>CM040117.1:268364883-268753385 GCA_022559845.1 Amorphophallus konjac | reverse complement strand
CCAATATAGGTGACATTAGGCGGCATGTGATGGACTTCTACTCCTCCCTTTTGTCAGAGGAGGTTTCTTAGTAACCTTATTTTGTGGATCATCAGTGGCCTCCAATTTCGAGGACCAGCGTATACTTTCCTCCTCTGTAGAGGAGATCAAATAGGCGGTCTTCTCTTTGGCTGGGGACATGCCAGAGAGAAGGCTAGATGGCTTTCCCATGTTCTTTTTCTAGAAATGTGTCGTCCAAGCCGACCTAGTGGAAGCAATGGTGGAATTCCAGGAGAGCAAGGCTCATCTCAACGGCATCAAGAAGACTTCTATTGTTCTTATCCCGAAAAAGGCAAGGGTTGATTCCCTCAAGGACTACAAGCCCATAAGCTTGTTGAATAGCCTCTACAAGATCATCTCCAAATTGTTAGCTGTCAGGTTAGTGAAAGCGGTGGACAAAGTGGTTAGTTGTAAGCAAAATGCCAAATGGAGGCAGATCTAGGAAACTTTTTTGCTAGCATTGGAAACCATTCACTCCTTTAAGGTCCTTAATAAGAAAAGGCAGGTTTTAAAGTTGAATTTTGAGAAGGCTTATGACAGGGTTGACTAGCAGTGTCTCCTCAATGTGCTACATGGTATGGACTTTGGTGAGTGGATTAGTTAGATTAGAGCTTGTATCACTTCCGCTTCTTTCAGGGTGTTTGTCAATGGGGAATCCTCCTCATCCTTTCACAGTGGGAGGAGTCTGCGACGGGGAGACCCCCTTTCTCCTATCTTTTTTGTACTTGTCTCTCACCTCTTGAGCAAAATCAACAGATTCTGGCAGAGAGCAGAGGAGACGGGTCTTATTACAGATTTCCAAGCCAAGAACTAGGGAGGTCATATTTCTCACCTTCAACATGCAGACGATACTATTCTTTTCTTCTCTGAGGGTAAGGAATAGCTACTTATTGCTAGATTTTGATTGGAATTGCTGGAGGTCACAGAGTTAAAGGTCAATTTTCACAAGACCCGACTTCTAGGGATTCACATGGAGGATCACATCTTACAGGGGACAACCTTATCCTTGGATGCCAAACTAGCCAGTTCTTGATCACATATTTGGGCCTCCCCTTGGCTGACGGTGCCATTAAATGCAAAAATTGGTAGCCAGTTGTCCAAAAATTCTAGATTAGATTGGCCGGATGGAAGTGAAGATTACTCTCTTATGGGAAAAGGGTAGTTTTGTGCAGCTCAATGTTGGAGAGCCTACATGTCTACTTCTTCTCCATGCTTCGGATTCCCTATTCGGTGACTGCAAAACTTCATAGCATTCAAAACAAACTCTTCTGGGAGGGTGATGCAAAAAGAGTGAGAGGTTGGCATGATGTTAATTAGAGTCAAGTATGTCAAGACAAGATGAGTGGTGGTATAGGTTTCAAAGATATTAAGTTGTTCAACCTAACTCTTCTTGCAAAGTGGTCGTGGAAGATTGGAACGGTAGAAAATGGCATGTGGCTTCAGCTCATAAAAGATAAGTATTATACTAGAAGCCGCATTTGGGACCTGACTCAGGCCTACTTGCTATCTCCAGCCTAGAAAGGTATCTTGCATGCCGCAGATGTCATCCAGGCCTCTGACCATTAAAGTTGGGAATGACAGGTGGGACTCTTCTCGTTGGACAGGCGGTGCGAAGGTGAGCCCCTGGCACACAGATTTCCCAAGCTCTACAACATTGCTATTGACAAGCGGATGCTAGTTAGACAGACATATGACTTCAGAGACAGATGGTGCCGACTTTCAAGAGGGGGCTGAAGGAGGATGAGATTTCGGAGGTGACTCAACTGTTGTCCTTACTACAAGGTTACAAGCTGGATTCCACTTCTAGGGACCAGTGGGTGTGGAGATGGAATCCTTTGGGAGTGTTTTTTGTTCGCTCGGCTTACTCCATTATTGTTGACGGGGCTCTGAGGTATCCTCTACTCCGTCAAGTTTGGAAACCAATCAGCCCCCTTAAGGTGAAAGTGCTCATATGGAGGATATCCTTTGCCTGACTAACTACACAGCATAGGCTGGCCAGATTCATGACTGGGGTGGGCACTGTGTGCATCATGTGTGGGAAGGTAGAGGAATCGTTGGATCACCTTTTTTCTAGAGCGTGACTATGCTTCGGAAGTTTGGCAACATATTCTCGCTAAGTTCAGGCGCAGCAAACCTGTTAAAGGCTTTGTGGAAGAGTTCATCAAAAACTAGCAAGTGTAATGGATTGCAAAGTTTGATTGTCAGTTGTGGTGGCTGATTTTGCATGCAATCTTTTGGATCATTTGGAGGAAGAGGAATGGCAGAATTTTCAAAAGAGAAGCACAAGATCTTGCTAAATGTTTGGATTTGATTTCCTTTTTTCGGAAATGTTGGAGGACACTTTTTGTAAAGGAGAGAAATGTAATTCTCTTATTTTTACCCCTACTTCAAGGGTAGGGAAACATATGTATCTCTTTTGTATAAAAGAGTTTTTGGGAGCAATCCCCCATTACTTGTACATTATTCACTTTTATAACTGATGTGGTACCATCCACTTTCAAAAAAATTATGTAAGCATCCCCAAGCTCCTTGGCTCCTCTATGTGAGTCTTCTAAATTCAAACAGTCCATTTAAGATAATCCAATAAAATATGTAACAGACGTAGACTTTGTTACCAATAATTTCACAATATACAATATCGCTCCAAACCAAACATGAATCTTTCAATCCATTTTGCCCACACTTCAATTTTTTTCGATTTTTTTTAGTTTGTAGGGATATGATAGGTTCTTTAATGTAATGAGCCTACCCTTTCTTTACTGTTCATATTCGAAGATAACAAAATTCATCTTATGCGTGACCAGATCACATTTTGGAGAAATCTGACCAAGCAAACAAAACTACAATTGTCAATAATGTTATTTCTTCATTTTATTTGTATTGTTACACTATTTCTGTTGTGTTTTTTTATGAAAGTGGATAGTAACACTCTTTGTATAAAATGAAAAAGTGGTTATACAAGTGTAATCAAAAAACTGCCAAAAAGAGACCCTGTACAGAAGACCACAACAAGGTGGTGTGTGATAGGCTAACCCCCAGCAAAACAAAAAGAGACGAGTTGAGAGCATTGATATTACAAAGCAACTCTGCCCATTCCCTCACCCTAATACAAAGAGTCCTCCACTCTAACCTCCCTCTTAAAAATTCGGTTGTTCCTTTCACTCCATAAGGACCATAGAGTGGTATAAAAAATGAGTCACCACACAATGCAATCACCTCTGAGAAGCCAACTCCTCCCCCCGGTCCCAATAAGATGGTGAACCTTTGTGTGCCGGCCAAGTGTACAGCGGACTCTCATGGCCAACCCATCCCACACTGTCTGCTAGTAGGAGCAACCAACGAACAAGTGGTCTATAGTCTCATCCACCAGGCCACACAAGTAACAGGTCGACTAGATCCCTGGCATGAACTGACGAAGTCTGTCTCGAGTGGGAAGCCTCCCATGCGAAATCCTCCAAGACAACATCTTCACTTTCAACAGACTCATTGGATTCTAGATCTTGGGGGCAAGATTATGTCGCACTCCACCGTCTGAGATGATATAGTAGGCAGACCTAACAGAGAAAGTCCCCACCCTACCCTACCTCCAGGTCCACGCATCCTCCCTGAGGGGGTGCGGGGCGAAGTCAAGGAGTAGGAGTAGGTCCTGGAACTACTCCATCTCGGCACTCCTAAGGTCCCTCATAAAAGTCGGCGCCTAGGTGTTCCCTGAAAGGTGGGGATCAAATGCCCAAGTGACCGGTCCCAAAGGGTCAGCAGACACAACAAAAAGACTGGGGAAGACTATCTCCAAAGTGAAGTTGTCGTACCATCTGTCCTTCCAAAAAAGGCAATGGTTGTCTTTCCCTAGACAGACCCGAACGCTGGAAGAGAAGTCCCTGCAAGAGAAGATGCCACGCCAAATAGGGTATGTCTGGAATTAAGCTGGAGAGTCCAAATCCCAAACTCTCCTCTTGACGAAGCACCTCTGTCTGATGACCTGTGCCCAAAGTCCTTCATCCCCTGTCCCCAGCCTCTGTAACCACTTACTCAAAAGCGCAAATTGAAGTCCCCAGCCTTCTTGATCCTAATTCTCCCTTCTCCCTTGGTAGCAGCCACCCTCCCCCATCTGATGTCGTGCCAACCCCTACACCTTCCCCCACTCTCATGACAAAAGAACCTATCATGAATGGCTTCGATCTTCTTCACCACTGTCTTCGGGATACGGAACACAGAGAGGAAGTAAATAGATAAAATATCTAAAATAGATCTGCAAAGAACTAATCTACCCTTATAAGACAACAACCTCGTCATCCAACCAGCCAGTCTCGAACCACTGGCCAATAAAAGGCCAATCAACACATCGAAGAGCGTCTGGAGTGAGAGGGAGACCCAAGTAGGACATAGGGAAAACTCCTATCTGACAACCCAAGATGTGTTCTGTCATCGGAAGTGGTCTATCCTCCATGTTAACCCCAACAAGCAAGCTCTTGTTGAAGTTAACCTTCAAGCCAATAGTCACCTCCAACAGCTCCAACAAAATTCTGGCCACATACATCCGTCTCTCGTCTTCTGTCAAGAACATGATAGTGTCATCAGCATAGTGCAAGGGGGAGATAAAAAGGCCCCCTCTCCCAACCTGGAATCCCCTGATCAGCCCTATAGACTCTGCTCTCTATCACACCCTTGTAAGGACATTAGCCACCAACACAAAGAGGAGAGAGGACATAGGGTCTCCCTGTTGAAGCCCCCTGCCATTATGGAAGAAAGAAGTTGGCTGACCATTGACAAGAACCGCAAATGAAGCAGAAGAGATGGATGCCCGAATCCAATCAATCCACCTATCCCCAAAATCCATCTTCTCCAACACATCAAGCAGACAAGACCAGTTGACCATGTCATAAGCCTTTTCAAAGTCCAACTTTAACACCACCCCTTTCTTCCCTTGAGTCTTTATGGCAAACAAGCACTCACGAGCCACTAAGAAATAATCCTGAATATGACGCCCCTGATGAAGACTCCCTAGAAGCAACTCACCACCCTATTCATGACTCTCTCCATTCTCCTTGTCAGCAACTTTGTGACGATCTTGTATGTACCACTCGACAAACTAATAGGCTTGAAATCACCGAACGCTTGGGCTCCTTATTTTTTAGGGATAAGAACAATGAGAGTTTTGTTAATACCCCCCAAGTGGACCCTCCCCAAATGAAACTCCCTAACTGCTGCGAGAAGGTCACATTTGATAACATCCTAACATTGCTGAAAGAAGGCCAAGGGGAAAGCATTTGGACCCGGAGCTCTATCCCCTGCAAGAGAGCAAACAGCCTGGCGGTCCTCCTCCTCAATGAAGCTTTGCGAAATGTCCTCCCTCTCCTCAAAAGAAAGATGGGGAAGTGAGTCAACTGCAATCCTCAGTCTATAGTGGTCCTCCTCTGAAAACAATCTGGAATAGTAATATCTAGTCAGGCCCTTAATCTGCTCATCCGAAGAGTAGGAGTGTTCATCCATCCAAATACAGGTGATAGTATTCACTCTCCTCCCCCCTGATGCAATGCACTGGAAGTAAGCAGTATTCATGTCCCCCTCTTTTATCCATCTATCCCTCGATCTTCGCCTCCAGTAGGTCTCCTCCTTAGAAAGGATCTCATCAAATTGACACCTGAGAGAGTCTCTGAGCCTCCTGTCCTCTACATCCATTACCCTGCCTCCTCCAAACAATCAAGTTCCTCAATCTACTGAAGAATTCTGTCTTTAGCTACCCTTCCCGAGAGAGTTTTATCAGCCCCCAGGTCTTGAGAACATTGGCAGTATGCTTCAGTTTCAGGACAAGAGTAGCCATAGCTGACTTGGCAGTGACCTTAGTAGACCAAGTTGTCATGTCCTGACTGTGTCCATGAAGTCTTCTTCCCTGAACCGAAATTTCTCAAGCATGAAAGTGAATCTCCTATCGTACATAGGATTGGTCTTCAAAAGGATTGACTTATGATCCGACACAGATCTAACCAATGGAAGCACATGTACATGAGGATAGTGGTCCTTCCAATCAACCGACACTAAGAATCTGTCCAACCTCGAACAAGAAGCATCAACTTGCATGTTGGACCAAGCAACACGACCATGAGACATGCCGATGTCCACCAATGCCGCCTCCTCAATGAAAACTATGAAGTCTTCCATGTCCCTTGTGTGGGCACCCTCCCCTAACCTTTCTCACAGAGCAGCCACCGTATTGAAGTCCACACCAACATACCACGGCCTGCCTGAAGAAAGGTGGAAGTTGATCAGCTCCTCCCATAATAGTAGCTTCTCCTCTCAACCTTGTGACCCATACACCCCGATGAAGTCCCACAAGAAGCCATCCCTCACCGAAGTGAAATGAAGGGAAATAACCCACCTGCTCAAATGTTTGTCCAGCACCACCTCATCCACTTCGAATGGATTCCATAGGATCATGATATCCCCTGACTTGCCCTCCGACGGGGGCACCACACCCCTAGAAAGCCTAGTACCCCTTAAGTCCCTCATAAGAGATTCACCATCCCCTTCACATTTGATTTCTTGAATACAAAAAATGTCTATCTTACATTTCCTAACCAGCTCCTTCACCGCCCTCTTCTTCTCTACCCCCCCTAACCCTCTTACATTCCATGAGACAATCCTCATGGAGACCCAAAGATATCCCTCTCCTCCCCTTGCCCTTCCTCCTCCCTCACCCCTCTCAGTTGGGCCCTTGCTTCCTACAAGACAGCAGCACACCGCCTCTTACTGATGTTGGTGAACGTCCCTCTCACATCTTTCTCAGCCTCGACTTCAAAGGAGATACTGACCTTATCTGTTATCTCCCTCACCTGGTCCTTCATCATTGTTTGAGCCACCGCCATCGTCTCCCTCACTTCCTCCCTACTCATATAGTACTTCCTCTTTCGTTCCTCCCCTGAGGTGATTAGGGCCACCGGCCCCCTGCAACGTCGGCAGAGCGGCTTCCTCCTCCGAGAGAGCTTCCTCCTCAAATGCCTACACTTCGGACCCAATGAAGGATCCCTTGTGCCAATCATGAAGTCGGGCACAGCTATTGTTAACTCTCGATGCCTGACGTAACTGAAACCACATCAATTGTGGTCGAGTTGCGGGCATCAAAGTGATCGCGAGACCCAAGGACGTCTTGGAGAGCACCAGTGAGCGGGCCCGGTTGAGGCAGAGAAGACGTCCGTCGGAGAACGACGGTCTTCACCGGTGAGTCGTCCGCGACTTCCTTCCCTTTCCCCGCGGTAGCCACAGCACCCCTTCCCTTCCCCCTGCCCAGGCCAAGCAGGAGAGCAACCTTCCCGGGACTGATGAGGACGGCCTACAGGCGATGAGGGGAGGCCGATCAACAACAGCCGGCCTACCATCGGCCAACACTGCATCAGACTAAGGCGAAGGGCTATGTATGATATCGGGCGGGGGAGACACCCCATCGTGGGTCCGGGTGAACCGTCGGATACGCGAGTAAGTTCTAGGTATCTTTGCCGGAACCACTACCTGCCTCCACATCCGCGACAAGCGAACCGCCATCCTGTTGAGGAGCAAACGAGGCCCGGCCCGACCTGGCCCAACCGGACCCTACTGGGGGCTACAACGCAGCCAATTCAAGTTTGAATCGCCCGCCAAAACTATCCCAAGCCGTACATCTTCTTCCTCGCGCCGCATGTACTGTAGCTCCGCCTGAAATGCCATCGCAGCTGGCTCCTCTAGCACCCACAGTCGAACGACCACCGCATCCTTGACGAAGAGGACCGTCGGGATGGCCGAAGGGATAGCCACTAGGATAGAGGCAGCCACACACGTATGGGAGCTCAACGGAGAAAAAACTAGGGTCCCGGCCTCGACACGCCCGAAGCCTCGAGCCAAAAAGGCTAAACCCTCGTCATCACAGAGATGGAGTGGAACCCCCTCAAAGACGACACGGACCCTAGTCATCAGTGGGTTGGGGAAGGTATCCCTGGCCTCCGCCCACTGTTGGAGACGACAAAAGGCACCGCGAACTGTCAAGCAACCCACATCAGCCATCCTAGCCACCGCATCCTCCTTACCCACTGCCAGAAGGTGGAGTAGGTGACCCTCACGACCTCCCAACAGCCCCCAAACGCCTCTGGATGTCAACTGCCTCCGTCAAACCTTCAAGTAGGGAGACGGCTAGACACCTCCGCAACCATTCACACCGGCCTTGTAAGATCTCCGCCGAAAGTTCACCAACGTCGAGCCACCTCTTACTCCCAGGCTTTACCGGAGGGAAGCCCCTGACAGCATCCACAAACGCCTTGCGACCTCCAAACCCACCGGAAAACCCTACATTCCCGACCCTTTCACGCTGCAGAACCGCTTGATATGGCCTCGACGGCCACAATTGAAGGAGGTGAGAGTGTAACCAATGGCCTCTCCCGCCCCCCGGCGACGAGTGCCCCCGCCTGAGCCAAGCTCCAGTGAGCAATGGCGAACCATAGCCCTGAAACCCAGAGCTTCTGTCTCTAGAAAAGGCTAGAGAGAGCCTAGACAAATATACTATTTTTGCTATGTTATTCATTACTTTAATCCTTTATTTTCTATTTTTACGATTTTCCAATTTACATATGGAGTTACATTTTTAAATAAAAATGTATTTTCATTTTACTTCTTCAATTTCCCTTCAGTATTCAAATCCAAAAATTCAGGCACCAAAAATAATCTGTACAAGGAGAACCTGTTTGGAGTCACTAAGGCCATCAATCTCCGCAAGCATCTGCATGGAAGAATGAATTGAATATTTAAATGAATACAACCACGCTATAAGATATGAAAAAAATTATATAACCATAGTATAAAATAGAAAAAATATATGTATTTCAGATATGTAGAATTTATGGATTTCTCAACAAGGAAAGATTAGTAGTTACCTGAGAAACCACTCTGTCCATAACACCACCAGAATCCCCTGATGCTCCACGAGCTGGAGCAAGCGAATCCAGTTCATCAAAGAAAATGACACATGGACGAGCTGACCTGGCCTTCAGATAACAAAACCATTCTATCATTCACCTAAACATTCAATAATTGCTTAAAATCCTGTATTCAAGAGACAATACCTTCTCGAAGATGTCCCGAACATTTTTTTCTGATTCTCCTATGTACATATTGATCAGCTCAGGGCCTTTAACACTCAGAAAATTCAGAGAGCACTCTGTTGCCACAGCCTTTGCCAGTAATGTCTGAGGATTAAGGTGTCCATAGATCAAATTGAAAGCAGTTTCAGTTTATTGTATCAATTGCAAATCTCCTAACAAAAAAGAAATAGAAGACAACAGGACAACTGACATCCGATCACCTACAGTCACATAATATACTTGCCTTTCCAGTCCCGGGAGGACCATAAAGAAGAACACCAGAACGCTTGCGCAATCCTGATGAAAACAGATCCTTATGCAATAGAGGCAACTGCAGAAAACATTTAGTCAGTCATAGCATTCAATGAGCAACATCAAGGTGCTTCAACATTGGCTCATATAGTCAAGAGGACAACATCCCACTTTGTTAAAAAATGATGAAGCTTGCTGTAAGGTGGAAAGATTGGTTATGATGTAAGGGTTTAAGACAAACTTTATCCTTCAAATTTAAAAGCCATAGTTGGAACATTTTTTTACCATTCTTAAAAAAGAAAGGTGAGCTTGGACTATTAGTGGTCACTTAATAGATTATAATAATGGATTTTGAAGAGGCATTTGCAATATTGGGACTGACTATAATGCAAAATATAAATAAAAGTTGGGTAAAGGACTTCACTATCATGATCACGCGGCTCTTGGTTAAGGACTGTTTTGACACACTGAGTGTACCATAGAATTGTCATGAAAGGAGAAACTTGATATCAATGTTAACATTTTAAAGAGTATGTAAGATACGGTTATTAACACAATTGCATGGAATATATGGTTAATAATTTTGTAATGTTAATGTACAGCTATTGGGTTATGTTTCTAGGGGGTCAACATGCTTTTGTTTTTCAGATTTAACAGAAGTTCTCATCTTTATTGTCTGTGGTAGAGTAACGCCACACAGCAGGAACCTCTATTCTGTGGGTCCCATGCGGTCAAGGTGCCATGGTTAAATCCATTCTATGTTCAGACATGACCAGGACCTAGAGCTGCCCTTTTGTACAGAGACCAGAGTCCAAGTCCCCTGTGTCTATTGTCCGGTAAGATAATAAGTGGTCTTTCACTTTTGTGCACACATATGGTTGACTTCTAGGACAAGACAAAAGTGTGTAAACTAGCTGACTCAACCAGTTCTGCTTCTTTATCTCCCCTGCCAGGATATCAGTTCCAGCTAGGACAGTGCAGCAGAGGCCGAGTTGTGTTACTTTTTAGTGACTCAATCCAGGCTTTCCATTCTGTTCTGTTATGTTCTGCTTTATGGCAAGTCCATTCGATGAGCATGTCACTTCAGGTCGTTTATTGTTGCCTTCTTTTGGCTTTACTATCCACATCTGGTTAAGGGACATTGAGATTTCTTCTGTGGTAGACAGGCATCAATTACTTGTCCCTGCCATGCAATTCTAAAAGACTTGCTCACTTATTTATGTTCCATCACAGCTATTCTATTATTTTTAACCCTAGAGGTCTCTTAAACCAACACAGCATTTGGTAAATAACAGCCCCCAACTCAGTTAGACACTAGCATGGCTAATGAGTCATGTTAAGGCCACGAGGTATCAGAAAGATGCATCTTCTCATTCTTTCAATAATATGATGTGGTATTTTAAAATTAACAGTGCCTTCTAAGTTCTCACTCCAGACCAAAAGAATTGGTTTAAAAAAGCACATTTCCTTGTGAATTTTAATTAAGCCTTTATATTTATAGATAGAAGGGGGAACTTTGGTACTTGCATAAAGAAGATATAGTGTTTTTTGTTCTGGTTCAGTTCTGCCAAATGCTACACGTTATTCATGGTGCATTTGCTAGGCACTTTAACTCGCCTGAAAAAACATAGCAACAAGATAAAGCAACCTTCTCATCTCAATTCTCAACTAAGTTGCATTTGTATACAATTCTTAGCTGCAAATCACTAGAAATCTTGAGGATGGAGCATGACGATTCACAAACATCTATACCTCCTTTGAGAGATTTTGCAATCACATAAAAGTTGCCATCCAATTTGATTTTGCATGTTGGGACCACCTAGCAAGGGTGGTTTTAACTCAAAAATGTCAAATCCCTTCCTCAGGATCAACCAAAAGAATGCATGCCGGTAGAGATGTGTTACACTTGATGAGAGAGGAGGGAAAGGTAGAAATCTACCACTTTTACTTTAATTTTGTATGGGGTTTAGGGTTTAGAAACCTCTGTCTCACTCATTTGTACTGCCTCTATTTGTTTGAAATAAAATTGGTGGCACAATCCACAATGTCTTTTGGAAGAAAAATACTGAAACAGACACCTGTGGGTTCAAACTAAATGCACAAACACTTCTCGGGGATCTGTCACTCAAACATTATTTGAGGAAGATATACTAATTGTCTAAAACTAGAATAATCCAGGGCATCTTTCCAAATGCTACCTAGACCAGACAAGGGGGAAAAAGGCTCTCTGAATATTTTCACATGTTGCAAGATGTGATCTGTAAAGAACTTCATGCAAAACCAAGAAACTAAAAAAAGCTAATAACACAGAAATACTTCAAGGAGACAATATGCATCTACTTCCAGTAGAAGGGTTTAGACAAAAGCAAGGAAGCACATTGACAATGTTTTGACTAATTTATAAAAACTATAACTGTAGTAGTACTACGGGAATTTCTACCTTTAACAACAGGAGCAATAAAAAAATTACAGAAATGGACAAAATGAAACATGACCATCAATGAAATGATTCAGTTCTATTTGAAACAATCACCACATGCAGATTACCAATACACATGAACAGGAAATAAACCCCCACCTGAACAGTGTCCAGAATAGATTTCTTTACTTCTTCAAGTCCACCAACATCTTCCCACTTCACATTTGGGACCTGCTCAAGTAAAATAAAAAAAAAAATTGTTTCAAAACAACGAAAGATATTTTAACTCTGCTTGGTGGTTTAGCACTCTTGAAAACTGGCCAGTTTTATGAAAGCACATGA
This sequence comes from Amorphophallus konjac, assembly GCA_022559845.1. NCBI lineage: Eukaryota > Viridiplantae > Streptophyta > Magnoliopsida > Alismatales > Araceae > Amorphophallus > Amorphophallus konjac. The sequence continues at coordinate 268,741,232 of CM040117.1, read as the reverse complement.
TCTAAACAAGGTTACAAAAATTTGTCACTGCCAGCATAAACAATCTATGATTCACATTAGATCCACCATTTAAAATTTTTGTGATAAAAAAAGTACAAAACCATCAAAATAGTGTGATTTTCCATACGTGTGTAAATCTTATTTGCAGGAATCAACTTCCTTTCTCCAAATAAGAAAGAGGTAAATAAGAGCTAGAGTTAAGATTCTCACTTTGGGAGTACCCAGTGCAGAAGCATTCCGTTTCTTTGATCGCTCCAAGGCTTGAGAGAAGTCCTCCTTGCAAAAGCTATGAGTTGCGTGTCCGCAAGAGCTATCACGGTCGAGTATACAGCTTGTAATGCTGTTGCAGTGACAGCTCTCACATCCAACTTTGTCAGTGGCAATCAAAAGTCTAGAAATAAAGTTAGCACCAGCATCAGCAACTAAAGAATGTATATCCCTTGGCATAAAGCCTGATGTCTGTCCAACAATGTCTTTTAGAAGCTCTGTATCACCAATCTACATGAAAAGAACCACATCATTAAGTAGGAGGCAACAAGAATTTCACATCACTATCATAAATGTCTATAAGTTTGGGAAATTGATCCACATACATACAGGACTATGGCCATTAGATGTTCCTTGAAGAATCTGGGACAGCATATCCACTCTCTGGGACTCCGTTAATTGGCTCATGCTCAGTTCATGGCTAAAGCAACGTCTAATGGATGGTTGCAGGCCTTCAGAGGTATCAGCAGCTGCAATCAAAAGTATTCGATGCCTATTTGTCTTCTCAGCATCCAGTAAAACATTTACAAAATAAATGAGTATGCATAGAAACTGCAAAACTCAAGGAATCGGGATGCCTGAGAAGTAGAACAAGAGATATCAGCATCTTACAAGACCATCTTTATATATATTGTCTGGAAGCTGATCTTCATCTTCAGGAAGTGGATCAGTAAACTCTCTAATAACAGATGCAATTTCTGAGGCAAGCCCAACTTGGTCAGATGATGAGCCATCATTAGAAGAAAATTTCCCAAACACATCAAAGTGACGCAAAAGAAGTATCGCAGGAGCGTATCTGTTGCAAAACACTGATCAGTATCATATCAAGGTGAACAGTCAAGTCAGTCAACATGTTGAAACTGCTCCTAACTCCACAATGCAAAGATACATAGGCAGCACGCAGTACAATGAATATAAGTGACAAAACATAGCTTTAACTGGGAGCCTTGCTTTTCTAACAGTATAAGAAATATAAGTGACCACTGAGGGGCTGTGGCCCAGTTGGTATGGGTAGAGGGTTAGCAAAGGAACCACCCATGTTCGGACATGCGTGGGCTGGGTTTTATGGTTTTTTCTGTGAACTGTCTCTGCGACTGCGGCAGAGGCCCTCAAGAAAAGAAATATAAGTTACCATAAATAGCCTTAACTGAATGTGTAAGGACTCTATAATTACCGAGCTAATTTTTCCAAATTTTTGTAAGTTCAACATTTAAAATGAAATGTTCTAAACTAGAGGGTTAAAATGAAATTTTCCCTGATCTTAATCAGTCTGGTCCATTAAGGAGTGTCACTGGATCAATTGAAGACCTTATTTGGCCAGCGTTAACAGGCCCATTAAGGGGTTGTTAAATGGCTGCATGGGGCCCACTGTGAGCCCCTATGCCTCCCCCTCCACCTGACTTTATTGCCGCATACTCCATGGGGAAGGGTGCAGCTGCTCCCTCTCCCATCTCACTCAGCAACCGTGGAAGGGGAAGGGTTAAAGGAGAAGTGAGAAAAGTCGAAGTAAAAAATAAAAGGGAGAGAAGAAGAAGAGGCAAACAGAGAGCAGGCAAGAGAGGACAACAAGTAGTTAAGAGAAAGAATTGAAGGGGAAAGAGCCATGTTACTTCTATGATAGGTGATAGCTGCTGTAATCTCCAATCAAGTGGTGATCCACTCAGCTGACTTTTATGAACCCTACTGAGTAGTTATCCCTATTACTGTAGGATATGAAATGAGTCATATAGTAAGAGGGCGACTGACTTTGAGAGACCAACCAGGTAGGAATCAAACTTTGACTCGTTTTCTACACTGCTACAGTTATGTATTTATAGCTGCACATCCATCCATGTCTCCTGACCCAAAGATGGGCGAGCATGGCTGGAAAAGCAAGGATGAGGAGTGCAAATGAGAAAGGACAAAAAAAAGCACAAAAAATGAAAAGATAAAGCTCCAGTGGCTGGCAAGATCAGTGAGCATGGAAAGCAGAGCAGTAAGAATGAGAAAGGATGGATATAGGTATACAGTAGAAGAAGGAATTGGAAAAAAGAGTATAGGCATATGAAGGAGATATGAGGGTTCAAAACAAGAGGTATTCAGAGATTGTTCGCTTTAGATGTTTGGAGAAGAGCCACCTTGCCTTCCTGTAAGAATGCATTAGTATGTTGGTAATGCAAGGTGGGGCACTGAAGCTTCAATTGTCTGGTGGAATCAAACTCTGCAACTAACAGCAGTCTCCTATAAACTACTAATGTCTATACTTCCTTACATCAGAAGCAATACGAATAAAAAAATCAGTTCCATATATTTATTTCCATTACAAATAGGAGTATCGGATGGTGATTGCACTAATTACCAATGGCAAGCTTGCAAGCCCTTGTTGAGAATGTTTCAGATAGGGACTCCAAGATCCACATGTGAGAATTCAGTATCACCAACATCCTCCCTCCCCAGGGCTCGAAGTTGGAGATGATGCCACCTCAGTCACCATCCATGACTGTAACAACCTTCCCATCCAACTGTGGCCTTGCGGATCATCAGGCAAGATTCGACATCTTCTAAACTACTATAGACAAGAAACTACCTACCAAAAAAACATACCGTAGACAAGAAACTCTGCCCTCTTATTATCACCAATCTTTAGAAGATCCAACAACTAGTGCACAGCCATCACAGCCCCAAGCATATTGTTGCAAACTCCGAGTGCTTCCATGTGCCCCATTGGAGATGGGGTTTGGGCTGAGAAGGTGTGGAGGACTGCCAGCTGCCCCCACCCCACAAAAAACCAGAAGAAAATCAGGGATCAATATAGAGAGAGAAGATAAAGCAATAGCACTAAGATCTTTCTTGGGGTTTAGCAGTGCCATGAATAAGGAGATCCCGGCATTCATATCTACTAAAAGAGGGACCAGCCTAATCATGGTGATAAACTGCTGAGTGGCCCCCTCAGCATGGATGCAAGAGTGGGCAAGTGGGAAGTGGAAAGAGTGGAGAAGAAGGGAGAGGGTGGAGGGTTGCTGGCTGGCCCGCATCTACACTATGATCTGCTCTTGCTTCTGTGTGGTCCACATAGGGCAGAAGAGAGGTTGAGGGAGAAATGTAGATAATTTGGAATTTTTTATTCTTTTTCACTTTATATTTATACTTACAACAGAATGGAAATGGAGTATTATGTATTATTTGTGGAAAGTATATGCCTGGATTAAACAGATATCAGGAGTGACGTTAAGGGATTTTCACATTTATAGATTTCCGAGGGAAGGTTTGCATAAAGGCAAAACTTTTTGCAATCATATGTTAATATCATCCCATGATGAATCCCTCCTGGCTTCTTGATAAAATAAACTATGGCATTTGAGAAACCCAGATATTCTGATGCGGGACGGTTTGCCTAAACGAATCCGACTAGGTGACTAATGAGATCAGCAAACTCGCTACAATAGATCGACAAATATTTCGACATGTACTCGAACGTCAAGAGACAAATTACGCGAAATAACAGTAGCTACACTCTAGGAAACCGTCCCTCGCAATGAGAAATGTTGAACCGAACGGTAGATAGGACTACCACGGCCTAAGGTATCAATCACGCACAGACAACGTACTCAAATCGACGCGCTCAGGGATAGGAAAACACTCACAAACTCACAAACCAGTAGCAAAATAATTTAACGGGCTAGGCATCCTAACTCACTCAAGGCGGCAAATATGACGTAGATACTAAATAAGCAAAGTAAATGAGCGGGCTTCCAACGCTAACCGACTCGTTGAAGAGCGAGGCACGAACTGAGTCTACGTAAGCCGTGAGGAAGAGAAGGCGGCCGGCCGCTGTCGATGGCATCGGGACCGCTAGGGTGGCCGGCATTGTCTGCTGCTGTCACCGCGGGTGAGGGCGGCTGGTAGCCGCTGGCGGCCTGGGCTGAGCACCGGCGGCGGCGTTGTCGGCCACGGGACGGCCGGCCGGCCGTGGCAGATGGCCGCGACTGGGTGGAGGTCCGCACGCCGGCAGTGGCCGAGCGTGACAACCTTGGGCCTAGCACTACAAGGAGAGGGAGGAGCTGTGGGGCTAGAACGCGGGCACGCGGAGAAGCCGTCCTCTAGTCGCAAGTGGCGGTGGGGACGGTGGACGCGGGCAGGCGGTGCCAGCAAGGGGTCGTGGGTATGCTCAGGGAGGCAGCTGAGGCCGGCAGCAACGGAGGGAAACCGACGGCCGCAAGATCCTGGCCGCTAGGAAGGCGGGGCGCTGCAGGGTCGCCGGAGGTGCTGGTGACCACCTGGTCGAGTGGCTTGCGGTTGGCTGTCACCGTGGCTTCCTGGGTTCAAGTAGGGACCGCACAACAGAGGCAAGAAGCAGAGGAAGATGGCGACATGGAGAGGAGGGTGGTGGCGTGGGTGGTTGCAGCTGGGTTGCAGACCAAGGATGATGGCGGAGACGGGGGCAGGAGGCAGCAATCGTGGCGGGTTGCCGGGTTCGCAGACAGCTCGCCGGCGAGGCCAGCGGCAGGGGGGTTCCAACATCGCAGCAGGGTCCGGCGGGTGCGTCAAGGGCGGCTGGAACCACCGTCACAACTATCGGTGGTGGGGAGGTTGCGAGCTCAGTTGGGGGCACGAGGGGTTCGAACGTGAAGAGAGGAGAGGAGGAGGAAAGAGAAGTTGACGTGTGGAGTGACGGTGGTGGCATGGGGATTCGGGGAAACACATGGGGCCAAGGACGAGAAAACGGCAGCTGTTTTAATGCGTCAAACCTAGGAAGGAGAGGGGGAACAAATGGAATAGTGGAGGCTTCACGCCTAGGGCTTCGCGCCCCACCTACACCCTTCACAGGGGGGAGAGGGCGGCTCACAATCTCATCTTTTCTACATTTTCTCATTCATCCGTCCAAAAAGTGGGTCTACAATATTATTTATAGGGGAAAAACCCTAGTGGTCTCCCTCTCATGCTTAGACCAGAATATCCATGGGACATAAAATAGTGCAAAAATCGCACAAGAAAATACACAATAAATGAAAAATACCTCAAATGGGCCCCTAATGGGCCTCTCTCTCAAATAAACAGTCTACTAGTCAAAAGAAAATACATCAATATGTGAATGGATCATCATCAAGTTAGAGAGATGCCGATGTCACTGCCGGAGGTATCCGACGGTGGTAAACGCGAGTCGGGTAGAACCGGACCCGCGCTCTGGTGTCCTCACCATATTCATTTTCTCTGAATTAAATAGATAGTAGGAGAGAACTTCAAGGGGGTTTCCTCATGTATGGAGTGTAGAAGGAGCTTTTTCTAAAGACCAAAACTTTTGACAATCATAAATAAAGATCAGACCATAGACTATCCCCTTTGAGATACTCGGCTATTCATTTTCCTTGTAACCATAAACCTGAAAAGGCAAGTTCAGAAGTACCTAAGAGCAGTGTTGAACGTGTGTGCAAGCGCAGCAGATGCTTTCTTCTCTGAGGATGCCAGTAGATCATGACAGCTATATTCTACCACATGGAGTCCTAGATGACGAGCAACAAATTTGACAACGGTACGTTTCCCACAACCTGCAAGAAAATAATCCTTCAACATTTTCAAAGGCATGCCCCTAATTATGGAACACATTTTGTTCAAGCAAAAGTAAACCCACATAACTTGTTTAGAAATTGCATGCATTCATATGAAGCCTCAAAGATACTAAAATGCACTCAGTGCTCACCAGCAGAACCAAACAACAGAAGAGAAACCCTGAACTTCGACAAAAGAGCAGAGGGAGACAAAGTAGGCATAATAATAGATGCCAGAATCTTCACTGTGTCCTCTTGCAAAGGCATAAATCCCCTGGTCTGACCAATCAGTGAATCAGGGGGGACAGGCGACGATGCAGCTCCACCAAGAACAAGTGCAGTATCATTGCAATTAACTCGAAGAATAGGTTCATCTAATGGTTCCATAGCCATAACCTGAAGAAAGAAAAGAAACAGTTGTAGTAGGTCTATACACATTCCAAATTTTCTTATGTTGATTATTGCTGTCATGTGATCTTTATAATAAATTGAATGTCATACAAAGTGCAACCTAGAGTGGAAATGGATAAGGTTGAACTTCCTCAACCAGAATTTTTCTCGATGATAAATGAGTGCCATGCATGACTGACATAAGTGTGACTCAAGACAAGATCCAGTTTATAAGAGCACATAAAGTAATACATGACATATATATGATTTGTAAATACCACACTTTTATTAACGAATAAGAATTAAGATATATCAAGCCTAGCAAAAGAGTGAATATAGTTCATTCATGATTCTGAAGCTTATATCTCTCTAAATAAAAATGACAGGACATTGTCAATGAAATTCTCTACCTTGAAGTAGATCATATCATTAGTTGAGCTCTTCCGGGTCTTCCGGCTGCAAGTAACACATATCTCTGAATTACAGTTCCAATTTATATGCACACAGAAAATATCACCTCTGGCAAGGAACCTATCAATTCTGAAGAAACCATTTAAAGCTGAATCAATCAATTCTTGGCGATCTTCTGCTTCAACAGGTGAGCTTCCACGGAGGGACTGAAGTAGACGGCACTCTGGTGCCTTCACAAAAGATATCCTTAAATGTGATGCATATCTTGGCATTTCAGACCATGGAGCAAGTTCTACATAAATAGGTGTCTCTGTTTCCTTCTCCATCTCATTTCCTTTGGAGTGAAACAAGGATTTTATACACTCCTCACCCCCATGGACAAGGACATTAAAGCATAGGACATGCAAGCCAATATTAAATGCTAAAAGTGGAGTAATATATGCAAAATCCAAATCAAGTGGAGAGATATTCTTCGATGTTTGTATATACGATGGAAGGATTCCCATTGCACAATGTGAACGAGAAAATAACTGACTTGAACTTGTTGATGCTTCATCTTCAGCTACAACAGGTCGGTCTAAGGCAAGAACTTTGGCAATCCTTCCTACACTTGTTACTGCATTCTTCACAAGAACCTACAGAATAAGTTAGAATATTAGTTAGAGAAAAAGAAACATAGATAATGAATTCAGAATTGAAATTAAATGGACAGAGGACTAACCCAAAGCTTTCAGTGGTCATCATACTGAACCAGTCCCTTTAGAAGAGATATAGGCTTCTTTTCTTAATTTTGGAGCCTTTCAACATTACTTATGGATTTAGAGGTGATCACAAACTGAAAATTCCCTTTTCAAAGAAAAGCAAGCTGAAAATTCCTGTTTGAGGAGTGTTTTTACTTCGAGAACAGAAGATGGAATGCAACATGAGTACTATTTTAGGCACCAAAAACATGATTAAAATGCTACTATATCGTTGTAAGACAACTAACTCTATCCCCGGGTAGGAAAGCCTGCTTTTAGTCTGCTTTTCTTAAACCGGGATGGTACCACGCAAGGATGAAAACACGGAATCAGCCACAGATCAGTCAGCCAAAAAGTGATCAGCTCTTGTCCAGCTTGACTTGATCATGCAAAGATTTCTCACTAAAAAACATCCTTCCCTCCCTAAGATTCAGTAGAACAAAGTGGCTTGAACGCAGCAACAGGAATGGCATGACATGATTTTTCTTTTCACTATTGTTAAAGTCCCGGCGCCGAACCCGAATGGTTATGATATGAAGAGCGATATGAAGGACGCATGCCAAACCCAAATGGTTATGATATGAAAGGTGCAATTGAACGGGTAGGGTGGCGTTTGGAGTACATCTTAAACGAAGGATGGGGGTAAACGCTCATCTAAGATACCATGTTAAATACCCAAACTCTAATCCAAAACTTAGAAATTGAGTTAAGGGCATCCTCAACATATATAGAAGAAGGCGACCACATGAATCCGACGTGGGACTAAACCTCAACAACTACAAAAATTCTTCATTGGCTCATAAGAGTTGTCTGAATTACATCAAAGAAAAAAAATCAGGAATTTAATGCCCAGGAATAGGAACAGAATGCACAGGGCACCGGATAACACTGTGATGAATGCCAGAACAGTGCCAATCCCGATCACACATACTGAGTGCACAATGATCTACGGCAATGAGCTCGAGTTCCACAACAGAAGAATCCGAAACCAATTAACTTCCGAATTACAGAGGAACTGCTGAGGAGGGTGAAGAAACGACTCACCAGTGACCCGGAGGTTAAGGCCAGCCTTCTCAGGACAGAAGCGGAGGTCCCCACCACGTCAACCCCCTCGCTCAGCTCGCCGCCCACGCCAGCCCCGTCACCGGGGTCCAAGAGGATCCCCGCCTTCAGCCGCAGAGACGCCGGCGCCGCTCTCCGGTCCGCTACCAGCCGAGCGCCCTCCCGCCCCTCTCCACCGCCGGGACCTCCAGCATCGAGGCCGGCACCCTCCAGCTTCCCCTGTCTGAGCACGGACTCGAGGAGGGCCCTGGTGCTGCATAGCACGAGGGGCTCCCTCCTCGCCGTCCCCATCTCCGCTCCCAGAAGCAGCTCAGTTGGAGAGGGAGAGGGAGAGAGAGAGAGAGGCCTTTGTTTGCGGTAGGAACTCGGGAGGGATAGGGATACAATAATCGCGCAGGGACAATGGAAACGAACTTCACGTAGGCATTCGTGCCGCAGTCGTCTTCTTCCTTTTGCCTCGTCCGGGTCGGTCCGAATGCCGGTTCGTCGCGAATGGTCGGCTCTTTTTGAGTCGAGTAATTAATAATAATTAAAAACTCTAAAATCAATGATGTGTAAAAGACCACGCCATGGTCTTTCAAGATGGAATTTTTTGAACTTGAAGTGAAAAACTAAAATCAAAAAATCTTAAGTTATTTTTATATTTAATTCAACTACACAGAATATATTTTCATAATGACGAGTGTCTCCCACATAAAAGTTAAATTATTCATAATAATAAAGAGCAATACGGAATCTATTTCTTGTATCAACAAATTTTAGTACATGAATTTGCATAAGGTTTTGCTTTCCGTTAAGATATGCGCCTCATTTATTTGCCCAATATATTGGAAAACATACATATAATAAAATTCAATTCAAAATAAAAAATGATCATTGTATAAGACAAATAAGAAATTATATTCTCGACTTAGTTTTACATGCCCGGTATGAAGAGTATATATGAAGATATACGTTTTTATGACCATAACAATTATACAAAACAAAAATTCAAGTTAAAATTAAAAATATATTCTCTGCATAAAGCAAATAAATACAATAAAAAATATGTTCACATAATGATAAATATCTTCCACCTAAAGAATAAATTATTTGTAATGCGAAAGACCAGCATGGAATATTTTGTTGCAACAAAAAAAAAGTGAATGCTTAATTTTAGTAGATATATTTGTATTACCTTTTATTTTTCTGTAGATACGTGCCTCATTTACTCGTCTAATATATTTTAAATAAATGTATATATAGTAATATATTTTCTATATTGATAATCTGGCACTTTTGAAATGTAAGTAACAATAAAATTTGGTTCAAAATTTTAAAAAAATGATCACGGTATGAGGCAAGTTGTAGAGTATTGTATTGACTTATTTTTTATGCACTACACGATTTTTACGAAAATTACAATTGCATAAAATATGTAAAAAAATCAATTCAAGAACATTTTGGTCGATAGAGTCCAGAAAAATAGTTCAAATAACATTTTGGCGATATTGGATAGGATGACGGATAACAACAACGACAGGTCATGGGGACAATAGTTGAAGATCTACGGCGATGGATGGGGGCGTAACAGTCTTTGGACAAATTGATTCCAAATAGCGAAAATGAAGATGAGTCATTTCACTTAAACAAAGAATGACTTATTCTCAATCTTATGCCTAGAAATTCGACATCGGAGATCGAACTAAGAACAATGAAACTGTGCTTGAGATAGCTTATCCCTCCTTTTCCCTTTTTTCACACATCAAACCAGTGATGTTTTTAATCCGATAATCTGTTAGTCCATATCTAGCTCATCCTTTACTTTCAAAAGTTAACCCGATTTTGTCAGGGCAATGCAAATACTTCGAAAGTAGCGTAAAGTCCTATGAATATGATGTAATAAAGTTATAAATGTAAACAGTGTTTACGAAATCATAGTAGATTAGAGAAAGAGAGGGGGGGGGAGGGTAAGGGCAAAGAGATCTCACTTTCTAAAGCAAACCAGTGTAGATGCAAGAAAAACGTGGAGTGAACTATACAATGATGGCAAACCAAGTCACGTGCGAATGAACGCACTACAATAAGATGTGCAATATCTGTGTTTTCTTTGACGTAGAAGACAGAGTCCAACGAACACCAAGTAAAACAGCACATTCACAACCCATCTTTCACTGTCTCAACCCAACTGCCTGATTTGATCCACCGAAGCTCTGCTTCTTGAGGCAAGCATTCGTGACCAATTGACTGGATATGGCGGCACATTCTTGTACGTTGCTCTACGCTTACCCACGCAATGTCTGGTACAAATCTCTCTCTCTCTCTTTCTCTCTCTCTCTCAACACACACACACACACAAACTGTATATAGGTACACCCACATGCACACACATATAGACACACATGCAATAGCTGTTTCTGGCACGAAATGAAACGTAGAAAATGCATCAAGCACATGCATGGTTATCCAGAATGATCCAATATTACCCATCTTTGGAGCAGAGGAGGACGAACGCAACAGAACTGCAGAGCAAACCAACATTCCCGTCCAGAACTGTACACCGGAGGAAACAGCGTGAGTCCAGCTATTTCTAAGACAAAACATCTTGAGAGGTAAAATTTCATTAAAAACGAATAAGAAAGACGGCACATCCATATTAAATCCTGCAAAGCCTCTCCCCCAAATGCTTCCTCTTTTGGTGGTTTAACAGTGTGCACAAGAAACAAAGACACGAAGCTTTGTACAGGTTGAATTGTCGTCTCGCATTTGGCACTAATATTCTAACTCAACTTCTATGATGCATCTAATGCAAGAAAAAGATCACCCGGCTATGATGTGGATCATGATCTTTTGTCGATTTTTTTCTCACTTGACTTTTTCTCTTCTGCTTCTCTTCTTTTTTGCTGCCTGAAAATCAAAGATAAACAGTTAATATAAGCAGAGCTAGGAAAAGAATCAAGGCGTGGAGATCTGCATTGCAATAATAAAAATCAAATCCAAATCAGTTTATACCAAACCCGGAGATTATAAAGAAATAAGGATAAACTTCGAATATATTAGAAAATAGGAACCAAAACTGGATGTCTAGTATATGAACAAAAAGTAGACAGAAATTTTCAGGAATATTTTAATTGTATGATATGCAAAATCTTAAAGGAAAAATGAAAACTAGGATGTCATCAGCTACTGTTCAATTACCAAAGTCGTGGAATTTTATGGTATCTGAACAGCTCTACAATTAAAACAATCCATCGAACATTCACTCAGACGTACACGTGTGTGGGGTGTGTGTGTGTGTGTGTGTGTGAGAGAGAGAGAGAGAGGGGGGGGGAGGGGGGGAGGTGGCCTACGCAAATGCAGTATATCCAGTGCCGGCATTAGCAGCTGACAAGATTGCTGCATGCACACCAACAGTAGACATGGCATCTTGTCCTGGCAGGGGAGGATTTTTTACGTCTGTATCCACCTGTTCCAATAAAAGTTGCAAGTCAATGCCATACGGCCTTTTAAATCAAAAATACACAAAAATAACCACTATGTGAGAATATCAAGCAACCTTGTCCCACTTGCTTTTCTTGTTCTGTCTACCATCTCTTGGGAGAGAATCAACAGCTATGGAGGCAGACTGCAATGCTCCAGCAGAAACAGGCAGTACACCTGCATTTCATCACCCAAAGAAAATGGAATGTGTTCTCCAGAAAATAAATTCAAGCCAAAATCAGCAAAGAATACAAGTGCAACACACAGATGCATAATGCAACGAGAACCAGCTTGTTACCTGAGATCTGTGTGCTGGCTTTCTGTGCTGGAAGAACAATGGCAGATTGAGTACCTCCAGAAACAAAATCAACTCTAGGACTTCTTTTCCTCTCTTGCTCCCTTCTCTCAATTTCACGCTTCATATCAGCCTCTATTTTTGAAAAAAAAAAAAAAAGGACATCAACAAAGGGAAAAGAATGTGTTTGAGATCACATAGGCTTGTTTACTGAAGATGATGAATCCATGCACCAGTTCACCAAAATGAAATATTACCAGTATATGCTGCAAGGTTAAAGTTTGTCACATAATGACATTAGTGGGAAAGTGCATAAAAGGCTCATGTTGACAAATAATGTAAGCTCAGCTCCCCATGGAAAATCTTATGGCATAAAATCCTTCAGTTGGCTAACATTTTTTTTGAAAGTGGATAGTACCACTGGTTATATAAAAGAGAAAAGTATAAACATGTAAGGGGGGGAGTGCTCCCACACAACAGGGAGTGCTCCCACACAACTCTCAAATACAAAAGGTGGAAGAGAACACTCTGCCTCGGGAGCAAAAGAAAAGTAAACAACCACCAAGCCACTATGCTCATACCCCTAACCAGGCATAAAAAGACTCCAAAGGCCCGTCACCAAACAACACCGCCCACCCATCCAGACAGCACCCGATCAACACCTAAACAACAGAGAAATGAAAGTGAAAGCGCCCCCGAAAATAAACAAAACCACCCTCCTCAACCCAGTCCCAAAAGCATACACCCTTCATCAGCTTACTCCTCATCCAGTCTCGTGTCTCCTTTCTTACTGGAAGCTTCAGCCTTCGCCTTTCTAGCTACATCTGCTAACTATCCACGTTTGATCAAGCAAAGGGAGGATCTCAATCCTTTATCCACGCCCACATCAGAAACGCCAATCAACCTAGCAGTCTCGCTCGCCTGAGTCTCCATAAAGTTTTCCACTTTTGCTAATATATCTTTGACCTCCTCCTTGCTAAGACTCCCATCACCCTCACCGTGAATGGCGTCCTCGACTGGCTCTATTTCCCAACACAGCTGCACCTCATCTGACTCCCTGGTCAGGGGAGGCAGAGCTAAAACCTCCTGGTGGCCAGCTCCTGGAAGAAGTCCGATGGCCACATCCGCTTCCGCCACGAGAACACCATTCGCAAAGGTCCCAACGGACGGAGGTTCCAGCGCCGGAAGACACCACAATGCCCCTCCTTCCACCTGAGGTGCTTGCCCAAACTGCTCTTCGAACAGGAAGGACAGAGAGGGTAGAGCCTCGAGAGCTTCCTCCCCCTCACTACATTCCCTGCCTCGCGATCGCACAAGCGCTGGAAGAGCGTCCTCCGGCTGACCTCCCCTCAAAGCAGGCAAATCCTCTGTGTGCCATCAAGAGAACTCGGCTGACCGAGATCAACTGCCAGCCCTCCAGCGGGAGCAGCAGCCTCTAACATTTTAAACATGTCAGCTTGCTGTTCTAAGAGCATGTCCACCCGAGTTGGCTAACATTTTAAACATGTCAGCTTGCTGAATCTTCTTTCCCTCAGGCAACCAGAGAAGTGAGAAGGCTAGTTTAACCAGTGTATACTCAAACAATGACCAATCATGTATACTAAAACAATGACCACATGTAACCATTTCATACATGGAATGAAAAGAAAATAGCAATCAATATCCATGCCATAATGCAATTTGTTGCTTATAGTGACAAAATACTAGTAAACCATCCCCACTTCAACATCAGATGCAATCATCCAGAAACACGTATATGGTTAACAAAGCCAAAGGGGAACATGGACATTGGACACTAACATGCAAAGGAAAATAACTGCAGTCTTCATTTAACATCTAAATTTACTACTGTCTACATACAAACAGAAATACAATCATTCTCACTTCCACAGTAAATATACTCACTCAAACATGTTGTCAGCAAATCACCTACAACAATCCTCATTCTTGTTATTGTGATAAAGACTCAAGGCATCAACACTGAGTTTGGGCAGTCACCATCATTCATTGTTATGGCAAATTTGTTCCGAGTGTCTCTATATGATGGTGCCAACCATTGCTGACATCAACTTTCCAAGTAACACCATTATAAAGGACCGGTATATATGTATAATTGAGCCTGTCATGGATGATGACTGTCCAAACACTGTGCCAAAATTTAACATCACACGGGCAAAATCAACCTTCAAGCAAACAACCCTCAATCAAAATTTCAGAGCTTCATTCTGCATTTTCTTCCTTCAGATAACTGAAGATGGGGTCATACTGCGGCGGCAACCAATCATGGGATTTGAAGGAGCTGAGCCAGTTTAAATCCAGCAGCTAGGTGTTCAGTTGATGCTTAAGTTGCATTAAGAGCCCCCTGCATTAATGGCAATAGTATTGGATGCACCAATTTCAACCACTTGTCTGAAGCCCATCTAATAAGGGCCACAAAGGTTCAGTAAACACTTACGGAAGTGTCTCCATTGCAATTTACCTTCAGCAGCCTACTGAATACGAGTAGATATGGTATCATTCGGTGAAATGTTTGGCCAACGCACAAATGGTACTCAAGGAGACTCCTGAAATTCTGGAACAGAAAGATGTGCCTGGAAATAAGCAGATGTGATCCCATCTTTAATAGGATCAATTGCTTACCATATCAACCCATCAATGAGGCCACACATAATTTAAGCAGTATGACATCTACGACAGTAATGAACAAATCCAGTATGATCCTCCGGATCGTATTAAAGAGGTAAAAGAGTGAAAAGCACCATTTTGGGACCAACACCTCCCCCCCCCCAACCCCGGCCATGGTGGTGGGAAAAGGGGAGGGACAATTGGAGGTCTCAGGATAGAGCTGTCACCTTTGTATGTGAGATGGTTATGGAGAGGGCTAGAATGTGGTTTAGGGAGGGTTTTTTACCTGCTACAGAAATTATTGAACATTCCCTTATACACCATAAGATTGACTTTCGGCCAAAAAAAAGAAAAAAATTCTAATTTAAGGGGCTTGAATTGGGTTTTCCTTATAAAAGATGGATATAAGGACACATATTAATCAAGAAATGGAGGTGATGGCAACCAGCAAAAATAAATAAATAAGTGAACCAGCAATGTTTATGAACCCTTGTTTCCAATACTTGTACTATTCAAACCAATTAATGTTGATGATTCTCAGCATAGAAAATCCACATCATGAATAAATACCCCAAACACTTCCCAGACACCACAGGCCTGTGGCCTAGACGGAATTGGGTAGTAACGGTTTGGCGGGGCCTCCCAGGTTCGAACCTGGGGTGGGACAGTTTATGTGGTTTATTTGAACAGTCTCTGCCCACCGCAACAGAGGCCCTCAAAAAACACTTCCCAGACAACAATATGCCCTTAACACATATGACCTCTTGGTACTCCAAATTAATAACTGTCCTGAGAGAGAGATGAAGCCAGAGTTAGCTGGGAGAATTGGTCATTTAGGAGGTTATGGATGAGCTTACATAGACCAGAAAGACTGAGAGGAATAGAAAATGTGAATGCTAACAAGAAATAGATGGGATCAAAGCAGAAATATTCTGTGCAGAATAGAAAAAGTGAACACTAACAAGAAGTAGTTGGGATTCAGGGAATGATAGGTCCTATTAAGCAACAGTAAGGAGACATTAGTTTTTTGCGGAAGAGAGGGAAATTCTAACAGTTTAAACCAAGCATTTTACAGATTGATTACATGGCAGACTCTTGACTGAGAAGTCATTCCTCGTGATTTGGCAAAGATGGCAGTTTCGGTTTCGGTTTCGGCCCGAAATCAAAAAAAAATACTATTTTTCCCCTACAGTTGGAGTCCGGTTTCGCCCAGTTTCGGCCGGTTGGTTTCGGATCGTCCAAGGCCGAAACCGATACGTTTCAGCCAAAACGTATCGGTTTCGACCAAAACTGCCATCCATGTTGTCAGGGGCACTCATTCAGAGCACATGCCAAGAGACTTAGAGTCGCATAAATGGTAGCTTATTCTAGCTGTGAAGTCAAAAGGTCAATCTTGTGAGAAGTCCCAGTTGATTGAATATCAGTTTCGACCGAAACTGCCATCCATGTTGTCAGGGGCACTGATTCAGAGCACATGCCAAGTAAGAGACTTAGAGTCACATAAATGGTAGCTTATTCTAGCTGTGGAGTCAAAACGTCGATCCTGTGAGAAGTCCCAGTTGATTGAATGGACCACTTGAAATCTTCCGTAAACCCTGCATACAGTTGATTAAATTATATGCTATCTCCCAGCAAGCTTATGGCTTTAGATTTTGTCATGTGTTCCTTTTTTTGAGTAATGTTATGGCATATTGGTACCACACTTTTTACTATGCCTTTGCCACACTCATTGAAACCATCTTGATCAGGCACTTCCACTTACAGATGCTTTTGGCACACCTTTTTTATAAAACCAATACTTCAGCCGTAGTTGTCTAATCAACTGATCAGATGATTTCAAATGAATCTGGCACAAGATATGGTATGCCACACAATATCGTTGCTTTTATTTTTTATGCTTCTCTAGTGTAGCATAATTCTGGCAAAAGTGGACCCACAAGTTTTCCTTTGACAGGGTGCCTCAAAACACCTGTTTAGGATAGGGAGAGTAAAATTGAAGTCCCATCACAGAAAATACTAGATGGGGAACATGGAAAATGACAAAAAAGGCCTGTTCAGACATTAGTTTACAAGCTAACAATTGGTTGCAAAACCAAATGTAAGGGATTGTAAATGACCTATTGCGTCATAGTAGTCACTTTTGTCATACCCATGGGGGTCAAAGACATCTTTATTTAAGCAGCTCCCAATCTGGTCAATATCTTGATATGTCACAGCATGTTGCAAAAAGTCAGGATTCCTGTAATCCTTTCTATTTCGTAGAGCACCATTGAAACTCTTTCCAGCCCGCTTGTATGCAAGAAACTTGTTTATCTTCTCCTAAAATTGAAAAACATAGTGAAAGGTTACTTGATATAGAAAGAAAGCATTAAATACAAAATGTATGGGAAAGGAAAGCCGATCACAATGTCTTGGTTACCTTTCATTTTCACTGTTACTTTATAAAACATTGAAAACAACCAATAATAACACAAACAATGAAAACATACATGAATGACCACCAAAATACAATTGCAATGGCATATTCAAATTATACAAGAGGGGAACACCAAATAGAATTCCTGTAGCTAGATTAGCCAACATAAATGTACTTTCAAATAGTAAACTGCCCAGTCTCCAAACAGTAGACTGAATGACCAAGAATCCATTGGATACAAGAATAACATTTGGAAACCTTTATCCAAGAAGCCGAAAGCCTTATTTCAATAAGATGGGTTTAGCTTAGGACTCAAATCCATGGGCATTGGACAAAAGTTCTCAGCAAGCTGCCCAACGACACCAAACTCCCATCTGTTGAGTTATATTGCTGGCATATATCAATCAAAGGACAAGGTGATACCTGAAGAAAGACGCCAAACCCCTAGCTGCTGCTGGAAGCCAGTAACATATCTATCCTAATATAAAAATAAAAGGCAAAGTAAATACCATAAAGAAGGAAAAAAGAGAATGTATATGTAAAAGAAAAGAAAGTATGTAGGAGTTTTTAGTGAGAGAAACTCTAGGGATGGCATTCGCATCCGGGGCAAACCGAGATCCCCTGGGAGGTGGAGGACTGCGCTAGACCTTTCCCAGTCAGACATCGGGCACAGGTAAGGAGGGAGCAGCTGCCAAAGGTGGAGGAGGAGGGAAGACAGGGTATCAGGCGACTGCCAGGAGGACCTTTGGATCTCGTATGCTACAGATGCCGGAGAAGGGATCATGTGGAATGGTTCTGCACAGAGATGGAGGGATCATGTGGTGGGGGTGCGAAGCCTTTCCAGATCTATGGGTTGTATGCGGACGCAGTGAGGCACAAAGCGATGCCTTTGCCGGGCCAACAGGGGAGCCTGGAAAGCCTCGAAGTAGGGAGCAGCCAACAGATTCGTTGCTTGGCCGGCTTAAAGGATCGGCCAGTGGCCTTCCCTCTCCTAGGTGGTTTGGATGTGGTCTCGGTGACAGGGTCGCTGAACAAACAGTGGGGAGGGGGCGGTCCATGGACGGTGGTGCACGTCCATAGGAGCGGGCTCCTTCTCATCAGCGACGGTGGTGCACCTACCAAAGGGCCATGATGACTATTTTTCATGATATGATCCACATCTATATTGAGGTATATGTTGATGACCTGATAGTGAAGTCAAGAACAAGAATTGAGCATCCCGGGGTTCTAGCCAAGGTCTTGCAGAGAGCCCGAGAATATCAATTGAAAATGAACCCTAAGAAATGTGTGTTTGGTGTGTCGTCAGGGAAGTTGCTTGGGTTCATTGTCAGTAAGAGGGGTATTGAGACTAATCCCAATAAGACACGGGCAATAAGAGATATGCCTCCTCCCAAGAATTTGAAGAAAGTTCGAGGACTAATCGGGATGTTGCAATTTATTCGCTGATTCGTCTCCCAGCACTCACAGAGGTGTAGGTCGTTCTACGAGCTTACTAAGCCGGGAGTCAAATTTCATTGGGATGACAAATGTCAGACAGCTTTTGACGAATTGAAGGACTATCTATCAAATCCTCCTGTCCTGAGGCCGCCGGTTCCAGATAAACCGCTTGTTCTTTATATTTCTGTCCTGGATGACTCGGTAAGTGTTGTCCTTGCGCAAGTTGATGAAGAAGGCAAGGAGGGAGCAGCATACTATTTGTTAAAGCTTCTCAACCCCTGTGAGCAGAAATATACAACTATGGAAAAGACATGTGCAGCTCTAGTCTGGGTAGTGCAGAAACTGAAGCATTATTTCTTAGCTCATGAGGTTCATCTTATTGCTCGTATGAATCCCATCAAGTTTCTTCTCGAAAAATCTGTTCTGACCGACCGATTAGCACGATGGCAGAGCTTCCTTTCTCAGTTCGACATCATCTACATTCAGCAAAAGGCGATTAAAGGCTATGCCATCGCAGAACATCTCGCTCATCATCCTCTTCCTTGATTTGACCCTGTCAACTCAGAGTTTCCAGATGAGGAACTAATGTCCGTTAACCAACCCTCGGATCCCATGTGGACATTACATTTTGATGGAGCTCTAAATTCTCATAGCAGTGGAATCGGCATAGTTCTGTTAACACCCGAGGGCACCACCATTCCACTCGCCTCTCAGCTCGCCTTCCCTGTTACCAACAATATAGCTGAGTATGAGGCTCTTCTGACCGGACTTGAGGCCGCTCATCGATTTGGTGCTACCCAATTACGGATTGTAGGTGATAGTCAACTTATTCTTCGTCAAGTGCTTACCAAATGCCGCACACTTGATCCTAAACTCAAACCCTACCAGGAACTTGCATCTGCTTATGCCAAGTTTTTCACTAAACTGATCTTTGTCCATGTTCCTCGCAATCAGAACATCTTAGCTGACGCCCTTACTTCACTCGCATCCTCTTTAATTTTTCTCCCCGAATGGGACTTCCATTCTATTATAGTCCAGAAGCGTCTTACTCCTGCTATTAAGGATCCAGCATTTCTTAGCATTAAGGAGGAGGTGCTCAGGAAGCTTAAGGAAGGTGAAATCATTGAAAATAAGGAAGTCGTGATATTGGATTTAGAAGAAGAAATCGGCGACGAGGAAAAGTCATGGTATTACGAGATTGCTAAATACTGTCAAGATCAGTCGTATCCTGAAGAGGCCACGGCAGAAGAGAAGAAAGCTATCAGGAGAGTTGCCCAGCGATACACTCTGGTTGGAGGTGTACTCTATAGAAGAGGTCTCACTGGTGTTTTGCTTAGGTGCCTTGACGATGATGAATCTTGGAAGGTCGTGGAAGAGGCACATTCAGGAGTTTGTGGGGGTCATGTCAATAGCCAGATGTTAGTTAAGAAGATTCTTAAATTAGGCTTCCACTGGCCCACTCTAGAAGAGGATTGCTCCATCTATGTTCGAAGGTGTGTCAAGTGCCAACTACACGCCGACAAAATTCATTCTCCTGCTTCTTCACTCCATCCTATGTCCTCCCCATGGCCTTTCTCCATGTGGGCTTTCGATATTATTGGACCCCTTGGTGATTCAAACCTCCTCACAAAACTGAAATCATTTATACTCACGGCCACGGAGTACTTTACCAAGTGGGCGGAAGCGGAAGCATACGTGGAGATCAAAGCGTCAACCGTTTGCAAATTCATCATGAGGAATATCATCGCAAGATTTGACATCCCAAATACTATCGTCACCGACAATGGGCCACAGTTCATCTCTCAAAAGCTTCAGGACCTCTGCAACAGGTATAACATTGCATTGCATCATTCGTTTTCTTATTATCCGCAGGGCAATGGCCAAGCAGAGGCAACAAATAAAACTTTGATTAAAATTATCAAGAAATCTGTGAAACTAATAAATTTGCGGATTGGCCAGAGAAGTCGTAGAAGCTCTATGGGCCTACCGTACTTCCATTCGAACACCTACTGGGCAAACCCTTTTTGCCCTTACTTATGGAGTGGAGGCGGTTGTCCCTTATGAGATCCTCAATCCTTCTCTTAGAGTACAATTGGATAACGAGCTCTCTATCGATGAACGCCGTGAGTCTCTCCTTGCACAGTTGGAACTCTTAGATGAAAGACGTCGGGCCGCCACCGAACATGCACGTGTCTATCAAAACAGGCTTTCACGTTTTTATCAAAAGAAAGTGATCGAAAGAAAATTCAAAGTTGGTGAAATGGTAATCAAAAGAATCTTTGTAAAACCTGGTGGACCTCGTTCAAAACTTCAACCAAATTGGGAATGGCCCTATGTAATTAAAGAAGCCTATCATGACAATGCTTATAAACTGACTAATGCTGAAGGGGAAGAATTGGCTCACCCTTAGAATGGATTGTATCTTAAGAAGTACTACCCTTAAGTCAAACAAAATAAAAACAAAAAAAATAAATGAGAAAAATGATGATAGCATGGCGCGTAGGTCGCGAAATTTGAAAAAATTAAAATCTCTAATTCATTATTCGATCTTGATAGTTTAGCTCTGGTTCACTACACACAACACGCTTAGCTCATGAACTTTAGCGGTGCAAAATCCGAGGGAAGTCAAAACCAAACTAAGAGTGTAAAGACTTTACCCATTCTCTTCTTTTCGGTCCACAAAGGGGGGAGTTAGACCCTGGGCAGATCATCCGAACTTACCCGCCGCCCTAGTAGGTGGAAGTTAGGGCCCAAAAGGGAACAATATGTCGCAAAAGCCCGAGTACAATTAGGTTTATTTTTGAAAAAAGGAAAAAAAGAGAAGAGAATAAGAAGAAGAAGAAAAATCAAATACAAAAGAAAAGCATGACAAGAGGGGAAAGTCCCCGTAGGGAAAACCCTGGTCGTAAGCATGTGTGAATAAAGGGCAAAAGACAATAAAAATTTTCCTAAGCCAAAAATCGAATCCCAACAGGCAATAGGGTAGGAGAGGGAAGTCTCCCTCGGTCTTTCAGAACCCCTCATGGACTTCCCTAATATTTTCTTCCATTCCCCCTCCGCGGTATGTCACAAGCTTGAAGAATGGTAAAGACGGACTTAGGAGGATGCACCGTAAAAAGTCAGGAGTGAGAGCAAAGCCCGAAGCACTTTGACCCTTTTGCTAAATTATTTAAGAATGGTTAATGAATTTAAGATGGTGAATGTGTAAGATTTTGCAGCCTATGTACTATGTTACTTCATTTCAAAAAAACAAAAATAATAAATAATAAATAAATAAATAAACAAATAAAAAACAAAAAATAAACAAAAAATATATTTTTAATTAGCGCCTAGTCATAGGGGCGTTATTTGCTTAGATAGCGACTTCTTCATGAACGTCATTTCAAAAAAAAACAAAAACAAAACAAAAAATGTTTTCAACCAGCGCCCTATAAAAGGGGCGTTATTTCTTTAATCTGCAACATTTCACGTAGTCGTCATTTTCAACAAAAAAAGGTGTCTTTAATCAACGCCCAGATAAGGGGGCGTCAATTCTTTAATTCACGACTCTTCCTTAGTCGTTATTTCTCAAAGATGAATTAACGCCCACCCGTCTGGTCGTCAATTAAAACAGAAACTCTGCTAGCTCCTCTTGCCATATCATTTGCTTGTTCGCATAGTGTAAGCAACTTTTAATTCCAGTTCATATTTGTCTGCCTGCATGTCGCATTTTCCTATGATCTTTGTTGTTTTGTCTTAGTTGATTAAAGGCTTGACCCCTTGACCCTTCATCAAGGTCAAAAAGGATATCCCCTTGCTTATCGAGCAAGGGGCCAAGCCGGATAGATTGATTAATTTGTTTGCTCAAGTGTCACACACAGGGATAAGAAAAAGGAAAAGACAAAGGTACACAAGGCTCAAAACAATAATTCAGGTAACAAAAAACGTGCTTTTCATATACATACATGCTCATACAAAATGTAGGAGGTGGTACATATACTCTCTCTCTCTAGCTCTCACCTCCACTCTCCTCTCTCCTACTCTCTGTCTCACCGTCATCTTGACGACGGGACCGCGGCGGGAGCATGGACCCCCGAGAAGCTGTCGATCCCGCGGCTCGAGCCTGATCCTCCGCCTCGCTCCTCTGTCGAGTAGAGGAACCCGCTAAGTAGCCTGTAGTAGCGAAGGCACTCGAGTGTCCCGCGGCCGGTGCTCGCTCACGGCCCCTCTGGAGTCGCTCCTCTGCAGCTCGTAGTCGCTCCTGTGAGACGGCTAGCTGAGTCCTCAGGTCCCCGAGCTCGCGCTCGCGCTCCGTGCGCTCCCGTAGGTTCTCCGCTCTCTCGCGGGCGCGCTCTCTCCTCTCCATCTCTAAGAAGAGCCTCATCCCTGTCACCTCGCGAGGCAACTCCCCTTGCTGCCTCTGTGCTTCCTCTAGCTCCGCAACGCGCTCGTCGCGGATCGCGACCTCAGTGCATCCCAGTGCTGCCTGCCTCCGTGCCTCCGCTAGCTCTGTGGCCTGCATACATCACATCACATTAGCATCATTGAATATTTTGGAAGTAAATCATGCATATGAATATTGCTTTTTGAGAACTAACCCGTGCAGCTAAGTCGCGATGTCCTGCCTCGATACAGGAGATCGCGGCCCGAAGCTCCTCAGTCTGTAATTACCACAATGAACATAATGATATATTGGAATTTATATGCATTTTTTAGCATGGTTCTGAACTTACCCGTGTTGCAAGGTCGCGCTCCGCTGCCACGGCTCGCTCCACCGCTCCTGCACGTCGTTGCTCCAAGGAAGCAATCTCGCCAGTCAAATCTATCACCCTCGAGCTGGATGCCCCTCTTGCACCTCCTACTGCCACTCCCTGCTGGGCACGCTGCACTTATGAAGACTGTTAGTGGCTGGACATCTAGAATTCAAGAATTATTTACATTAAGCATATAGTTAGGTGCACTCACCAGGGTCTCCAGGTCTGTTCGCGTACGCGCAAGCTGGGCCTCCACACTATGGAGATGGACCTGCATGTCCATCACCACTGCATCCCGCACATCCTGCATTTATCACATATTAGTTGTGTATTGCAATAAGCATATAAATTTTAACATAAGAAATAGCATGCATTCATACATACCCCTATCGGCCTCATCTGAGACCGGCCGGCGTATGTCTCCCAGTAGCGCTGCAAGTATGTCGAACTATCTGGTGCATGGGAGATGACTGGGGTCCCGCCTCGCTGCCAGTCCGCGAACTGCTCCGGGAACCGAAGCCGCCAGTCAGTAGTAACGGTGCGTCCTCGGGTCTTCCGCCTGATCCCGCGAGGCTCCACTACCTCGACCCACTCCTGGTGAAGGCCGAGTGTCCTCATCGCTAGGCTCAGCCGCGACGGCTCGATCTCGTTCAGGCAGTGAACCCAAATGTCACGCCCAAAGCGAGGTCGGCCCGTTGCGACCCAAGGCTGACCCTCGTCAGTCATCCCCTTGTATGGCCTCCATACAACCTGCATGCACATCATCATGTCATCACATCTTTATAAAGCCGGAAATAAAAGCAAATTGCATCATATTTACACACGTACCAGTAAAGGAGGGTAGTCCCGGAACTCTCGTCGAAGGACCCTCAGCTCATAGGCATGAGGCGCCCCGGTCTAGCACGGCAACCATCGTCGCGCTAGTGGGAAGGAGTTTGCATCTCCGGGTCGGGGGTCAGCTCGATCCATCGGCATGTAAAGGTGACTCCACACCTGCATCCACAATCATTAGTAGCATATCCACAAACATTCATCATGTCATAATCACATTCATAATCATTTAGATAATACACAAGATGAGAAAAGTGCATACCTAAAGAAAAGGTGAGAAGCCACTGACTGTCGTCTCGCGACCTGTCCCCGTGGACAGATCGGCTATCAAATGTGCCAACAGGGCAGCCCCCCAGGCATACCTCCCCACTCCCTCCAAGTCCTCCAGGATGCCCAAGAATCTGCAGCTGATATCATCTTCCTTCGTCCCCAGCAATAGTCTCCCGAGCATCAGAAACAAAAATCTCCTCAAATCCATATCCGCCCTCTCCCTCTGAGCCGGGTCCTGACAGTAGGCTGCCCGGACTCTCGCAGTCAGTCTCTCTGCCCAGTCTCCAAAAGACTCTCAATCTCTGTCGAGAGTTTCCAAACCCCATCACCCCGGTCAGCTCTGTACGGTACACTGTCCTGCACGCCCTCGGACTGTCAGCCACTGTCTCCAGACCTAAAAGTCTATGTGCTAGCTCCCCGTAGTCTGGGAGGGTCACCCCACTAACTGCCTCTCCGTCTACTCTCAGCCCCGTGATCCTCGTTATGTCCTCTAAGCTCGGCACCATGTGCCCCCAGGGCATCAGAAATGCCCGACTAGTCCTATCCCATCTCTCCCTCAGCACCTGGATCAAAACTAAATCAGGTCGTACGGGCTCAATACTAAGGAAGGGCCCAAAGCCCATCGCCTCCACCCTGGCCCTCTGGAAGTCGGGCAGTCCGTGGTACGCCGCCAAAACTTGGACCCAAGAGATCCTAGTCCGCATCAGCCCCTGCCAATAAAAAGATGTATATAACACAAAATAACACAAAAAATCACTATTGCTAATATCAGATTTGTTGTTAAATGGCGACCACCCCCGTGGTCGTTATATTCTTGAGAAGGCGCCCGAGCCTTGGGCGCCAATTCTTTGCGTCTCTGATTTGACGCCCTAGGCTATGACGCTATTTCTTGGGGCATTTTGTCTTTTCCTATGTTTTTGTGATATAAAAAAAGGGGTTTTCTAAATAAAAAAGGGTTTTTTTTCAAAATAATGACAGGATGTTGGGCGCTATTTTTGTGATTATTCATTTATAAATAAATAAATAAATAGAATCAACGACCTCCTCTTGGTCGCTATTTGAAATGACGCCGCATGGCGCCGCCCATGCGATCGTCATTTACTGTGTTTTTTGTTCTTCGGTGTTCTTCCCTCCCCGATGGCAATGGATAATAAATAAAAATAAAAATAAATAAATAAAAATAAAAATAAAAAATGGCAAGGGGGTGGGCCTAACCTTGCTAGGCTCGGGCTCCATTAGTCCTCCCCGCAGTGGCCAGCGGGGAGGTGGCGATTGATCATCTTCTCCATCGTCTTCTTCATCCCCGTCGTCACCTTCTTCCTCTCCTTCTTCATCCTCTCCGTCGTGACCTTCTTCTCCTCCTCCATCTTCTTCGTCACCTCTTCGCTTCCTTCTTCCTCTCCTCCGCGCTCCACCGCCGGAGCATCTTCGGCCGCCGCGGGAGGGAGCTCCTCACCGGCGTTGTTGTCCTCTTCATCCAAGTCAACCACAGCAGGGGCCATGACCCGCTGTCGTTTCTCGGCACCGCCCGAGCCACTCACGTAGGCCATGGGAAGCTTGAGGGAATGAGAGAGAAGGAGAAGGGGTGGTTACGATGGTTGGAGGGAGAAGAGTTGCAGGGATGAACGAAGAAAGAAAGGAAGGAATGGCAAGAAGAGTTTTAACGGGCTGAGTTAGTGGCGGTAAGTTAGAAGAATTGGCGACTTGGGGAAAGCCGTCATTTCATAGATAAGCGACCGTGTATGGGGTCGCTATTTGAGGAGTTTCGTTGGAATTTGTGAACTGTCGGGCAATGATGAGGTGCATTAATGATTAAAATTGACGACCTGGCACGGGAGCGTTGTTTCATGGTTAAACGACTATGCATGG
Organism: Amorphophallus konjac; assembly: GCA_022559845.1. Classification (NCBI taxonomy): domain Eukaryota; kingdom Viridiplantae; phylum Streptophyta; class Magnoliopsida; order Alismatales; family Araceae; genus Amorphophallus; species Amorphophallus konjac. The sequence continues at coordinate 268,714,902 of CM040117.1, read as the reverse complement.
AGTCGCTATTTAAAGTATCCGTTAAGATTCATGGAACGTCGGGTAATGATGAGATATTAATTAGCGACTGCTTAAACGAGCGCCCTTTTGTGAATGAACGACTGTGTAAGAAGGCGTCAATTTTGGAAAGGATATAAACAAAGAAAAGGATTAAGTGAATTGACGACAACACCAAGGGCGCAGTTTAATGAATTAGCGACCTCTGTATGGGTCGTGGTTTTAAACAGAGACCCGTTTTTAGACGGAATTGAAGACTTTTGAGAATTTTGATAAGTCTAAACACTTTCATTGGCTCAATTAAGGAAAAATCTCTTTATTTTATTGAAAGAAAGCATCATTACAAGATTAATGAGCCACCTTGGCCCTCAAATTCCTAAGAGCTATTATATATGCTTTCCATTGATCTCTATCTTCTTACACTCGTTCCACGGGCCGGTGTAGCTTGCTGACCCGCCATAGTGCTTGAATAGTCTTGATCTCTTCTTCATCATCCTTTGAGCCTAGTTCCCTCCTCTTGATTGGTGGGAGATGAGAAGCTTCTTCAAAGTGATGGCGGGGAAGATCGAGTTGAGAGAGGCACTGGTGAGCATTGTAGAGGACGAACTCGATGGCGCCGATCAATCTTAGTTCCACTCCGGAAGAAAGCCTAGCATGAAGGTCTTGAGTCTTGAGGAATCCCGGTGCGCATGTGAAGCCGTTTTGTGGCATGGTCTTGAGATATCCACGCCAATCTACCCGCTTCTTGATCTTGGGAACCCAGTTGGTCACTCTCTCATGTAATCCAAGTGTGCTCGTCATGTAGTGAAGTGGACTTCTAGAGAAGATCCTAGATGCTTGTTGGGTTTCTTCACATGGATCAAACTTAAGGTGTAAGTCCACCCAACTAGAGAACAAGAGCATAGACCCGTGTAGGGGCCTCCCCATGGAAGCCGAGGTGAGCCCACTATAAAGATAGGCTAGCACCACCGGTCCTATTATCTTTCCCTCCCATATGCTAGCAATGGCACTTAATTCTTCTTCTTCTAAGAAATCTTCCGATGAAGGGAAGAGTAGTGCCCCCGCCAAGCATATTACGAAAGCTTTCATCACTTTCTCTAGATCCTCCTCTTTGGCTTGGTCCATTCTCTTGTACACCCACGCCGCAAGCTTCATAAGATTGATCCCCTTTGTGGCCCGGATTTGATTCACCATGTTGGAGCTTGGAATTAAGATTGATAGCATCTCTTGAGCGCTTATGCTTCTTGTCATATGTGCCATCTTTTCTTCATCTCCTTGCTTCACTCTCTTCAAGCCTAGTAGCATCTCTGTTTCCTCTAGGAGAATGGTGGCTTCAAAGGTGGGAAATAGAAAAGTGTTGGTGTTTGGATGTCATAATTCTATAAGGGCTCCTATGGTGGCCCAATCTAGGTGTACATCATCATAGTGTTTGGCATGGGTAACTAAACCTAGAAGGTGCCATTTAGAGAGGTATGTTCTCATGTCTAGGGAGAGTTTGGAAAGGAGGAGGGGTAACCATTTGATCTTAGTGAATCTTCTTGCCCCCGGAATATTTGGATAATCCTAAAATTTAAAGGGGAAGAAGAAGAGAGGAATATTAGAATTTGTAGAGAGAAGGGTAGTAATAAAACTCAACTCTATTTCATACTTACTTGGTTTGCAGCTATTCTCCCACTTATATGCCCTTCAATTTCAGAAATTCTTTGGAATCCCACCTTAGCTTTCTTCAAGGACCTTTGAAAAATTCTCTCCATAACTCTTTTCTTCACTGTTGTGATGGAAGATTTTTGTTTCTGTTCTGCCACGAGCTTTGGACGGTCCTGCTGAAGCTGGGGCTTTCTTCTCGATTGCGCAGTAAGTTGATGCATTTGGAAGCTTGAAGCTCTCTTATTTATAAGAAGAAGAATAGTTATTGATCGACGATAAAAGAAGTTTAAGTTCGAGTTTGATTAGGTTCCCTGAGTTTGGTTTCCGAGCAGGAAGCGGAGCTCTAGAATCGTAAGGAATTGACGACCGTTACAGTACCCGTTATTTCTTTAAATAGCGCCCGTTAGCCTGCCGCCATTTCTTGTTTGAGCGCCCCTTCACGCGGTCACCATTTATCTGAATAGTGCTATTTCTAAATTATGACAGCTTTATCTTGAGTTTGCACTATTATATAAATTCTCTATCATTTGCAGTGCTAACGATCTTTTGAGCGCAGGAAAAGGACAGGTCGCGCAGATTTCAAGGCCCTCTGGGCTCTTCTTCAGTAACATCTCTTGCCCTTGTATTCCCTCATGTATGCATTCCTACTATATGATACTTATACTATTATAGCATATCAAGGACCTTGTGGTTCTGGTGAACCTGGAATTTGAATTCCCCTTCATCAAAAACAGTGATAATTCCAGGAGAGTCTTGATCGCACGGATAGGCCGTTGAGTTGTCTAAAGTCTGGGACGATAGTTCCAATTGCTAAGTTGATGCGTGGATAAACGGGCTTCGACTTAGTGTCAACTTAGAGATCTGGATTCTTGACCAAGTCTGGATAGCTTAACAATATTATCCTTGATTATTTTCTATTTTAGTTTGTTTTAACTTTTTCTTTTAGCCCAGCATGCATCATGTAGGACTTTGAGCTTAATGTCGAAAAAATCTTCATATTAGGTCAATGATGAGGGTCACTCATCCTCAATCTGAGATGACATGAGATATTCCACTCTAAATCAAGTACTATGCTCTCCTTAAAGCCACTCAGGCTGGTTCCTTGAAAGCATCTTTGACTGGATCCCAGTCCCTTTCCCTTTATTTTCTTACAAATCCACCTTGGTTGCAGCACGTCCACATTGGCTAGTAACCGCTCTCCAATGGTATTTCTCCATTCGTGCCCTCGTGCATATTTTGTTAGCTTAGTTTTTATCCAGATAACTGTTATTTTCTCGAAATCATCCGAAGTTGTTTTATTCAGAATCATAGAAAAATTTCCAACGCTTAGTGTCGGAGGCCAGTCCAAGGATGGCGGTATTGGTTTCGGCCGAGTCCGATACCAAAACCGTCCGGTTTCGGTTTCAACCGAAACCCATAGAAAAGCTTCAAAAAAAATCAAATTAAGTCTACAAAATCAGAAATAATTTAGAAAAATATGAATAATCACATAAAAATCATAAAATTCATTAGACATGTATTTGATGGTAAAGAAATTAGATTAAGTGCAATAAACATGAAGTAGACATTGAAATTCAAACATTGAACATGTTAAACTAATATTCTTGAGTACAAACTAAGCATAAAGTAGATTCAAGCATTACAATAAACCTAATTAGGCACAGTAAATGTTACGAAAATTAAATGATCTTTACCTAAATGAAGAGGCACTAATATGGGTAATAACTAGAACCTTCTCTCTCATCGTCTGGCTTTTCATGTTCATACCCATAAGAAGGATGCATGTATGGTCTATATTCACTATAACCGAATAATGAGGTAGCCAAGGCATGCATCCCTCTTTGGATCCCTCTTGGAGTGTTTGGTTAACTTGAGCCGAATCTAGTATCAGCATAAGAATCTTGAGGATGAGAAGAGGAACTGGTCGGATATAGATGGAACTGGAATGATGGTTCATAACCTCACGACCCATAAATCGCTGCCTCCTGTTGGCCACCTCCATAACCTGATGGATGCCCATATTGACTCTGTGACTCATGTCCTCCCTCACCCTGACTGTATCCTCTGCCTGTGTCTGCGTGGAAGAAGGAAGGACCACCAGCATCCCCACCGCCAGTAATAGCACCTGCAGCACCTACAGCACCTGCAGCCTCCAGTCGCCTTTTGGCCTTTGGGGATGCTTTTTCCTGTGCCGGTGTGCTTTCTTCTTGCACCCTTGACATGAATCATGTTCTCCTTGGCGTGTGCCTCAAATAAATCTGCTTCAACTGCTCAATTACCGGGTCCTCTCGAGCAGCAACATTTGTTCTCTCAGTTTGCCCATGCACTGATGTACTTCTTCTTAAGGATGTAGGTGCCTTGTCCATTCTAGGAGTGAGTGGCCTGCTATCTGAGTCTGAGTTTCTAGCTGGCTGAAAATCATGCTGCTCCTCAGTGTCCTCAACAACCCTAGACATGTGTGCATGAGTATCTCTGGCCCTTTTTGATTTTCTTCTGAATTCGGGATCTCTTAGCTCATCTTCATCTAGTATGCCCTCTGCCCATCTTCTATCATCATCATCATCAAAAACAGGCTCATCAACCTGCTCTCGTGTCTCCACCCAAGACTGCAACGAATTCTCATCATCAAATAAGGCATCCACATCAATTTCTGCAGCGGCATCCTCGGCGACGCGTTTGTCTCGCAGCTGTTGTCTCAACCTCATATTGTAGTGGCAGTACACTAATTTCTCTAACCGTTAAACCTTTAGCCGATTGCGAACCTTCGAGTGTATAAGGCTGAACGTGCTCCAATTTCTTTCACATTGGCTTGCCGATGTTGTTTGACTGAGCACCCTAACTGTAATGAAAGCCAATGCATTACTGCCCACATCTCGGTTGTTCACCATTATCCACCAGTCAGCGGTTCCACCAACCATAAACAAATGCATATAAGTTGTAGAAATATATATTAAGGTTAAGAAATCCAAAAAATAAAATATACCTGGGCTCACTCTTCCCACAGCATATTGCAATTGGGAGTCAGCATATGTCCCAGTCCTCATTCTATAATGGTTCATCTACAAACATAAAGTAATACATTAACATAACTACTTAAATAAATTCTACACATGTTATTGATAAAATCAAATAAAGGCGAACCTCTACTTCGGCCTGAAGTCTCTTTTCTGGATTCCTCGATAAACGACCAACGACTTTTAAAGTCCCTTGCAGCACCTCGCCGTCAACATGTGCATCGGCATCGTACATAAATCGAGGGTTGAGGAAATAACCTGCATTTGTGTATAATTAACTAAATGAAATTTATAAAATAACATAAAGCCATTACCCCACTTTCAGTACAATTAATCACTCACCAGCTGCATGCAAGTCGTGGTGTAATATGTTGTCCCATCTCTGGTCAAAAATTTTCCACCATTTTGCATAATGTCTGGGAAGGGAATGCTGCAACGCCAATTTGGCACTGTCCATGGCCTCGTACAGATAGCCCATATCATTCTTCTCATCGCCATCCACCATTCTTAGGACCTTCACGAGGGGTGTGACTAATTTCAAGTACCGTGAGACCCTGTCCCAGAATTTGTTGTCGTCCACGACGTGATAGACATCCAAATAATCCATCTGTGCATCAACATTGCCCTTGTCTATGTATTCCCGCAGGGCATTGTGGTACATGAAAGCTTTCAGCTCATTCTTGTACCTGTGCAGATAAATGAAATTTGAAGCTGCATCAACTGTTACATATCAGTAAGGATAAAGTATCAAGAATTGAGATCAATCTTATATCTGTGCAAAGACTCCAAAGAAATAAAATTGGAAGCAAATCTGGTTGGGCCTGCACGGATGATATCTCGCCCTCCACTAGCATGCGCCCTGAACATATTTAGTATCCTAGGATGGCCATAGATATACTGTATGACTTTTTGTGCCTTGTCAATTGTCTTCTTCACATGCTTTTCCTTCCCTATGTCTTCAAGTATCAGATGCAGACAATGTGCTGCACATGGGAGCCAATATAAATGAATGTGCTTCTGCATCAATTTCTTCCCTTCAGCCTTGTAACTGACTTCATTATCAGTCACCACCTGCACAACATTCTCCTCTCCAATTTGTTCTACCATGCCATCCATCAAATGAAACAAATAATTTGCATTCTTTTCATAATCTGATTTCACAAACACTGTACCTTCGATGCAATAGACCAAAAAGTTTATCATGGACTTCTTCGTGGTACCAGTCCAACCATCACACATGATAGTGCATCCTCTCTCCACCCATATATGCTTGAAGCTTTCAACCCAATCATGGAGCTCCTCAACCTCTCCCTCAAGGCCACGCCCGTATATGTCTCGACGTGAGGGGGCCTTCAAGCCATGGCCAGCATCTGTTATGACATCTATCATAGGTTGGAAATATTCACTTGAAGCTGCATGTGCAGGGACACCTACATGAAAAAACCATTTGCAGATACTTTTAAATGCATGCCCTGCAATTTCTGCTGATTTTTTGACCCCTCTCAATGCAGACTTGATTTTAAGTTGTGTAGCCTAGGGCCTTCTGTGGAGATAACTGTCCATGGGACATGTTCCCTACGTATGTGGGACAACACCAATGTCAGGACATCGTGCAGCTGTACTCTCATAGGTCCCTGAACCCATGGGTCCCTTCCCTTTCCTTCGAGCGGCTTCTTCACGCTCCCTTGCTTCAGTCAACTCTGGATCAGAATCCTCAGTGCCTTCCTCATCATCATCCCTCCTAACCCTTATGCCAGAAATCTCCTCAGCAATTTCAGCCTCATCCTCAGCCTTTTGTTGCACCCTCTCCCTTTTCCCCAGAAGGCACTGGCGCATCTCTTCTCGCACCTCTCGGGAACAGTGGTCACATTGTCTCACCTCTCCTTTTACCCCTGCCAAATGTTACTTTCATCTGGTAATTCCGTCATGTAGCTCCCTACCACAGTAATTGCATTTCACCTTTCTTCTCTTAGCATCAACTAAGGTCAGGTGGGCCCACCCCGCATCCTCCTGCCCTTGCTGCTCCTGTGTTTGCTGACGTCTAGGCATAATGCTGCATTAAGATAGTCAAAGAAAAATAGTATAGTTGTAAGTACATTGAAAAAATTACGGCTATATTATCAATCACCCTTGGAAAAAAATAATTACCCGCATGCTCCCACCCCAAAATCTTCAATGAAGCTTAATGTAACTTCAATTGAGCCTAAGCAAATCAAAATAGACAAAAGCCCCAATTTCTATGACCTAATTAGGGCTTAATTAGTAATTAACTCTTAATCATCCTTGGAAAAAATTAATTACCCGCATGCTCCCAACCCAAAATCTTCAATGAAGTTTAATTTAACTTCAATTGAGCCTAAGCAAATCAAAATAGACAAAAGCCCTACTTTCTATGACCTAATTAGGGCTTAATTAGCAATTAACCCTTAATCACCCTTGGAAAAAATTAATTACCCGGATGATCCTACCCCAAAATTCTCAATGAGGCTTAATTTAAGTTCAATTGAGCTTAAACAAATCAAAATAAACAAAAGCCCCAATTTTTATAAACTGATTAGGGTTTAATTAGCAATTAACACCCTTAAGGCCTTAATCACCCTTAGAAGAAACTTAATAAGTAAGGCTTGCTCACCCCAAATTTTTAACCCAACCAAAATAACACAACAAAACAAACAAACCCTAAATTAACCCAATGAAATTAACCTCAAACAAAACAATCAAACCCTTGATGTTGTGTTGGCCCCCGGTGTGCGCAGCATGGCTCCCTCTCAGCCTCTCCCTGTCCACCTCCAACAGGCGCAGCAGCAGGCTCGCAGCAGCCTTGGCCCTTGGTCGCACGGCAGCAGCAGCAGCTCTCACTTGCAGCAACAGCACGCCGCAGCTCGCAGCCTCGGTCGCAACAACTCGCAACAGCAGCCAGCAGGTCGCAGCAGCAGCAGCAGGTGGCAGCAGCAGCATAAGTTCGCAGCAGCCGTAGGGTTTCGGCCGTTTCGGCCGTGGGATGAGGTTTCGGGGGGAGAACAATGGGTTTCGGCCAGGGGGGGGGGGGTTCACGTGGGTTTCGGGCAGAAATTGTCCTATTTCGGACAGAAACCGATATCTTCTTTAAGTTTCGGACCTACACAGTAAACAGGTGCGTTTTCGAATCGGGTATGGCCGAAACTGAAACGTTTCGGCCGAAACGTTTCGGTTTCGGCCGAAACTGCCAACTATGAAACGTTTCGGCCGAAACTGCCAACTATGGGCGTGTCACAACACACCTTGGCATCTACTTTTCAGTCCATTTAGCCTCATTTCACTTCGCTACATTCCGTCTCACTCCCTTGCAAAGCAGACGCCAAGGCGGGACAACTGTAGACACGCTAAAATCGATACTATATTGAGTAAATCTCATGTCATAATGTAATGCCCCAAGTGGACTTCATTATTGGCTCAATATGAAATTTTTTTTCTAAAATATTGAATTTTTCTGATATATCTGTGTAATTAGTGACCTCATTCAGGGCGCCATTTAAATGACGACTCTACGATGTGTCGTTATTTTAATTAAGAGGCGACCGTCCGCTTGGGCGCCGTTTCCTGGTTTTACGCTTCCTATTGGAAATTACACTCAAAGAATTAACGCCCTGTTACGCGAGCGTGGATTAATTAACGCCGTGTCATGGAGGCGTTATTCTCTATTTTGCAAAATATGAAAAGTCAGTAATTTCTATAAATTATCCAGGAAATAGCGACCGAATGCGCGGTCGCCTTTTCTGAATAGCGACTGTCTCTAGGTTGCCATTTCAGTTCTGTCTCCGCTTCGTCTGTAACCTTCCCAGAGGGTGTCCTTCCTCGTTTTAACTCCGTGATCAATCATAGAAAGGATATCCCTATTCAGATATCATTTTCCTTGTTTTAATCCTATTAGAATGGGGATCTTCATCTCTATAAATACCTACAGTTTTCCACGAGAGAGAGACTTACGCATCTTGATTTCTCGAGAGCTTCTTCCGTCAGTGATTGTTCAAAGCACAAGAAAAGGGTTGTCTTCCTCTTGCGCTGTCTCTGTTGTTGCTGTGGTTTCTTCCTCCTGCCGTTTAGTAGCAGCTCAAGTGCCTCTCTCCTTCTTCTGCTTACAGGCGCAGAAGGGCTCAACTCTATTCTCCCTTATTTTTCTTTCTAGTTTGCATATTAGTATCACCTCCATCACGTAGTTCAGATTATTTCGGCATATTATCTGTTAGCTCACTTGCATTCATATTCTCCCCACCTTTTGCTCCCTTCTTAAGGGGTTTAAAACAAACACAAGGTGTGTTCATGCCCACTTTGCATAGGTTGATTCTTTTAGAGCATTGATACTACACTCATCTTTGCCTAATCCATATTTCTTTGTTGTCTTTGCTTGCTTTACAAGGGTAATCAAGATAAAAAATCCCTTCATCGGCCGGCCGGTTGGAGGAGGAAGTTGAACTCGCATCTCACCCGCTTTACAAGGTATTCTCCACGATCATCTTTCTACTTTTGAGGTAACCCCTCTGGCGATCACACTCCCTAGTAGCATCACATGCTCCCTCCCCTTGTTATTATTATCACTCTTATGTTAATTTTTCTTCCTTTTTAAATGTCTATGTGACACGTTCACAGTCGTCACCGCAGGCGTCTCGACGGTACCTCTGGTGATCTCCTTCTCCATCGGGGAGGCGGAGTTCGTTGTCGGCGGCGGCGACGGTGACGACGGTGGTAACAGATGCCCCTAGTGCAACCTCCTATCAGGCCGGAGGAAGACAAAGACGAGACATGTGGCCTCTTGAGAGCCCCCAATTCAAATTTGAATTGGGATGCATCTCATCCAAGGCTGGAATGGGCGACAGAGGGTGATGGGTGGGTATAGAGCCCATCTAGGGCCTGGGACCAAGTGGGCCCGGGGGTTGGACGGGTAACAGAAGTGGGTCGAGCAAGCTGAGTCAACGGGCTGGGCAACCAAACCAAGGTACCAGGCAGGTTCAGACTTCGTGTACTTCAACTTTACCCAAACCCGAACCAACCGTGCGTATCAGTTCATTGAGAACCAATACGGGTTTTCTCCTTCACCCGATAGCATCATCTTCTCGTCCCGACCGTGATTCCCTGTGATGGGCGGAGATCGGAGACCCCCAGCCACTGGCTGCCGTCAACAATCACCACGCCTGTCCTGACGCAGGTGGAGCAAGCTCTGGTCACATCCCTCCAACCGAGCCTCTCTGCAATAGCCGACCCTTCAACACCCATCCCCTCTGGCAGCCGGCCAAGCCTCTCTACAGCAACGGCACAACAGCAGCGGCAGAACCAGTTGCCAACAGTCAATGGGAGCGTCTGTTAGACATCTCACCCCACCCAACTTCTCCTGCAGGCGGTGAGGCCAGGGACGAGACTGTCTCCGGCAACAAAGGGTGGGGCGACACAGACCGGGCCTTCGCCTTATGGCGAAGGGGGGGTGCAGGACAAGCCGTCAGTCAGCTTTCTGCACCAGCTCATAGTGGATAGGGAGTCACAAGACTCTGGAAATACTTTGCATCAGCTCCTTATCTGCAACAGGGAGATTCAGAAGGTGCACACTTCGGTGATGGAAGAGCAAGACCAAGAGGGGGATAGTATCATGATGGAAAGCCTTATGGTGGGGCAGTAGAAGGAGGACGTGGAGGAGTTCAGAGATGGGTAGATTGGGTGGAAAGGAGATGAAAGAGATGGTCGGGGTAGTGGCAAGGTTGACGGAAGCCCAAGTGAAGGAGCTGGACAAGAGAGTGGGTATATCATTTGTGGGGTTGGAGAGCGATCTAAAAGGTGTTATCCCCAAAGTTCAGAAGTGATGGCTAATGAACATGGCGAGGGATGCAAAGGAGGGAAATTCCCATGAGAGGTGGCTACGGAGAGGAAGGGAGGGTAGAAGAAAGTGAGGGTGGAGCATTGTTTTCAAGGCGTCGCCTAGGTGACAAGGCGCTCCAAGGCGCCGAAGGCGACCACGCGCCTAGGCGAGCAGCCTATTAAGGCACTCACATGACTGTCTTGGTGCACATAGGCCACCTTGGACCTGTCTAGCCTGTCTTGATAGAACATCCACTTCTTGATTTGAGGTTTGTTTTAGTACTTGGGCAAAATTTCAAGATAATTTTTAATAATTGACAAATGACATGTCAAGATTGGAAAGAGAAGATAAGACTTCCATTTCCCTTTTCCCATTCTCTCGGATTCTTCTTCCTACCAGTTCCTCTTCCCTCCTCTTAAGGACATTGATTCATATTTCACCGTACACTTTTTGAAGCTAGAACCATTTTGTCTCTCTTTTTAATAATTCACAAGTGAAAGATTACGAAATTATTATGCTGATGTGCTTATAATTTATCCAGAAATGTGTCATATTTATGCGTCCTTTTAATATAGAGAATAACTATTGGAATACAAAATTTTAGATTAAAAAATTTATATACAGGTATTCACAAATTCTTAATAGTTTTCTCCTTAATAATTTGTTATTGTTTGCCATTTATTCTATTTTTGCTTTTTAAAATATAGATATATGTTGAAGATTTATGGATATCAAATTTTCTATTAACTAAAGATAGAACTTACATGTAGAAAATATAGAGTAGTAGTTCGCTTGCAATGTACTTAGTTATATGAACTAGACTTCCCCTAGGCGCCTTGTCTTGTCGCCTAAGTAACAAGACGGTGGGCCACCACCTTGGTCGCCTTAGATGCCTTAACAAATATGGGGTGGAGGAAGAGGGAGTAGAGATATTCCATAATCTATCAACCCAATGAGGATTGTTTCATGAAACGTGAGGGGGATTTGTGGAGGGAAGAAGAAGAGGACAGTGAGGGAGCTAGACAGAAGATGCAAAATTGACATGATGTGTCTGCAAGAATCCAAGTGTGAGAGAGATGGAGAATCTATTATGAGCAAGATTAAGGGGGCTAGGCTGTCGAAGAGGGTAGCCACCCCGGTTATGGGAAGGACATTACAATACTTTGAAATCAATGAGGTAGAGAACGTGGAGGATAGACAGATGGGGAGGGGGGCCACCTCCCTCCACTTCTGAAATGTAAAGGATGAGACTTATGCTAGAGCTACTACAAGAAGTCAGTGAGCTTAAAGTGAATTTCAACAAGAGCCAATTAGTGAGGATTAATCTAGAAGAGTAAGCTCTATGGAGAGCAACATTCATTCTAGGTTGCCAAATAGGAGAATTCCATATCTCTTAGTTGGGCCTATCATTGTCTCAAGAAATGTTACATTGTAGTGATTGGCACACTCTGATACAAATGTATGAATCTAGATTGGCAAGTTGGAAGACAAGACTTCTCTCTTATCGGAGAGAATGGTGTTTTGCAAATCGGTGTTGAATAACCTCCTGATCTATTATTTATCTATCTTCCAGATCCCGAGGACAGTAGCTGTAATGTCCCGAATTTTTCGGATATTTATCGTCCGTGGGTTTCGTATCGCTTTCGTGGGTCCCGGAGTGTGTTTTGTACTTTACGTGTTTTTCCCTGATATGTCTTCGAAACTTTGTGCAGGGTGAACCATGACGTTCTCTGACCCCAGGACGTGACCAACGCGTTGTGCTCTTCCCGAGGATCGCGGAAGTAATTTTTCGTAATTTTCTGAATTTCTGACATTTTTGGGTTTTCTATATATATAAGATTTTTACATAATAGTCCCTATAAATTTATCGAATTACCGATTGATCCCTCAAATTTGAGGATTGTCTTAAAAGTCTCTATAATTACCTCCATTATGTAAATAAGTCCCTGCCGTTATTTTAAATTGAAAAAAAAATAATTAAACCACGGTTAAGTTGACCCCACATTAGAAAAAGACTAACTTACCCCCAATTAATGGTGTACGTGTGAGTGAGTGTGTGTGTGTGTGTGTGAGAGAGAGAGAGAGAGAGAGTCCCCCTCCCCCTCTAGTAACCCTCCGGTACCACTCCCCCCTCCCCCTCCACCTCCGGTCCACCTCCCCCCCCCTCCAGTACCCTCCCCCTCCACTTCCAGTCCGCCTCCCCCCTCCAGTACCACCTCTCCCCTCCCCCTCCACCTCCAGTCTGCCTCCCCCCCCTCCGGTACCACTCCCCCCTCCATCACCCCCTCCGATGCCACTCCCCCTCCCCCTCCCCCCCTCCGGTACACATTGGGCAGACATTTTATCTTCTTGACTTCATTTCGTAGCTTCTGCTCATCTCAGATAGAGGAGGTGGGAGAGAAAACCTGGTGGCATCTTGCAGCACATCGCGTGGTGGAGAGTTCGGGCTGCGGTAGCGTGGTGGGTCTTTGACGCGCGGGGTTATTGAAGATGGGGGGAGGAGGGGGAAGGAGCTAGCACACTTTGCATCCCCCCTTCTGCATAAGGTTGGTGGGTTTCCGCCACTCAGATCATCCGAAGATTGATCATTAGAACAAGAAAGGGGTGAGTGAAGAAGGAAAAGGTGAAAGAAATCTGCAGAGAACAGAGTTACGTGACATGATCCTGTGTAATTTTCTCTTTTGTTCTGTTATTTTCTACAGTGTGGTCACCTCCAGTCTGTCTTCAGAGATGGGTGAGGCAACACCACGTCGATCCAGTCATCAAGCCTCCGGAGGGGGAAGGAAGGGGGCGCACGAGCGACGTACAGGAAAAGATCCTGCATTGGCAGAGAAGAGGGGGTGGGGAGGAGGACAAGAACGGCAACAAAGGTGACGAGCAGCAGGCGGCGAAGACTGTGCGAGTATTTTAGTTGTCTGATTCAGAGAGATAGAGAGAGAGAGAGAAAAGAGAAGAGAAGAGAGAGGAGGGTATTTTAGTCTTTTTAACACTATTGATGGAATATTCTACGGAATATTCTTTTATTTACACCGCAACAAACTATATGGATTTATTTGTAAAATATTAATAATTGTAGAGACTTTTAAGACAATCGTCAGATTTGAGGGATCAATCGGTAATTTGTTAAGTTTGTAGAGACTAATATGTAAAAAGTCCTATATATATTAACCCTTTCTCTCTCTCCCCTCTCATTTCTCACTCTCTCCCTTTCTCTTCTCTCACGTTCTCCCTTCTCACCTTCTCTTCTCCGGCGGCCGACGGAGCGGGGCGACGCGGGCGAGGAGGACGGCGAGGACGGAGCGAGGATCGAGGCGTGGAGGGGCGTGGAAGCTCGGTGGCGCAATCGCGAGCCGGCGAAGGTTTCGTGGCGTTTTCTTCGTGGATCGGCGTCCACGGCGCGTCAAAATCTCCGGTGGAGGTAGGGAAATGGACCCCCAACACGCGTACTTCGTTTCCCGTAAGTTTGGTAGGCCGTGGCCAGCCGAGCGTGAGTTTATTGCCGTTTTAGGGAAAATCCAAGTTTTCGGGGTGTGAGCCCGATCTAGTGTTTTGATCTCGTTTTTGGGGTTCCAAAGGGTCCTCTCGATGCTAGGGAGGTCGAAGAATGGTTTCCCCTTGTTTTCCCCTTAGCGTGGGCGCGAACGGGGCGTGGAATAGAGTTTTCCACGATTTTCGCCGTTTTCAGGTTTCCGGAATAAAAACGGTCCTAACAGAGACCGCCTATAGGTGAAGCGGTCCCAGGGTGACCGCTTTCTATCCGTTTCACCGCGTTTTAGGGCCGCGGTCCTGCGATAGACCGCTATGCCTGCCTTAGCGGTCTAGGGACGACCGTTTTCTTGGCTAGGCGGTCATGATCTAACCGTCTCTTGCCCCTTATGTCGGTTGTCTAAGCGGTCGTATGATAGACCGTTTGGCGTGTTTTGCGGTCGTATGTTGTGTAGTTGAAAACGCGCCTAGGCAGTCGCCTAGGCGGGGCGAGGCGCCTGTCGCCCGCCTCGCGTCGTCCCGGCTCGCCGAGGCGAGCGCTTCGCACACGCCTCGCGCTCGTCGGCCGCCTCCGCGCGCGTCGGCCGCCTGCCTCGCCCGCTCGCCGGATCCGCGTATCGGGTCTCAACGACCCGATAAACGAGTCCGTCCGGTTAACCTCCCCCCCCCCCCCCCGAGGGTTTCAAGTCGTCTGACTGTGGGTTTTTTTTTTTTTTGCCTTCGCTGCTTCCACGGCTCCACCTCCAAGCGCAGCAGCGGCGACTGCGAGTCGCGACCCGAGCCCTATCCTCACTCCGACGTCCGGCGAGCGGCAGCGGCGACAGCTTCCTCCGGCGTGCGGCAGCGGCAACAGCTTCCTCCGGCTTCATCCGGCGTGCAACAGTCCGGCGTGCGGCAGCGGCTCCGGCTTCCTCCGGCCACTCTCACTCTCTGTATGTCCACTCTCTCACTCTCTCCGATCTCTCACTGTCTCTCCACTCTCTCCGATCTCTCTCTCTCACTCTCTCCGATCTCTCACTGTCTCTCCACTCTCTCCGATCTCTCTCTCTCACTCTCTCCACTCTCTCACTCTCACTCTCTCCGGTCTCTCTCTCTCTCTCTCCGATCTCTCACTCTCTCCACTCTCTCACTCTCTCCGATCTCTCTCTCTCTCTCTCCGATCTCTCATTCTCACTCTCTCCACTCTTTAACTCTCTCCGATCTCTCACTCTCACTCTCACTCACTCTCTCCGATCTCTCACTGTCTCTCTGATCTCTCACTCTCTCCACTATCTCTCTGATCTCTCACTCTCTGTCTCTCCGATCTCTCACTCTCATGGGTGGCAGTGGGCTTATATATGTTATTATTGTGCAGAGTAATCGACAATTGGCAGTGGACACTCATTCGTGCAGGGTAATCGACATTTGGCAATAAATAGTCAGTATTTTTTTTAAAATTGGGTGTTTGATTTTTTTTTTTGAGTTATTAACTTATTATTGCAATATGAATTAAATTTGTTGTTTAATTTTTTTTAAAGATGTCTACGCCTACACCACCTACTTCTGTGTCTGTTTCTAGTGGTGCATCGTCAAATGCAAGCACACAAGGGCCCAATGTAGAAAAGGGCAGACCAAAGGACATTGGGTGGAAGTATGGAACCTCTACCAATCCACAAAATGGAGATGAGATAACATGTAATTTTTGTAAAAAAGTGTGTAAAGGAGGGATTTATCGGCTGAAGCAACATTTAGGCGGCCTAGGTACAAATGTGACAGCTTGCCATAAGGTTCCCGTGGATGTGAAGATAGAAATCCGGGAATATATGCAAAATGCCAAGAAAGCTAAAGCTGAGAAGTTACAAATGGTGAGGGAGATGGAAGGTAGAGATAATTTGTTGAATGATGCATGTCAATCTCAATCGCTGGAAGTTAATATATTTGATGACATTATTTCAAAGTCACCACGGATGAAGGGCCCTCTGGACAAGTTCTACACTCCTGATCCAGAACAAGTGAAGTCAGTAAGAGATAAAAATGGGAAAAGAAACATCGGGATAGGGTTTCCCAATATCTGGGTAGATGGTTTTATCAAGCTGGCATCCCATTCAATACTGTGCGTCTACCTAGCTTTCAAACAATGTTGGAAGCCGTAGGATAGTACGGTCCGTAATATAAAGGGCCTAGCTATCATGAGATGTGTGAGACTCTTTTACATAAGGAGATAAAATCAACTCAAGAGTTGGTGGAAGCCCAAAAAGAAAATTGGGTGAGATATGGTTGTAGCATCACGTCCGATGCATGGACAGATCGGAAGGGACGGACACTGATCAACTTTCTTGTGAACTCTCCAGGTGAGATTTTTCTTTCTCTGTCTCTCACTATCGATTATTCAATATAATTTATATTTCTTTTTCATATGTCTCTCAATGTCATTATGTCTTACTCTCTTTCTCTAGGTGGGACTGTTTTCTTGAAATCAATTGATGCTTCTGCACATGTGAAAGATGCCAAATTGTTGGCAGATTTATTGGACAAGGTTATTAAAGAAGTCGGTGTTCAACATGTCATCCAAATTGTGACAGACAATGAGTCAAGTTATGTGGCAGCCGGGAAAATGTTGATGACAGCCCATCCTCATTTATTTTGGACACCATGTGCTGCCCATTGTTTAGACTTGATGTTGGAGGACATTTCCAAATTGTCTCCAATGAAAGAAACCATTCGTAGAGCCAAATTGGTTATTACATTTATTTATGGGCACACAAGGATTCTTTCTATGATGAGAAAGTATACAGATGACAAAAATCTTGCACGTGCAGCTGTCACTCGCTTTGCCACCAACTACTTAAATTTACAGAGTCTATTTGATTGCAAAGATGGCTTAAGAAGAATGTTTACATCTGTTGATTGGCTTGCTAGTAATAATCGGTGGGCCAAAAAAATTGAAGGGAAGAAGGTAGAGGGCATAATCTTAAAGACTTCTTTTTGGAATGGCGTGGCATATTCGTTGCAAATATACAAGCCCCTTGTTATGGTTTTACGGTTGGTTGATGGAGAAAAGTCAGCGATGGGCTACATTTATGAGGCTATGGATCGTGCAAAGGAGAGTATTAAGAGTGCATTAAATGACAAGCTTGACAAATATGGTCCAATATGTGAAATCATTGATAGACGATGGGACTTTCAAATGCACCGTCCTTTACATGCAGCTGGCCTTTATCTTAATCCAGCTCTTTATTTCTCTAATTCCCAAATTGAGTATGAACAAGAAGTTAAGCAAGGGTTATATGATTGCATTGAAAAGCTAGTTCCAGAACCCTCATGCCAAGATGCAATTTTCAAGGAGCTTGCAGCTTATCAGTATGCTCAAGGGCTATTTGGGAGAGAAATGGCCATTAGGCAACGCACTTCTATGGTTCCTGGTATGGATGCTTTTCTCAATTTCTTGTCTAATTTTCATTGCAATCGCGGAGTAAGAATTATTGTGAAATGTTAATTGTAATCTCTTTGTGATGTAGCTACATGGTGGTTGAACTTTGGAACCGCCACACCAAACCTTCAAAAGATAGCCATTCGGATCTTAAGTTTGACATGTAGTGCATCTAGTTGTGAGCGCAATTGGAGTACATTTGAACAGGTTAGTTGACTAATTTCATATTCAAGTACATAAAAGATTAGTGTTTTTTGTTTAATTGGTTGCACCTAATATACTTGTAGGTGCACACAAAGAAAAGGAATAAGTTGGAGCAAAAGAAGTTGAACGATCTTGTTTTTGTGCAATATAATCAACGTCTCCATGCTCGTCATTTGCGTGTTCAGCAAAGTGACTATAATCCTATTTCTTTGGATGACATTGATGATTGCAATGAGTGGATAGCTAATCTGCCAGAAAATGATGATTTTGTGGATGAAGGAGAGGACCTCACATGGCTAGATGTTGAAATCGCTGCCGGTGTTAATGAAGAAGAAGGGCCAAGCACAAGGGCGGGAACCAAAAAACGTCATCTAGGAAAGGGAAAAAGCACTGTCACATCTCACTCCATAAATGTGAGAGATGTTGATTCCGAGGGGACACAATCAGAGAATGAGAATGAGCTTCCAAGTGATAGCTCCTCCTCTTTTATGAGTGATTTATGATGAGGAGGCTTGAGAGTTGAGAGAGATTTGAAACACTGTGTTATGGGATTATGTAATTAACTTGTTTGGTTGTTTAACTATTTTTGTTTTGTTATAATATTGCACTTGTTAGTTGTATATGCAGTTTTATGATATTTCTTGTTTAGTGTATATACAGTTTTATGATATTTACTGTTCAAACATATATAATTTTGTGATATTGTGACATATAATTTTAATTTTATTTTTTTATTAATTTCTCGGCTCAAACGCCTCGGCCATCGCCTAGGCCTTTGAGGCGTGAGACGCCCCCCTGGTCGCCTCGCTCGCCTCACGCCTCAGATCACATAGGTCGTATGATGGACCGCCTCGTTACTTGTGCGATCCTAGGGTGACCGTTTGACTGTTTCAGCACCCACAGCTATGCGGACTGGGGAAGACCGTTTTACGCTTGGAGCGGCCTGACGGTAGACCATTGTTCTCCTTGGGCAGTCCTAGAGTGACCGTTTATCTCTTTTCAGTGCTGCATAGTGGTGCGGCCTGGAGGGAGACTGTTTTCTTCTCCCAGCGGTCCAGGGTTTGACCGCCTTATTCTTAGACGGTCTAGGGGCGACCGCCTATCGATTTTCCTGCCGTTTAGCGTCGTGTTGGTCTCCGGTCGACCCGGTTATGACCCAGTGGTCGACCATCGGCCTCGTGAGTGCCTCGGACACCCCGTGGGTTCCGTGTCTGCGTGTCTGGGTTGTCAGGAGGTCCCGTGTTACCTCGATTAGCGTGCTCGTGTGTTCAGGGGTCCGATGACCCTGTGTGTGTGTTCCGGGCTTTGTGTTACGCTTGATCGGGTCGCCGTGTATCGGCATGAGTGCGGTGGGGCTTCCCCGCACATTGTGAGTTCTTCCACAAAGCAATTTCTGAGCGGGCCGTGCGTAAGGCCTTTGGACTGCGAGTCCAGTCATCCAGTCTGGGGCTGGAGGTTTCCCGCTTTTCCCTGGGATGGGGAATCAGCGTGGCGGCTTGTGAGCTACCTTGGGAATCGTGCTTATGTGCTTTCCGCGTGGGCCATGTGTGTGGCCTTGGACTGTGAGTCCAGTCACCTAGCCTGGGGCTGGAGGTCTCTTGAGTTCCTTTTTGAGGGGATGGTCTCGACGGCTCGTGAGCTGCCTCGGTATTCGTGCTACCGTGATTTTAGACCTAGGGATTAGACTAGATTAACGACATTGCGCCGTTACGTACGACGGTCTTGACCCCGAGTCTTGTGACTCAAGGGCCGTTGGATTTAGTGAGTCTAGAGGACTGTCCAGAGTCCAGTGGCTCGGTGCCCCTTGGTTCTTCTCGACTTTCGCGCAGGGTGCGTGCGTGGTTCTCGGAATTTCTCCTCGGAGAGTGGTCACATCAGTGACTCCCCACTAGTCGTAACCTTCCGACACGCGAGTGGTCCCACCAGGGAGTGGTGGCGAGGCAACCCAGAGAGATGATTTTTAGGCTAGTTACCGTCGGGCCCCACGTCTTGCAGCCAGAGTCCGACTGAGGGGAAAACCAGTCAGAGGGCCAGACCTAGGACGCATGGTCTGTGTATGCACACGTGGTTGGGGGCAGTTGGACCCGCGTTGACGAGCGCGACCCCAGCTAGTCACTTGTTCTGTGGTTACTAGTACGGTGTCCTTGTTCCACCAGGGGTCAAGGGGGACACCTGAGGCGCTGTCTAAGTCGTCAGTGGGCGCATCCGGCCTTACTTCTGGTGGGCAGATACTCCTGTCACGTGAGACGTGACTCTCATGTTTTCAAGTTTCGTTTCCCGTCTGCGAGACGTAGTTTCTGGACCATTCCAGCTTGCTTTCCGAGGCGGTGGCCAGGGGTGCTCGGTAGGGATTGCCGAGGCTTCGCCGTGCCAGTGTGGGACTGTGCGGTCCCGGTTGGTCGTGCCTGTGTAGGCAGACTTCTGCGGCAGGGTTGCCGTGAGTGTTTCCTCGGTAGGTCTGGTGTTAGAGTGGTCTGATTCCCGATTGTGAGATCGGGCTCTGTCTGTCTATTGCCGGTACAGTAGGAGTAGCTGTAGTGCCGAGTTCTGACCGGCCACCGGTTCGGTGTTCCTACTATAGTTGTAGCTGTCTTTCCTTTCCGCTACCGCCATTGTTCTCGGTTGGGGTTCCACGGGATCCCCACTGAGCCAGTGACAGGAGGCCCACACCTACTTTTCAGGTGTGGTGGTTCTTCCTCGAAGTTCGAGGATGCTGTTCAAAGGTCCTTAGCTGCCAGCTCGCCGAGCCGAGTGTTCACTTAGCATGTGGTACGTTTTACTGCTTTAGACTGTACTTTCTGCTGGACTGGACTCTGTTGTAGTTTGTTTATTTATTTCGGTTAATTGTTGAATTGTCCTGCTCTATTTCCTATTTCTTTGTACCTCCACACTCCTTTTACTCCTTCCGAGCCCTCCGGACTCGTGGGGGGCGGGCCAGGATTCGAATGGTATCGGGCTCTCCCCGGTATCCGGATCTTGGGTCATTACAGATGGTATCAGAGCGGTGGTTGTGGACGTACATAGGAATTCGAAATATTACAGTGATCAGAGTCCATAAGGTCTAGTACAATCGGCAACTGGCATAGGGTTTCGTACATGTTTTCCGCTTTGTTTCTCGCTTGAGAGCTTGAGTGCACTGCGTGACGCTGTGAAGGTGGTTGTTGTTCGCGGCTCTCATGCCGGTGTGGGACCCAAGGGTTGTGATAGAGAGGTTTCTTCCCGATGGGCCGTGGCCCCGGTTGTGCTGCGTTGGGCAAAGGTTGCCGGCAGGTGCGTCGCTGCGGTGCTGTGTTCGAGGTGTTTGTCGCAAGGTCAGGTGACAGGCGAGGATTGTTCGTGGTTTAGTAGCCGTGATCGTGCTCTGAGGTAGCTGTTGTTGAGTCTGGCCACTCCAGCTTGAGGTTTACCCAGCCCCTGATGTGTTAAGGTTGTGGTTTAAGG
Source organism: Amorphophallus konjac (assembly GCA_022559845.1). Taxonomy (NCBI): domain Eukaryota; kingdom Viridiplantae; phylum Streptophyta; class Magnoliopsida; order Alismatales; family Araceae; genus Amorphophallus; species Amorphophallus konjac. The sequence goes on along the minus strand of CM040117.1, from coordinate 268,693,880 downwards.
TGGCGGAGCGGGTGCTCTGATCGAGAAGTGTGCTCGGGTGAGCTGAGAATCTTCTCGGTGAGCTGCTGTTTCGTCGAGCCTAATGTTCTTGTCGTGCTCTGTGACGTCAGAAATGGCGTGTCAGTCCCGATTATTTGCGGATTTCGAGGCAGGATTGGGATGTGGTGTCCTAGTAGGTTCTTGCTCCTGCGCTTTCGAGTGTGAATGGGTTGTGGTAACCCTAGATTCGGTTCGAGACTGTGCGACAGTGGCTTGGCTTCTGGCCCAGATCGTGGAATTGGGGCCGTTGTGCACTATCTTGGATGCGCCGTGTGTGGCGGCAGGTGAGATAAGAAGGTTCCGCGGTGGTTTCGGGACTCGAGGGTGAGCGTTGACGGTTGTCGATTATGGCTCGTGTTGCGGCTCTTGGCATGGCGTGTTGCAGTTCGAGAAATTGCAGTGGTGGTGCGTCGAGAGGTGCTGTGATTGTAGTCCGACGTGACCCTTGCCGAGTGTGTCGGAGGCGCTGGCCTGATGGAAGCGATGGTTTTCTCGGTGCTGGAAGGTGATGTTCCCAGCATGCGCGAGGTTCGAGGTCAGGTCGAGCGTGGATATTTTTCCGTTGGTCGGAGGTGTGTTGATTTCTCCTCTGGTTGGAGAGATTGTGTTTGGCTAAGGTTCGTCTTCTTGCATTGTGTGTCCGGATTGGTTGGCCTTCGTGTGCCATGAAGTCCGTGCGAGACGTGATCCGTGTTTTGGCAAGGTGGTTGCCTGTGAGAGTTGTGCCCATCTCCCCTGATGTGTAAGGGTGCTGGCGCTGCCCCGGAAGGACGAGTGCTGGTTCGGCGGTGTTCGCATTCTTGGCTGGTGTTGGAACTTTCCGATGCATGGCGGTTCGGAGCCTGCAGAGTTGCAGAAGATTGCCATATTTGAGAGAGAATCTGTGCTTTGGGTTAGAGGTAATAGAGCTTTCCTCACCCTGTTTTCTGAAGTTGGCCGGCCGAGTTACGGATTGTCGGGATGGCGAGTCCCGAGTTGCCGTGTTTGGCTGTGCATGTGCGTGTGGATCAGAGTGCGCAGCAGAAGCCTGGTGGGCCCATAACCCACAGGTTTAGGATCGTAGCGTTGGTTGCTACGGGCGGATTTCCTGAGGTTGCGCTGAGCATTGGAGGATTGATTCCTCTGTGTGAGACGTGTTGTTGCCGTGCCGTTGCTCGAGGTATTGTGGTTCTTGGCACTGGCAGGATGGAGTGTTGGGGAAATATGTTGGCAAGTATGCCGCATGAGTACTCTGTTCCTGTGATGGGAGCCGTGTCAGGCGTCGGTGTTTGACCCGGATAGGGGTTGTCGAGGATGTCGCCTGACGGAGGTCGAGGACGTGTTGGTCAAAGTCGGTGGTTTGGTGCCCGACTTTTGTTGCAAACTGTGTTCTCGGATGAGATCGTGTTCTAGAGGAAGTGATCTTTGAGAGATTTTGGGTTCCGGTTGGTAGCTGCGAGTGACTGGTAAGGCTAGTCTTGTAGTCGACCATGGTAAGATGTGTATTGTTGGGAACCCGTGTGCATTGGTCTCGGCGTTGGCGACCAGGTTACTGTGAGATTGGGTGGCACTTTCCTCCCCTAGAGACGTGTGCCATGAATTGTCCCGGTGGTGTCCCGTGGCTCTGTGATAAGGGGCGGAATCGAGATTGGCAGGTGTCCACTTGGACAAGTTGAGATAGGATTCGATGAGACAGGACGGACGAGTGACGCCTATGGTTGAAGGTCCTTGATGGGACGTTGGCGTTGGGATGGTTATCCCTGATTTGGTGACCAACATGGGATGGTTCCCCTGTAAGTCTGAGTCGAGTGAGGTGATGACTGAAGACTCTTGAGTCTTGTCATTGGTTTCGTCGTGCTCCCCTGAGAGGGTTGTGTTAGCGCGATGATCGAGATCGGACGCGGTATCCGAGAGAAGCTCGGCTTGAGATGTGGTAATTGTTTGTGTGTGAGTCAGCGGATGACCCATCGAGGTTCGAAATGTGTTCGTCGGTTCTGGTGTAGGAGCAGGAAACAAGGAAGAAGTTGAGCAAGAGGAGGGTTTCCCGTTGACGAGCAGCTAGTGACCGGTGTGTGGTCTTTCACAAACAGAAGATGCTGGTGGTTGTGCATCGTGGACAGTGAGAGCCGTGTATTGGTGAAGCCTTTGGTAGTCGTTTCCGTGATGTGCTTTCCGGATGGGATCTGGGCTTTTTCGAAGTTTGTCTTCTGACAGAGTTGGCACAGTGATATGTCTGGCTTTCGGCTTGCCATGTGTGAGGTGATTCTTGACGCTGAGCCGATATTCTGGCTGCGGTCTGTTGAGATGACTGTGTGAGCTGATGGAGGCTTTGTATTGGTTGTTCCCTTGAGCAGGGCGTGGAAACCAGTCAGCTGGTTGTGAAGCTGATGCGTGATTTGTTCGCCGACCATAGGTTGGATCGGTAGCTATTTCTCGTGACGAGGACTGTGTCTCCTCGGTGAGCGAGATGGTGACAGCGGCGCCATGTTTGGGTTCTCATTGTGACTGAGGTGATACCAGACTTGTGATTTTGCGTTATGCCTGCTCTGTAGATCGGTGTGTGTGCGCTGTGTGCGGAGCGAGGTGTTACTTGTGATTAAGGTCTGGCGGTGTCCCTCAGGAACGGTGTCTTTCGTGAGAATCGAGGTTTTCTGTGTTGGGACTCTGACGGCGTTGTCAGTTGGTTAAGGCTTTCTTCCCCTGTGTTCTCGCGTTTGTCCTGAATTTCGAGGACGAAATTTCTTTAGGGGGGGCTGTAATGCCCCGGATTTTTCGGATATTTATCGGATCAGGATCCGTGGGTTTCGGATCGCTTTCGTGAGTCCCGGAATATGTTTTGTGCTTTACGTGTGTTTTTCCCTGATATGCCTTCGGAACTTTGTGCAGGGTGAACCGTGACGTTCTCCGACCCCGGGACATGACCAGCGCGTTGTGCTCTTCCCGAGGATCGCGGAGGTAATTTTTTGTAATTTTATGAATTTCTGAAATTTTTAGATTTTTTATATATATTAACCCTTTCTCTCTCTCCCCTCATTTCTCACTCTCTCCCTCTCTCTTCTCTCACGTTCTCCCTTCTCACCTTCTCTTCTCCAGCGGTCGACGGAGCGGGGCGACGCGGGCGAGGAGGACGGCGAGGACGGAGCGAGGATCGAGGCGTTGAGGCGCGTGGAAGCTCAGTGGCGCGATCGCGAGCCGACGAGAGTTTCATGGCGTTTTCTTCGTGGATCGACGTCCGCGGCGAGTCAAATCTCCGGTGGAGGTAGGGAGATGAACCCCCAACTCGCGTACTTCATTTCCCGTGAGTTTGGTAGGCCATGGCGAGCCGAGCGTGGGTTTATTGCCGTTTTGGAAACAATCCATGTTTTTGGGTGTAAGCCCGATCTAGTGTTTTGATCTCGTTTTTGGGGTTCCAAAGGGTCCTCTCGATGCTAGGGAGGTCGGGGAATGGTTTCCCCTTGTTTTCCCCTTCACGTGGGTGCGAACGGGGCGTGAATAGAGTTTTCCACGATTTTCGCCGTTTTCGAGTTTCCGGAATAAAAACGGTCCTAACAGAGACCGCCTATAGGTGAAGCGGTCCCAGGGTGACCGCTTTCTGTCCGTTTCACCGAGTTTTGGGGCCGCGGTCCTACGATAGACCGCTATGCTTGCCTTAGCGGTCTAGGGCAGACCGTTTTCTTGGCTGGGCGGTCATGGTCTGACCGTCTCTTGCCCCTTATGTCGGTTGTCTAAGCGGTCGTACGATAGACCGTTTGGCGTGTTTTGCGGTCGTATGATGGACCGCCCCGTTACTTGTGCGGTCCTAGGGTGACCGTTTGACTGTTTCAGCGCCCATAGCTATGCGGTCTGGGGAAGACCGTTTTACGCTTGGAGCGGCCTGACGGTAGACCGTTGTTCTCCTTGGGCGGTCCTAGAGTGACCGTTTATCTCTTTTCAGTGCTGCATAGTGGTGCGGCCTGGAGGGAGACCGTTTTCTTCTCCCAGCGGTCCAGGGTTTGACCGCCCTATTCTTAGACGGTCTAGGGACGACCGCCGAGCGATTTTCGTGCCGTTTAGCGTCGTGTTGGTCTCCGGTCGACCCGGTTGTGACCCAGTAGTCGACCATCGGTCTCGTGAGTGTCCCGGACACCCCGTGGATTCTATGTCCGTGTGTCTGGGGTGTCGGGAGGTCACGTGTTACCTCGATTAGCGTGCCCGTGTGTTCAAGGATCCGGTGACCTTGTGTGTGTGTTCCGGGCTTTGTGTTACGCTTGATCGGGTCGCTGTGTATCGGCATGAGTGCGGTGGGGCTTCCCCGCGCATTGTGAGTTCTTCGGAAAAGCAGTTCCTGAGCGGGCCGTGCGTAAGGCCTTGGACTGCGAGTCCAGTCATCCAGCCTGGGGCTGGAGGTTTCCCGCTTTTCCCTGGATGGGGAATCGGCGTGGCGACTTGTGAGCTACCTTGGGAATCGTGCTTCTGTGCTTTCCGCGTGGGTCATGTGTGTGGCCTTGGACTGTGAGTCCAGTCACCCAGCCTGGGACTGGAGGTCTCTTGAGTTCCCTTTTGAGGGGATGGTCTCGGCGGCTCGTGAGCTGCCTCGGTATTCGTGCTACCGTGATTTTAGACCTAGGGATTAGGCTAGATTAATGGCGTTGTACCGTTGCGTACGACGGTCTTGACCCCGAGTCATGTGACTCAAGGGCCGTTGGATTTAGTGACTCTAGAGGACTGTCCAGAGTCCAATGGCTCGGCGCCACTTGGTTCTTCTAGACTTTCGCGCAGGGTGCGTGCGTGGTTCTCGGAGTTTCTCATCGGAGAGTGATCACATCAGTGACTCCCCACTAGTCGTAGCCTTCCGACACGCGAGTGGTCCCACCAGGGAGTGGTGGCGAGACTACCCAGAGAGACGATTTTTAGGCAGGTTACCGTCGGGCCCCACGTCTTGCATCCAGAGTCCGACTGAGCGGAAAACCAGTCAGAGGGCAAGACCTACGACGTATGGTCTGTGTGTGCACACGTGGTTGGGGGCAGTTGGACCAGCGTTGACGAGCGCAACCCCAGCTAGTCACTTGTTCTGTGGTTACTAGTACGGTGTCCCCGTTCCACCAGGGGTCGAGGGGGACACCTGAGACGCGGTCTAAGTCGTCAGTGGACGCATCCGACCTTGCTTCTGGTGGACAGGTACTCCTGTCACGTGAGACGTGACTCTCCTGTTTTCGGGTTTCGTTTCCCGTCTGCGAGACGTAATTTCTGGACCATTCCAGCGTGCTTTCCGAGGTGGTGGCCAGGGGTGCTTGGTAGGGATTGCCGAGGCTTCGCCGTGCCAGTGTGGGACTGTGCGATCCCAGTGTGGGATTGCCGAGGCAGACTTCTGCGGCAGGGCTGCCGTGAGTGTTTCCTCGGTAGGTCTGGTGTTAGAGTGGTCCGATTCCCGATTGTGAGATCGGGCTTTCTCTGTCTGTTGCCGGTACAGTAGGAGTAGCTGTAGTGTCGAGTTTTGATCGGCCACCGGTTCGTTGTTCCTGCTGTAGTTATAGCTGTCTTTCCTTTCCGCTATCGCCGTTGTTCTCGGTTGGGGTTCCGCGAGATCCCTACTGAGCCAGTGACAAGAGGCTCACCCCTGCTTTTCAGGTGCGGCGATTCTTCCTCGAGGTTCGAGGGTGCTGTTCAAAGGTCCTTAGCTGTCAGCTCGCCGGGCCGAGTGTTCACTTGACATGTGGTACGTTTTACTACTTTAGACTGTACTTTCTGCTGGACTGGACTCTGTTGTAGTTTGTTGTTTATTTATTTCGGTTAATTGTTGAATTGTCCTGCTCTATTTCCTATTTCTTTATACCTCCACACTCCTTTTAGCCCTTCTGAGCCCTCCCGACTCGTGGGCGACGGGCCAGGATTCGATTGGTATCGGGCTCTCCCCGGTATCCGGATCTTGGGTCATTACAGTAGTCAGTAACAAAGAAGCTGGAGTTGATTCAATCAAGTTTTTTCTAGCATGACAATGGTAGCAAAAGCAGAGACTGGCATGATATTGCATGGGGCAAAGTCTACAAGAGCAAGGAAATGGGAGGAGTATACCTCAAAAATGTAAGGGACTTCAATCAGGCCTTACTGTGCAAATGGTTGTGGAAGATTGGCTCTAAAGATAGCGGGCTATGGCTAGAGGTGATCTGACAGAGGTACCATAAGAGAGTAAGGGGCTGTGACTAGACCCCAACTTCTCAACACTATATCTCTCCCATCTGGAGGGGTATCTTGAACTATAGGGATATCATTATGGTTAGTGTATGAGTCCGGGTGGGGAGGGAGAGAAAGTGCTTGTTGAGCCTTGTTCTAGAAAGACAAGTGGTATAATGACTTTACACTAGAAGACACATTTCTGCAGCTCTTGTATGACTACCTCTACACCGGCAGCATCAATCTCCCAATTTTTTGAGGCACAGAACAAGGAGGCACTTGGGCTCCATCCTTCATAAGAAACCTTAGGATGGGGAAGATTGATCAATTGGATAAACTCCTATCCTTGCTCTTAGATTTTGCGCCAAATGTAAGTGGCATTGATAGGTGGTGGTGGTGGGACAAGGAAAGAAGGTTCTCAGTCACATAAGCATATAATCTGAATGTAGATGGGAGAGTAAGACATGTTTTGGCATCGCAAAATTGGGCCCCTAGAAGTCCCCCTGAAAGTGAAACTACTTATATGGAGGATTTCAGAAGGGCACCTACCTACATGCGATAGGCTGGCGTGTTTCCTAGAGGGTATGCCGACATTGTGTTCACTATGAGGTGAGGAGGAGGAGACCCTTGATCATATTTCCGTAGGACGCTCCTTCTCCAAAGAGGTGTGGACATAGCTTCTGAGCAAGTTCCCAGACACTTTGCTTAGCGGAGAATGTGTAGCTATTGATAGGAAGGTGGCACAGACAATGGACTCTCAAGGTGATAGGCTCATTTTGTGGCTCATCCTCCATGCTACCCTTTGGGCCTTATTGGGTGAAAGGAACAATAGAGTCTTCAGAAAAGAAACTAGAGTCTCAGTGTCTCCCTTATTTTGGAGAAAGTGAGAGAGTGAGCTTCGATTATATGTAATGTGGGCTCTCACAACTCTTCCCTTTTAATGTTGTTGGGAGGTTAGTGGGTGACACACCTTCTTGGTGCGGGGAATTTTTTGTATAGGGAGTTTTGGGGAGCATTTTGAACAAGGTTGGCAGTGTCGGTTTCGGACTCGGTTTCGATTTCGGCCGAAACCCAGTGAAAAGGTTAAAAAAAACATCAAAATAAGTCTAAAAATCAGAAATAAATCTGAAAAATATAAATAATCACATAAAAATAAAAAAAATCATTAGACATGCATTTGACTGTAAAGAAATTAGATTAAGTACAATAAACATGAAATAGGCATTGAAGTTCAAATATTGAACATGTGTAGGTTCAAGCAGTACAATAAACCTAATTAGACACAGTAAATATTATAGAAATTAAATCATCCTTACCTAAATGATGATGCATTAATATGGATAATAACTAGAACCTTCTCCCTCATCGTCTGGCTTTTGATGTTGATACCCATAAGAAGGTTGCATGTATTGTGTGTATTCACTATAACCAAACAATGAGGTAGCCAAGTCCTGCATCCCTCTTTGGATCCCTCTTGGAGTGTAAGGTTGCTGGCTTGATTCGAATCTAGAATCAGTGTAAAAGTCTTAAGGAAGAGAAGAGGAACGGGATGAAACTGGATGGAATTGGAATTCTGGTACATGACCCCACCCATAAATGGTTGTCTCATGTTGGCCACCGCCATAGATGGATGTCCACATTGACTCTGTGAATCATATCCTCGCTTACTATGACTGTATCCTCGCCCTGAGTCTAGGAAGGAGGAAGGACCACCAGCAGTGCCACCGCCCGTAGTAGCACCTGTAGCACCTGCAGCTGCACTGGGATGATGATGATGATGATCATCATCATCATCATCATCATCACCATCATCATCAGAACCATAAGAAACCAGTCGTCTTTTAGCCTAATTAAACCGAATTAGACAAAAACTCTAATTTTAAGGAACTAATTAGGGCTTAATTATCAATTAACCCTTAATCACCCTTCATAAAAATTAATTACCAACATGCTCCCACCCCAAATTCTTCAATGAAATTTAATTGAGCTTCAATTGAGCCTACGTAAACCAAATTAAACAAAAACACCAATTTTAAGGAGCTAATTAGAACTTAATTATCAATTAACCCTTAATCACCCTTCATAAAAATTAATTACCAGCATGCTCCCACCCCAAATTCTTCAATAAAACTTAATTGAGCTTCAATTGAACCTAAGTAAACCTAATTAGACAAAAGCCCCAATTTTAAGGAACTAATTAGGGTTTAATTTGAAGTCTCAACATATTTCATGGTTTAAAATTAACCTACAACTGAAAAACTAACCTGCAACAAAAAAAACTTTCAACCCAACCAAAAAAATACAAAACAAAATAACCAAACCCCAAATTTACCTCAAGAAAATAACCTCTAGACAGCAACTTCACACAGCACAGCAGCAGCACAACAGCATCACAGCAGCAGCACCCAGCAGCAGGAGGCCCCTTTCTCCCTCAGATCTGAGGGAGAACACGTTCACGTGGGTTTCGGTCGAAACCGGACGGCTTCGGACCGAAACCATTAAAACTTTTTTTTTTGTTTCGGACCTACTACAGTGAGCAGGTCCGGTATCGTTTCGATTACGGCCCGGCCGATACTGCCAACCATGATTCTGAATATAATTGTACATCACTCAGATCTTTACTTTAATACATTTTTTTTGAAAGTGGGCTTTAATACAATCTCATAGTACCAACCACTTCCAAAAAAAAATGAAAGAAAAGAAAGTATGAGCAACATCACATTGGAAGAATAAATTATAACATAGTTAAAGTGATGGAACCAAAGATGCAAAGAACTAAGTTATAGAGAATCAATAGTCATAAAGCTTTTGAACCAGCAATCTTAGGCATCCCAAACTTTTCAAAAAAAAAAACTTAGCCATCCACAAGTTTCTACAAGGTATGATGGCCAAAATTCAATAAAACATTGTCTATTTCTTGATTATTGGAGCCTCTGACCTATGATTTATATCGTCAAACCATCTGACCTAATTTAATTATTTAAAAAGATGGTTCTGCTCTACTTAATCTCTAAATCTGCCTTTAAAAAAGAGAACACTGAGTAAAGAACATGATGTCTATACAAAGTATTCCCAAACCATCATAATGTAATAGTGGGGATTTTCATGCTGACATGGAACTATGCTGCTGGCTAGGTTTAGAGCAGTATATGTGGTGTCTAGGATTATGTGTTGACTGACACCAGTATTACTTTACCAGGTAGGCTTGAAGCCTCTAAGTATGCTTTTCTTTTTTTCTGAAAGCGATTCGTACCACACTGTGTATTAAAATGAAAATAGGGAATTTCCAAGTATAGAGAATGGACAAAGCCCCAAAGTCTCCATACAAGAAAACACCTAGATGATGCCACCCATTCCCCATGAAAAAAAAATCAAAAAGAGAAGGAGATGCATCCACTCTCCTAGATGGTCGCCCTTGTAATTCTATGGGCAGTTCCACTGCAAGAAGAGCTCACTGATCATAGATGGGGAAATGTGGCAACACATTGGATTCTAAGAATGCAATTTTGATAATGAGAAACAGTAAAATGAGTTTCACATAAGGATGTTGAATGAATTTATCCATTTTCATTTTTTATAACAAAAAACTACCCATTTTCATCTATGCTATTTGGTGCTAAAAAAATAGGGGAGGATGCAGCCTTAATTTCCATGATCATGCAAGTCATTTCCAGGAATATCGTTAAATATGCACCACAAGCCTTTTTTTTGGAAGCATAAGATATTCATTCATTTAGCACAGACAGAAAATACAAGCTTGGGACATTGGCAACCCACCAAACATACACAGCCACAACCGGCCCATACCATCGACATCCAGGCGAAGAGACAAGAAAACAAACAGTGAACAGTAAAGTACATAGAAATCCCTCAAGAATTGGGAGACTTGGAGGCGTCGAGGAAGAGGCTGCCACTGTTGTAAGAACCGGGGACCATCCACGAGGGGCGCAAAGCTGCCGGACCGCGCTATTCTGAAGGCGGTGAAACCAAGGTGCTCGGGAGGCCGGCACCACGGAGGGTGCACGGGGATAAGCGCAGAGTCTCCGAGTCCTTTTGAAAACGTGGGAGGGAGCCCGAAACCTGCAACACAGAACAGACCCAAGCAACCCCGAGTGCTCGAGAAGTCGCCCATCGCCGGGGGAGATAGTCTCTGGAGGAGTAGGAAGGGATGGGGGGGAGACAGTATGGGAACGGGGAATGGGGGAACAGGAGCGAACGGGGCTGATCACAGGGGGGGCGAAGACGGAGGTAGAGGGGGGGGAGCGGAGGTCGGAGGGACCGGGGCAGAGGGATGGTATGTGTGGGGCCCAAAAACGGAGGGGATAGGGGAAGGGGGTCAGCCGGGGAAGGATGCCGAGGGGAGGGAGGGTGCGACGCTGGAGGAGGCGAGGAGGGGGAGGGGAAGGCGGATGAGGGGCGGATGGTGGAGAGGGGAGGCGCCGGAGGAGGGGGGGAAGGGAGTGACAGCGGAGGGGGGGAGAGGGAGAGCAGGGCGATGGGGTGAACTGAGGGGGGAGGAGGGCGGGGGACAGGGGAGGGGGGTTGGGTGAACGACGAGGAGAAAGAAAGGGGGAGAGGGGCGGAGGGACGACCGGCGGGGGGGAGTGGTGAGGGGAGAGGAAGAGTTGGGCGGTGGGGTGAAGTGGAAGGGAAGGGGGGACGGGGGACAGGGAAGGGGGGTTGGGTGATCGTCGAGAAGAAAGAAGGGGGGGGATCGGGGGGACGACCGGCGGGGGAGGGGGAGCAGGGAGGAGGAGGGGGGGATTTCCAGGGGAGATCGGAGAAAACCCCGGTCTCCCCTGACCGATCCAGGTGGGGTGAGAAGACCCCCCTGACAAAACCCAGCTAGGTCCCCGGAGAGACTCACCTAGAGGGATCCTCCTGTAGAGGAGAAGGAGGAGGGGGGGGGAGTTCCCGGAGGGAGCTCCCCCCCGCCGGACGAACCGCAAGGGGAGGGAAGCCCCCGCGACCGGGGAAGGCGGAGGCTCGGCGCGCAGCCAGAAAACCCCACCCATGCACCACAAGCCTTTTGGTTCATGACATGGGAGCACTAATAATCCTTTGAATATCACCCTTTACATGTGACGTAAATAGTAAGTATTATCATTAACACAATGAGTTAAAATGGACCGGGAAAAACCTGCAGCTCTTCAGAGCACTTCACTGTAACGGGTGGAGGAAGAAACTTGCTCAATGGATCAAGATCTTGCTGAACTGTTGCAGAGGCCTCAACATCCATGTCAACTGGAAGATCTTCTTGTTCTGTTTCCAATGCATCTGCTGGTGTGTTTGCATCAGATCTAGATTCTTCAGGTTGTTGAACATGTCGTGGAGGGGTTGGCTGAGTGCTTACTGTCTGCGCAGCTGCAGGTGAAGTTCTCTCTTCTATGATACCTGTGAAGGCCAACACATGCACACAGCTATTTATAAAAATAAAAGAAAAGAAAAAAGTAATGAACTGCCTTGTAGCCTGATTGTAAAGAACATATACTAAGCTGATAAACGGGTAAAATCATGTTGCTTGCAGAATTCAACAAGAAACAACATAAATCAGGACTACAGAAAAAACTCATTGTATTTAACAAAAATTAAAAACTAGGCATAGTGAGAAAGAAGGCTGCCTTCCAAAGAAGAGCCTGGGTGTGTGCACATTAAAGACTGACAACTGTTAATACAACTTAAAGGAAGCTCTCCTCTACACCATTCAATTGCACTACCTCTATTTTAATGAATTGGTATTTGGTGGTGCAATCCACACCTTTTTCCTCTGAAACCAAAAAACTAGCCTTCTGCTGATTAACATGTCTCATTTAGTCATTCATTGTCGTTAGCATTTTCTTTCTTGGAGAGTGCTATTGTATTTCTGTTTGGAGCTTTATCATTAAGATAACTAGCCTTCTGCTGATTAACATGTCTCATTTAGTCGTTCATTGTCGTTAGCATTTTCTTTCACAGAGTGCTATTGAATTTTTGTTTGGAGCTTTATTGTTAGCATTTTCTGCTTTCTCGGGTTACTCTTCCCAGTAAAATAGGTCCATCTAGCAGATAATCATGTGAACTTTTCCATCCAAAATAGAATGTCACCTCTCCACCCCCCACCCAGCGAAATTTTTCCATCCAAAATAGGTACAATGTCATCTCTCCTTCCCTCCCTTCCAGGGGTAGTTTAAAAATACTCTTCCCAGAAAAATATCCAAAATAGGTACATCTAATAGATAATCATGTGAATTGTTTTTTTCGGTAGGTCAAAAAAAAGGTACAGTGTCATAATAAATTAAAGATAATACTATCAATTATCAAATACTGTTATTTAAATAATTTTATGCAAAGCATTTTTAAAAGGAATGATTACTCTAGTTTACACCTGCATTGTTATTACTATGCATTCCACTTAGATGGTTTTCTGTTTCTTAACTTTCCGTATTGCTCCTTGCTAACTTCAAAGTTCAAATATTGCATATTGCCTATATGGTCTTTGGGCATTGCTATTCAAGATTTTGCATAATGGTATTAACTAGTATAACGATTTGGTATGAAATTTAATTTAATTATTCTGGATACATGCATTTGCACACGTTCTCTAATTAGTGTATATAACATATATGTATACAATATAGATATATATGTACATATATGCACACACAAATATATACATATGTATGTATGTAAGCACACAGTAACTTCCCCATGAAGGTGCCCAGAAATTCGCATGGGAGTTAGATGGGTGGCTGGGAAAAAGGGAGTTGGTGTTGGGGCTGGGTGTTGGACCAAGGGCTTGTGTGGAGAAGAAGATAAGACCTTAAATCACCTTTTTACAAGATGCTCCTACCCACAAGATGTTAGCGGGGATATCGCGGGCAAGACATATGCTGCTATCAATTTGCGTATGAATGTGCATCAGCTAATTGGACAATGGAGCAGAGGCTGGACCCTAAGGCCCGCTTTGATAGCGGGGTTGTCGGCCGGTTGTCGGGAACCGGGGAGAGAGAAACCCGGTGGGCCCCGCCTCCCCCTCACACAATCGTGCCTAACCGACCCCGGGTAGCGTAATCGACCCTCCGGGGTCGATTACACTACCCCTGCCCGGTTATCAAACGGGCCCTAAAAGAGGATATATTTACTTGGTGGACTGTCCTCCATGCCCCATGGACAATATGGGGAGAAAGAAACAACAGAATTTTCAGAGGGGGAGCAAAAGCGGTGGAAAGATTGGTCTCTCTTATTTGTGAGAGAGTCAAAGAGTGCGCGGAGCTCCTTTGTAATGTGAATACTCAAAACTCTCAATGTTTGTCCTGTTGGGGGGTTAGAGGGACTTACGCCGTCTAGGTGTCACATTGACAATACTTGTAAATCCCTCATTGACAATACTTGTAAATCCCTCTTTTACTTTTAGTACAATTGTGGTACCACCCACTTTCAAAAACTGAGGATCTGAGCAATCAACAACACCCGATTTCAATTGGCGCACATCATTGCATGTGCCTACACAGGCATGGGAACCAGGGAACCTCGTTGCCCATGCCCATGCAGTGCATGCACCCCGGTGAAATCAGGTCTCCATCGCCCAATTCTGCCCCTAGTGTGCAGCACATGTTGATCCTTTTTTTAAGACAAAAACTGCGACCTGCACCCCCCCGGCACACGCATGTGTGTTTTAGAAGGTGCACATATATATGTATGGTTGTTTATATTATACAACATTTATATATATATATATATATAGTTGACTGAACTAGCCTTATATTTATCTGATTTATTTTTACAATGCCAACTCAGTTTTTCGCAATATCCAAAAAGTTCAACCTTTACCTCAAATCTGAGCATTAGGGAGAAGGAGGATAACTTGTTGCAGAGAGAAAGTACAATCCACAAAGACCAGCAAAAGACCACCCATTCACAAACACAAAACAAAACAAAATACAAGAATAGTGAAAACCAGGAAACCGGAAAATAATAGCATATTTTTTCCCCTAGATAACCTAGAGTCAAATGGAAGACATCAGCCTAAATGTCTAATGGCAAGCAAACAGTCTCTCTGACAATCGAATGACAACTCAAAGTTGATAAGAAAGGGGGCCACGAGAGCAAAGAAGTGACTGAAGCATCACAAAAGTAACAAGCTATTGAATTATATGGGAGCATGTTTTGTGATGAAAATATGGAAGGGGGGAACCACCTGGCAACTCATGTGGCAACCACCTGGTTGTTTAAGTATATTGCGCCTTTTGTGTGGTCTAGGGAGTCAGATATTCAGGTCTAAGATGCAGGATATCAGTTTATGTTTTTCTTGTTCTAAACTGAACTGCAGTCCCAACTAACTTTAAAAAATGGAATAGTAAAATCAAGTGAGTAGAACCATCTTAATTGTGCTAATAATCTAAAGTATACCAACTTGTGACCAAAGATAAATGGCCTCAGTCACAAGACAAATTCCACTGTCCCTTAAATGTAGCTGCTTGGTGAAAGAAAAATGCTTACAATTTAAGTGAATAAGTTTCCTTATTCATAGTTTTCTTGGGGGAAGATATGTCTTCCCATCATGAAGCTATAAGATGCCAAGCAAAGCATCTAAAACCCAGCCCTATGTTTTTTTTCATTTTGTTGAACTATAATCCAACTGTCACTGAGCCGATTTGCATGTGATGAAAATTTTTAAACGAATATTTTAGGTGAAGTAAACTGTTGACTATCTTCACTTAAAAATCAATCAAACAGGGCCACAGGTCCAAAATAACTGGGGCCGCACAGATATCAATCTATGACCTCCTCCCCTCAAAAAACAAAAAAGGTGAAATCGGTCTAGGCAAAACAAATTAACCAATATGAAATGCTACTTAATCCTAATCAAAGACATTCCAAGTTAATATCTCAAAAACATTCATTGGTCTTGGTGCCTCGGGAGGTGGACCGTGCAGCAGTTCCTGCACTCCCAGACAGACCCGTGCACTCCCAGACAGACCCGTGCCGTAGGAAGCTGGGGTCCTAAGGGAGCTATGTTTGCATTCAGGGGAGGATTCCCTTCTCAAGGGGTTGGACCTTGCTCTTAAGGCGGAAGTCAAGCAGAGGAAAGAGGAGATCGAGGAAATCTTTTCTGAGGTCGAGAGGTTTCTGGGGGAGCAGACGAGAGATGTGGCCAACTTGATTGGGGTGTCCTATGAAGGAGTCGATAAGGATATCAAAACTGCGCTCAATAAAATCCCGATGGTGAGGGAAGCCAAGGCAGAGAAATAGCTACTAGAGGAGAGGTGCAGTGAGTAGGAGAGGGGAAAAATGAGTAAATAGAGGCAGGTGTGGTCTGTCCGTAGAGTCGACTATAGACGAGGAAGTCTTCTTGCTTCCTTACGTGGAGGGTTGTGCGGTCTGATCTATGGTACTTAGCCATGTTTTTCTTTTTGGGGGGAGGGGGGGATTGGTTACGTGAGGGATTTTTTTAGGCTGGAGTTAAACAGTTTTGGGGTGGTTGGTGGCTTGTTTTGGATGTCTTTGTTGTAGATGGTTTTGTTGGTCAAAAGGGGTTTTGTTTCTTTCTTTAGTTTGATCCCGAGCCAGAGAGTTGTCTGCCGCCTTTTGTACTTGGGAGTTTTGTGGGAGCACTCCCTCCACACTTGAAATTTCTTTACCATTTCTTTTATATAATCGGAGGTACTATCCACTTTCAAAAAAAAATAGCTCAAAAACATCGTTATACAGTCACAATGACGGTTTTCTTAATTCAAATAACAATTAAAAGCCCACAATACAATATCTGAAATTCTTATTAACGACATATGTTGACTAAGCAATTTAATCGTACCAACCGAAGCATGAAAATCTGCCCCAAAGACGACGCGTCCAGCGCTCAGTATCTCGCCTTCCTACAAAATTTCAGAACATCTCGATAAGAAAGCAAAACTAAAGAGAGTTATAATCATTAAATTGCTAAACATGAAATAATCCGCACGATCCCACCTCCGCAGATCCGAGGAACAATTCAAAAAGATCCCCTAACAAGAAACATCGTTAATTCACTACAGAGATACAATACTTCCAATCAGCGGTAGATAAAAGGAATCATGACCTCGGTTTCGGGAGACATGGCCGTCTCGTCGTGAGCGTAATCCACAATAGTGAGCGATCTCTTACTACTCCCCCGTACTTCCACACCGTCCGCAAGAGAAGCCGCGGGCATAGGGGACTGCGACGCCACGGCAGAAGGGAGGAACTGGTGCTTCGGCGTGGGCGTCCGCGTGGGAGTGGGTACACTGGACACCGCGGGGCTCGCTAGGGTTTTGTTCTCCGAATCCTCCTCCGTGAAAACGGGAGTCCGATACAGCAGCGCCGGAGAGGTCTTCTCCGGTCCAGACTCCGAGCCCAGGAGGGCGCCGCCCTCGTCGACCACCGCTTCGTCCTCGGCCCTGCCTCCCGCTTCTTCTTCTGCGCCTGCTCCGCCTCCCCCTCCTCTCTCGGCTTGCTCCACCTCCTCCTCCTCTTCCTCTTCGTCGTTGTACATGGATAGCAGCGCGATGCCCTCGGTCTTGGACGCCATGGCGCCTCTGTGTTGGAGGGAGGAGAGGAAGAACGGCAGAGATCGCCGACGAGTGTTGAGACGCTGCCGAATGACGAAGGCCAAGAAAGACGAGCAGGGAGAAACACAATAGAGTGTTTGAAAACATTTTTTTAATCCCTTTCTATATTGAAAATTATGAAAGAAATATTATAAGATATTTGATCGTAATTTTTTAACTCTTTTTTCTCAAAATAAAAATTTAAAAAGAGGAGGGTACTCAAATACGTTGGGTAACATCTATCTTATTTTTTAGAGAATAATCTTATAGAGTGTTTGATTTTGATTTTTTACCTCTGTTTTCTCTCAAAATATAAATTAAGGAAGAGGAGGGTATTCAAACACGTTTGGTAAGATCTATCTTATTTTTTAGGAAGGATTCTCATCCCGTGTAAATCTTCCTCAAAATAAAAACAAGTCTCTAATAATTTTTTTAAAAAGTACCCAGGACTTCTCGCATGTCTTTCTTTTCCCTGTGTCCCTCATTCCCTCTCCCTCCCCTCTTCCCCCTCCGTCTTGTCGCAGGCATCCCCTCTTCCCCACTGACCTCTCCCTCCCTTCTTCCGGTGCGTGCGTCCCCCCGGCCTCTCCCTCCCCCCTTCCCCGTCGGCCTCTCCCTCCCCTTTGTCGACGCCGCAAGTGACCCCCCTTCCCCACCTGCATCCCCCTTCCCCCTGCGTCCCCCCTTCCACGTCGGCCTCTCCCTCCCCTCTTCCGGCGCCGCAAGCGGGGCCCCTCTCCCATGCGGCCCCCCTACCCCGCCGGCCTCTCCCTCCCCACTTCCAGCACCGCAGGCGGCCCCCCTACCCTCTCTCTCCCCACTTCCCCCTGCGTTCCCCCCTTCCCCGCCGGCCTCTCCCTCCCCCTCTTCCCAAGCGCCACAGGTGGCCCTCTTCCCCCTACATCCCCCCTTCCCTGCCAATCTCTCCCTCCCTTCCCTTGGGAGTTCTCCGTATGTCTATGAATGAGGGGAGCAAGCTCTACAAGGTAGAATGCTATCCATTCTGTTACTTCAGACGACTCATCCTCGTCTGCTCGTCGAGACGGGCCACTACTATCCCCGGTGACTCGGGGATCCGCCTCCCTCGCTGATTTCTTCCATGGTGAGGGTGTTCAGAAATTTCAGATTGTTCTACATAACATGTTCATACAAATTTTTAAAATTATGATATTTTTACCCAACATATAGTTATCTGTTGCATCAATTCAAAAATTAAGTTAAAAAATGGCATAACATGTTTTTTAGGTAGAAATAAATTTTTTAAAAAAATTGCTATCAAACACCCCATTAATTTTTACCTCAAAATTTAAAATCGATACAAACCAGTTATTATGTGTTTCAAAAAAATATCATAAATTTCCAATTTTAGATAGACATGTCTGGTGATTCCTCTCGCCCCTTCCCTTCCCTCCACGGCCATCCCAATGCCGCTGCCCTGGCTCTCTGCCAACACCGGCCATCGCCCTCTTCTTCCTTCTCTCACTGTCAGCATGGAGTTTCGGCTATGGCCGATGTTGCTAATTCTCCGCGAGCTAGGGATGAACAACCTCAGCGCACCCACCATGCTCAATGCCCACCTGCTGAACACCCCTTTGGAGAAGCTCACCTTCAAGGTCGTCAACCACAACCACATCATGCCCACCTCCTACACCTTTGACGTGGATCTCGAGCACGTCATGCCACCTCAAACGCCCTCCAGACCGATGACAAGAAGGTGACGACCTGTCAGGAAATCAAGGCCCCCTTCGAGGAGCGCTTCAAGACCAACAAGAACACGCAGTTCTTCACCAAGCCGAGGTTTTAAGCCTCGGGTCAATCTCGCTGTGCTCTCACATTTAATGGGTCATTCCATTTTCCTCATTTCATTTAGGGATTTTTCTATCACTATTTGCCATGCTCGCTAAATATTCATAGTTGATTTGGTCCTGTAGTATCACCATTGGATATTGAAATAAATATATACGAGGTGGATGACACAGATCTTCTTGGCTTGCCTCTCGTGCTCGTCATAGGGTGCGAAGGTGACGCCCTTGTTGCCTAGTGTGACTGTGGCAACAACCTCGAAAGGTGACCTGCTGACGAATGCGAGGTTCTGGCCTTCTGGGCCTTCAATACTCTTCGCCTTCTTCATCGAGGAATCAACTAGTGACGAGAAGAACCAAGGAGAGCACGACAACAGAGGATGCCTGTTGCAAAAGGAGTCGACACAGTGGGAGATAGAGCATCATGAAGGTGGAGGGTGGTGTGTGTGTGCGTGCGCGCACGTGCGTGGGTGGTGTGAAGTAAATTGAAGTGTTGGTTCACTTGTTTCAGCAAAATTAAAATAAGTCTAGAAACTTGTGCAACCTTTGTTCTAATCTTTTTATTTTCTTCCTCTGAGATTGGGAAATATATAACCATGAAACCTCGGATAACTTTAACTTTGTTGTTTCTTCACTCGATTTGAAAATTTTCTAACTATCAGTTTGCTTGTAGGATAATGATATTTGAAAACAAAAGCACCAACTCTGGTCAATTATGATTCTCATGTTTACCATTCAATTGCTCTCGAGCAACTTGCATACCATCACGTGCATCAAATAACTAGATAGATGTTCAGCGTAATTTCTTTGATAGCTGAATTGAACATTATAATGTATAATGAGAAGAAGAGTGAAAAATATATGTTCATAGTGAAAATTAAGTGTCAGGTGTGAAGTATCATAAAATATACATTAGAACGTAAAATAACTCCCGCTACTGGACAATAATTATTTAGATTGAATGATAACTATTTAGATTGTAAAATATATTTTTAAAGGTAAAAATGACACCGATGTTTTAGAAATACTAAGGAAGATCGAAGTTTACATTAAAATATAAAAAAACTTATTCGCACTGAATAATAACGATTTAGAATGAAAAATATCCGTCAAGAGTGAACAAAAAATGTAAGGGTGACATACTATATTCGAATGTAAAATACCTATTGACATTCAACAATAACTAATGGCACAAAACAATAAGTACTGACATTGTACATTAATCATTTAGGCTCGGTTTGATAACCAAGCAGCCCATGGAGGGGTGGCGCACCCGCCGGTTTCACGTCGGTTTTATCAGTTTTCTTATATTCTCAGTTTGATAAACACCCGAGTAACTCACCCTAATCACATGTTAACTGAGAAAACTCAAGATATCTCACTCGACTTCACGAGGTCGATTAAGCCAACCGAGGGATGGCCCGCCCGAGCGTTAACATGCTCGATTATCAAAGACGTCCCAATGTTATTAAAATCGGACCGAACCGGCCGGTTCAACCGGTTCGACCGCCGACCGGTTCAGAGACCGGTTCAATAAAGAAAGCCCGGTTCGATCGAAGCTAAAAAAGTCGCTCGAACCGGGTAAACCGCGGTCTAACCGGTGACCCGGTTCAACCCGATTTGCCCGGTTGAATGTTTAAAAAATAAAATAAAAATAAAAAACAGTAAAACACTCTCCTAGTCGCCCGTGCCCTAATCCCGCGATTCCCCCCTCCGTGCCGCAAGCATCGCAGCAGTCGCCCTCTCCCAAGCCTCCCCCCGATCGCCATCTCCCGTCCGCCATCTCCTCTGCTGCGGAGTGCGGACAGAGGCCTCCGGCTCCCCCGTCCTCCGGCCTCCTCTCCGTCTACGTCGCGAACAGCCTCCGGCCTCTCTCCAGCGCGAACGGCCTCCGACCTCCGTCCTCCTCTCTGTCTCCGGCCTCCGTCTCCAGCGCGAAAGCCGCTCCGGCCTCCGGCCTCCTCTCCGTCTCCGGCGCGTTCAGCACCGCGAACGGCCGGCTCCGGCCTCCTTCTCCAGCGCGAACGGCCTCCGGCCTCCGGCCTCCTCTCCGTATCCGGCGCGAACGGCCTCGAGCCTCCTCTTCGGCTCCCCCGTGTCCGCACCGCAGACGTCCGACCTCCTCTCCGGCGCGGCAGAAGGTTCGAAGTTTGTGCAGGCAGAAGGTTCTGAAGTTTGTGCAGAATTGGATTTTTTGGGTCAGCAGGATCTAATTCTGAACTTGGAGAATAAAGCTCTAAAACAGCGATTAGATAGTTTGGCACAGGAGCAGTTCTTAAAACACCGTAAGTCTCTCTCTCTCTCTCTCACACACACACACACACACATATCTGCATTTATGCGACTTTATTTGTTGTGCATTGACCCTGTTGTTCACTCTGTTTGGCGGCATATAATGTGGATCATGTTTAATTTTCTTGATATTTCAGTTTTACATGAAAAAAATTGATGCACAGCGAAGTGGCTGGTTATGACTGATGTAGCCTATATTTGTCCAGTGGTGACGACAAACATGCATTTAATGCATTGGCATTCTAAAGAGAAATACACAAATCATCTTTGCACGTGAATTTTGAGTTGATATTATCTTCAACTGGCTGGGTTTCAAGATGAGGGGAAAATATTGTTGCCTAAGTAAAGCTAACTCGTGTTGCCATCTCTTTACATCCTTTTGTTTCTCTATAGCAAATTGTAACCTTCTAGGTAGATGCTCCCCATACAAAATTGCACTTTATGTGCTATAGAGGAGCTTATACGTGATCAGACTAATGTTTCCCTTTTCTTCCTTTTCCTTTTCCTGAAAGTGGGTAATACTGATATCATCAGTGAATTGAAAGTCAGAAACGATATGTCTTAAGGTTTGACTCTCTAATGTTCAGTGGAAAAAAAGCCAATCCATGTTGGTAAAGTTATTTCACTTTCGAAAAAAATGCTGGCAAAGTTATTTTGTGTGATGCTGCAACTAGCTTAGGAAGTGTCATGGACTAGTGAAGACTGAAGAACCATGGAGTGTAGGTTCTCCAACCGTATTAAGGATTTTGACCGTTCACTTTTTAGATCTCATACGAGAAAGATGGAATAGGGAAAATTCTACTTTTTAGATCATATATGCAGTTTTGACTCTTTTGAGTTTAGACTTTTAATGAAGTGATTGATTTAAGTTTGTAAACTTTAAAGACAGATGATGTTACTTCTTTGACTATTGAGTTAATATATCTTTTGGTTATATGCATAGATTAATGTTTAGAATTTAGATATATTTAAAATTATTAAAATTGTATGACATCATAATTATATTATGATGATGTCACGGTTCAAACCGGTTTGATTGACGGTCCAACCGGTTCGAACCGAACCAATGCATTGACCGGTTCAGACACCGGTTCGGTTCTGATAACATTGAGACGTCCTTAGAATATAAAATATTTACTTACAGCGAATAGTATGTGTAAGGAGTGGTATACTAAAAGGGTGTTTGGTTACGTTTTTTTCTCTCGTTTTCTCTCAAATTTAAAAAAGAGAGAGATAACTCACTTATGGGGTGTTTGGTAAGTATTCCCTAATTTTTAAAAGAGAACTCAACTCTATTCAAATCTCTTTCTAAAACAAAACAACTCTTGAGTTATTTTTTTTTTGAAATCATCCGTCTCGTGAGACCCTCCCCCCCTCTTTCGTCCCCTCTCTCTCTCACTCCGTCCTCTCTCTCTCTCTCTCTCTCTCTCCGTGTGTGTGTAACTGTCGAGGGTGCCGGAGGGGAAGACCCCCCTCCCCTCCCCCGGCGGCTCCCCCTCCCCCTGCGGTGCCCTCCCCTCCACCGGCGGCTCTCCCCTCCCCCTGCGGTGCCCTCTCCGCCCTCCTCCGGCGGCCCCCTCCCCGCCCCCGGCAGCTCCCCCTGCGGTGCCCTCCCCTCCCCCGACGGCTCCCCCCTCCCCCTGCGCAACCCTCTCCGCCCTCCTCCCCGCCCCCGGCAGCTCCCCCCTCCCCCTGCGGTGCCCTCCCCTCCCCCGGCGGCTCCCCCCTCCCCCTGCGGCGCATCCCCCCCTCTTCTGCTCTCTCTCTCTCTCTCCCACTCCGTCCTCTCTCTCTCTCTCTGTGCAAGTGCCAGGGGTGCCGGCGCCGGAGGGGAAGACCCCCCTCCCCCTGCTGCGCCCTCCCCCCTCTTCTGCTCTCTCTCTCTCTCTCCCCCACTCCGTCCTCTCTCTCTCTCTCTCTGTGCAAGTGACGGGGGTGTCGGCGCCGGAGGGGAAGACCCCCCTCCTCCGGCGGCAGCCCCCTCCCCCTGCGGCGCCCTCCCCTACCCCGGCGGCTCCCCCCTCCCCCTGCGGCACCCTCCCCTCCCCCGACGGCTCCCCCCTCCCCTCCCCCTGCGGCCCTCTCCGCCCTCCTCCGGCGGCAGCCCTCTCCCCCTGCGGCCCCCTCCGGCGGCTCCCCCCTCCCCTCCCCCGCAGCCCCCTCCTCCGGCGGCGGCCGCAGCCCCCCCCTCCGGCGACAACTCCCCCCTCCCCTTGTGGTCCTTGGCAACTCCCTCCTCCCTCCTTCGACGTCAAAATTGGG
Source organism: Amorphophallus konjac (assembly GCA_022559845.1). NCBI lineage: Eukaryota > Viridiplantae > Streptophyta > Magnoliopsida > Alismatales > Araceae > Amorphophallus > Amorphophallus konjac. Next base: position 268,670,812 of record CM040117.1, on the reverse strand, counting down.
AGCTTTGCCAAACAACACAATACTATTTTTATTAATTTTAAAAATGAAGTAGAAAATTGATGTGTCATAATTTTTAAGATAGAAGGGGTTTTTTTTTTCAAAAGTGTTCCCAAACACCCTATAAATGAGTGAAGTATACATTAGAATGTTAAATACTTACTAATACAAAACATTAACTAATCAATGGCACTATATAATAGCCATTTATAATGAAAATATCTGTTTAAAGTGAACAATAAGTGCAAGGAGTAACACAATAGAGCGAAGTATACCTGATAATGTAAAATACTCACTGACACTGAACAATACTTACTGACACAAAACAATAACTATTAGCATTGTACAATAATCATTTTGAATGAAAAAAATCTGTTTAGAGTAAGTGTAAAGAGTGACATACGAAAGAAGTGAGGCATACATTAGAATGTAAAATACTTAATGACATCGAACAATAACTATTAGCACGGAACAACAACTACTGGTATTATACAATAACCATTTAAAATGAAAAATGTCTGTTCAAAGTGAATAATAAGTGTAAGTAGTGACATACTAAAGTGAAGTATATATTAGAATATAAAATATTTACTCGCACTCAACAATAACTACAGACCCAAAACAATAATAACGGCACTGTACAGTAATAATGTAGAATAAAAAAACATTTATTTATAGTGAACAATAAATGTGAGGAGTGACACATTAAGGGCGTGTTTGACAGCGGAGCTGTCTGTCGATTAGCCGACACAGCGTACCCGCTGGGCCCCGCCTCCGCTCGACTCCCCCTCACACAATCGCGTTAACCGACCCCGGGTATCTCAATCGACCCTTCGGGGTCGGTAAGCCGCCCCCCCTTACCGCGACGTCAAAGTCGCCCTAAAGGAGTGGATTACACATTAGAATGTAACGTACCTGTTGACACATACCAATAACTACTGACACTGTACAATAACCATTTACAATGGAAAGTATACGGTCAGAGTGAACAGTACCTATGAGTGGCATACTAAAGTAAAGTGTATGTTAGAATGCACTGAACAATAATTGCTAGCACTGAACAATAACCGTTTATAATTAAAAATATATGTTCAGAGTGATTAGAATGCAGTGAACAATAAATATAAAGAGTGACATATACTAAAGGAGTGAAGTATACATTATTTTAGTGATAAAAGATATGTCAGAATTAAGTAGTGGAAAATATATTTTTGATTGTCAATATGAGTTCATTTTAATGTTTAATCCATATATTCTATAGTGTCATAGCGCAAAATAATTAGATGGATATTTTATTATTAATATGTACGATACATATGAGTGTCAATGGATCTTTAAGATTCGATAATTCGATCTGAATCTAAAAATAAGATCCTAATCCAAAATTATTTTCGGATTCGGCGCTACTTATTTGATTCACGGTTGTGTATCGGGGCGATTTTTTTTTGATTTCGGATCGATCGTCGGCGCGCCATAAAGCGTCTCCTTTCGGGGCGAGCAACCCCACGCCACGGCATCCTGCGGCGATCGACCACCCGCGATCGGCCACCCGCGTGCGGCGGCGACATCACCTATGGCTGAGACAGCACCTCGCTCTTCTTCGGCTGCTCACGACGGCGATTCGGTTTGCTCCTGCGTTCTCGCCTCTGTTTCAGGTGCGTCTCTCTCTCTCACTCTCTTCCCCCCCTCATGGTAATGGCAGCGTCTGCCGCTGTTCTTCCCATCACAGGTCGGGTCCCCTAGTTCCCGTTTCTGCTTTGAATCCCAGTCCTTGGCCCCTCTCCAACTAGCTCCACCGATGTTATCTGATTCTTATGTCTGATCCGCGGTTATGACTTTTGATCGAGCTATTGCTGTTGTCTTTCCTTGCTTCTTCCTACGACCCATCGTCCCGTTCTAATCGTAGACTTACGTCGCTCTGGAAATTTCCTGTTTGATTCTTGGATTCACACCCGGGTTTGCGTGCTGGAATCATACTTCGGAGATCATCTTTGCTAAACCACGTGGGTTCCTTGCAGTTTGGGAGAACGTTCCTGCCTTTTGTCGTTGTAACTTCTTGAGGGTAAAGATGAAGCAGCCTGTTTTCTATTTCTCTCTTCCTTCATCGCCTTGCAAAAATCAAAATTTTGGTCTTTTTCTTCCCCTAAAAAATCACGGTTTTAGCTAGTTTCTGTAAGAGACTTGTCATGATTTGTTAAGCTCATGCTCAAGACTAACATGGTACGAGAGGAAGAGTTGTTTTGTGATCACTGGTTTATGTTAGAGACTTAGAGTTGAAAGGTCTTGATTTATAGCTCCGAGGTAGTTTAGTGCCTGGCTTAACATTGAAGTAGCAAGTTAGTGAATTTCACTGGCCAGGATCTTGAAATTTTGCCATAGCATTTCGGCATTCAGCCAACCATCACCAAAATCGTTAATGTGTTCAGTGACATTATGCTCCTTGTACCTCTTATTTTGTGTAGTATCTGGCTTGAGATTGATATTGCAAAATCCTGGACTAAGTCAGGATAAAAAGGTCTGACCAAGATCTTGAAATGTTGCTACAAGCACTCTGCATTTAGTTGATCACTACCAGAATTATTTACATATGCATTCACATCATGCTCCATGTTCAATCTTTGCTGGATAATCTACATCGTGTGTGAACTTTTTGCTGTGCCTTCCTGATTAACATTGTGCTCCTTTTATATAAAATTCTTTGGCTCATTGTTTATATTAGTACATCAGCTTCAAGTGCCATTCTTTGATGCAGGTGGGGCAAACCTGAGTCGTGTCACCTTGCACCACCCAATCTTAGAACGTCTAGTGGCCATCAATCACAGATACTATATTCAAGGAGGAAACTGAGCCAGTTGAATCGTTGCCGAATTTTGTCTGTTTGTGCTAAGTCCAAGTATGGCATCCTCACAATGTGTGACAGAATATGCCCGAACCCTTGAGCCTTTTGTTGTTTGAATAGAAATATCCGATTCTGCTGAATAACCTTCCAACTGATTTTTGTTCATGGCATCTTGCTATGATTTCTAAAAGAAGAGTTAGAAGGATGAACTTTGCTTTCTGACTGGGTTTTGCCCTTGAATTTTCTGTTTTTACAAGATGGTTTCTTCAACTTTTAGCTTCGGTTGTACATTCTTTATAGTCTTTAAAAATATTGAAAAAGTGTATTTCTTGAAAACCTTAGAAGTATTATTGCTTTTTGAACATTTGTTTTTTAGTTGAAGCTAGCTTCTTATTTTGGTTGAAAAAAGACCGTCTTAACTTTTTGTTTTTGTTTTTTGTGTTCCTGTCTATTATACAATTTCCTGTCAAGGGAAGCATGAAGTTTTTGGTGCTAGTCTAAAGTACAAGTTCAAGTATTGCCAAAAACTATGACTTATGTGGGTGATGTATGTTTGATTTATCCATGACCAATTTTTCATCAGGTTGTATTCTGCCAGATTTTAATACTCAATAAGTTGTGCTTACAGTGTCGTATTCCAACATTTCTCGTCACATCATCATGTGTCTGTCATTTTACGCCATTTCATGCCTCACTTGACTAATTAAATACGAGTTTACGAAATGACTAGGACTTAACACAAGCAAGTCTTTTCTTCTTTCTTTTGTTCCCACAGAACAATTCAGTCCGTACCAACACGTATCCGAACCCGTTGGCATCTTCCGATCAGAGTGCAGAACTGGGTTCGGGCCGTCCTGCTGCAATCGCATTACCGAACCCGTTCTCGGATCAAAAGCCCTGGAGAGACCTAAAATTTGTGAGCGGCGAGTGGCGTCGCAGACTTGTATCTTCCCCCCTCTCTCCTGGGCAATTCGGAGGCGTGCTCTTCTCCTCGTCGTCCTTCGCCCTTCGTAGACGTGTTCAACGGACGCCGTGTGGGAGCTTATTCCCGTCGGAAATGGCAAAGCTTGGCAAGAAGGCGAGGAAGTTTGCCAGGAAGAACCTTCAGTCGGTTCTCAGGCGGAAACGGAAGTTCAAATCGATGAAGAAATCTTCCAGGAGGGAGCAATCTTCTAGTTTAGTATCTTCTGATTGTTGTCGGCTAGTTTTTTTTTCTGTGTGCTGTACTTTGCCTGAACTTTGAATGCCACTGTTTGTTTCTGTAAAGACTGATCATCATGTTTGATTGTTCTTGTTTTGTTGATTTTCGTTTTTTTGACCTCACCTGTTGTAGCAGAGGAAGTGCCCACTTGATGAGTTCATCACAATTTCATGTCTCCTGTTGCACCCTTGGAAGCTAGTCGAACTCACAGGAAAGAGGCTTTGAAGATTTCCACTTGCATTTACAACCGGAGCGTCGATATATGTCTTGTTGCCTACAGTTCCTACAGACTAACATATGAATGCATCGGGGATGTTGTCGGGATTCTTCTCTTATGCTTTTGAAAATAGTAAAGAAGATAACTTCCTTTATTTCCATCTGAACATTCCTCAGGGTTCATGGGATATGAAGCTGGTTTGCTGTTGCTAGTACCTGTGGTATTAGAACTGCTGGTGATGCGTTCTAGGTATAGGTTAAACATGCATACGTTCCACCTCAGGTTGGCCAGTGTCCATTAATACAGAGGCTTGCATCCCACAGGTGGAGTTTTGCAATCACCAGGGGTTTAGAGTATGTTTGGCATGGCTTCCAATTGGAAGCACGTTCGGGATTCCGTACCTCTCTGTGCATCTTTCCAATAGTATGCAAATATTTTTATCAAGACTTTTGGTGGAAGGTGGTCAGGTGACTTGATCAATTTAGTTAATTGATATGATGCCAATGGCTGGAGACTAGAGTAGACAACCCCTAGAACTTCATGTTGAAGGCTATTGATAGAAGTCTCCCGATACCAAATGTAACATTTTTGGCTTCTTTAATTTAGTTCAGATTGTCAAAAAAAGATGAATCATCTTACTTGGTCTTTCCTGGTTTGTCTTTTGAAAGTGGGTAGTACCACTAGTGTATTAAATGTAAAAAGGGGATGTACAAGTATATGCAATGGGTTTCCAAAAAGTCCCTGTACAAAGACACACCAAGATAGTGTAGGACACTCTAACCCCTAGCAAAATAAAAAGAAGGGAGTCGAGGGAATTCACATTATAAAACAACTCCACCCATTCTCTGACTCTGCCACAAATAAGGGATACAAGAGAGTCCTCAACTCTAACTTCTCTCCTAAAGATCCTATTGTTCTGTTCACTCCACAAAGACCAAAGAGTGGCATGCAGGATCATCCACCACACAATACTACCCCCTCTAAGGGGCCACCTCCTACCCCAAGAATCGATGAAGAGATGCACCTCTATCTACTGACCCAGGACACAACAGGCTTTCCTAGTAAGTCTATGTCACACCTCCTGTGAGTAGGTACAACCTATAAACAAGTGATCCATGATCTCGTCCATTTGTCCACATAGGCAACAAGTTAGCAGGATACCCGTAAGGAATTGGAGAAACCTGTCTCGAGTGGGCAACCTCCCGTGAGAAATTCTCCAAGTGAGGAGTTTCACCTTCAATGGACCCCACGGCCTTCACACATGAGGGGCGAGGCTGTGGCGCATCCCTCCACCAGAGCTAAAGGAGTAACCAGACCTCACAGAGAAGACCCCCTCCCTACCTCACATCCAAGACCACACATCCTCCCTATCAGAGTGTGGAGCGTAGGCGAGGAAGAAGAGTAACAGGTTTTGAAGTTGCTCCATCTTGTCGATCCTGAGGTCTCTCTTGATGGTCGGCGCCCAGGTGCCTTCGGAAAGGTGGGAGTCAAAAGGTCGGGTTGTCGACCCTAAAGGGTTAGCTGCAATCGCAAAGAGCGTGGGAAAGGACACCTCCAACGTGAAGTCGTCACACCATCTATTCTTCTAGAGAAGGCACTAGTTGTCTTTCCCTAGTCGGACCTTGTCAGTGGACTCCACGGTGAAGTCTGATCCTGTGTTGATGTATCCAAATCCCAAACTCTCTTTCTGCCAAAAAATATCTCTGTTTAATAACTTACGCCCACAACCCATCATCTCTCGTCCCCAACCTCACAACCACTTGCACAAGAGAGCCAAATTAAAGTCTCTTACGTCTTTGATCCATAGGCCTTCCTCTATCTTGTTGACAGCCACCCTTCCCCATTTGATATCATGTTAGCCCCTGCATCTCCCCTTGCTCCCATGCCAAAAGAATCTCCCCTGAATAGACTCAATCTTCTTCCCCACAGAATTAGGAATTCAGATCACATAGAGGAAGTAGACAGGTAAGTTGTCCAAAACTACTATGCATAATACTAACCTACCCCCATAAGATAGTAGTCTAGCCTTCCAACCAGTCAGTATGGGTAGTCAATGTGCACACCGAAGAGCACCTGGGGTCAGAGGGAGACCTATCTAGGAGATAGGGAAAACTTCTACCTGGCAGCCCAGGATGCACGTCTCGCTCTGAAGAGTCAAATCCTCCATGTTAACCCCAACAAGTCTGCTCTTGTTGAAGTTAACTTTCAGACCAGTAACCTCTTCAAGTACTTCTAGCAAAAGTCTAATCATAAACAATTGTTGCTCATCCTCTGCCAGGAACAAGATAGTATCATCGGCATACTGCAAGTGAGTGACTGAGGGGCCTCCTCTCCCAACTTGGAAACACCTGATTAGACCTGAAGCCTCTGCTCTTAGCCACACCTTACTCAACACATGAGTCACAAGTGCAAACAAGAGAGGAGACATAGGATCTCCCTGTTGGAGTCCTTTACCACTATGGAAAAGAGGAGTCGGCTTTCCACTGACAAGGTTAGCAAAGGAAGCAGAGAAAATACAAGCCCGCATCTAGCCATACCACCTATCCGTAAAGTCCATCCTCTCCAACACATCAAATAAGTATGACCAACTGAGCCTATCATAGACCTTCTCGAAATCTAGCTCAAAGACTTCTCATTTCCTCCTCTGAGTCTTCATGGCAAATACGCACTCATGAGCCACCAAGAAATTGTCCTGGATATGTCTCCCCCTAACGAAAGTTCTTTGGAAAAGCTGATCACCCTGTCCATAACTCTATCCAACCTCCCTGCCAGCAACTTGTTGATAATCTTGTAGGTGCCATTTAACAAATCGGTGGGTCTAAAGTCTCAAAAATATTGGGTTTTTTACTTCTTGGGGATAAGGACAAGGAAGGTTTTATTGATGCCCACCAAATGCGCCCTCCCCTCTTGGAACTGCCTCTCAACTGCCATAATCTCAACTTTGATGACGTCCCAAAACTTTTAGAAGAAGGCCAATGGGAAACCATCCGGCCCTAGAACTCTATCCTCTTCAAGAGAGAAGATTGCCTGGCGAACCTAGGGCTGTCAATGGGCCGGGCCCGGGCCGGGCTTAGGTCGGCCCGGCCCGGGCCCGACTTATCAAGAGTAAGGCCCGAGCCCGGCCCGGGCCCGACCTATGTCGGGTCGGGCCGGGTCGGGCCCGACATTATGTAAAAAATTCAAAGCCCGACTAAGGCCCGGCCCGGCCCGACTACTTAAATAAAATAATAAAAATAATAGATTTAATACTATAAAACTTATAATCTCACTAAATCAATTAAAATTTTGATATTAATTACATAATTTGTTTGAAAAGAGAATTTTAAAATTTCTAATTAAGTAAAATAACATGAGTTTGACTAAATAGTTTTTAAAATTTGAAGTGTGAATAAAAAAAGGGATCGGGCCGGGCCGGCCCGCGGGTCGAATTCAAAGCCCGAGCCCGGCCCGCGAGTCTAGTCGGGCCGGGCTTTTAGGCCCGACTAAAAACCCGCGGGCCGAAAAAGACCTTGCGGCCCGGCCCGAAATCGGGCCAAGCCCATGGGCCTGTCGGGTCGGCCAGGCCCATTGACAGCCTTAGGCGAACCTTCTCCTCTGATCCTTCTCTTTAGGTGATATACGGGGAAGGAGATCATCTGCAATCCTTGGTCTAAAGTGGTCCTCCTCTATAAACAACCTGGAGTAGTAGTTCTTGCGAGCCCCCTAATATGCTCATCCAAAGACACAGAGGGCTCCCCCACCCTGATGCAACTGATGGTGTTAACTCTCCTCCTCGCTGAGACAATGCGTTGGAAACTAGTTATATTGTTGTCTCCCACTTTGATCCATTTGTCCCTCGATCTCTGCCTCCAATAGATCTCCTCCTTAGAGAGGATCTCATCAAATTGGCCCTTAAGAGAATCCTTGAGACTCCTGTCATCTGCATCCATAAGTCATGCTTGCTCCAAACAGTCCAAAGCCTCAATTTGCTGAAGAATTCTATCTTTTGCAGTCCTCCCAGGGAGGGTTTTGTCAGCCCCCTAAGTCTTGGGGACCTGGGCAGTCTGCTTTAGCTTCAACACCAGTGTATCCATGGCAGATCTACCAGTAACCTGTGAAGTCTATGCTCCCTTGACCATGTCCATGAAATATGCCTATTTGAACCAGAACTGCTCTAGTCTGAAGCTGAAACTCCTGTCCTGCAGACGGTTGGTCGTCAACAGAATGGGCTTGTGGTCTAATCCACAGAGACCAATAATCTGTCTAACCTGGAGCAAGAAGCGTAAGCTCTCATATTGGACCAAGTGAACTGACCATGCGCCATGTCGATGTCCACCAAAGCCGTCTCCTCAATGAAGGTACAGAAGTCCTCCAATCCCTTGCATGGACATTTTTCCCCGTCCTCTCCCAAGGGGCAGCCACCACATTGAAGTCCCTATCAACACACCAAGGCTTGCCCGAGGATAGGTGATGGTTGGCCAAGTCCTTCCACAGCAGCCGTTTCTCCTCCCTGCTTTGTGGGCCATACACCCTAGTGAATTCTTAAGAGAAATCTTCTCTCACATTAATGAGGTGTAAGGAGATGACTCACTTGCTAACCTACCTGTCCAGAACCCCCTCATTAACCTCAAAAGAGTTCCATAAGATCATAATACCCCCGGACCTGCCTACCGCCGGAGATGCCACCCCTATGGTAAGTCTACCATCTTCTAACTTCCGCACGAGAGATTCACCATCCCGTTCACACTTTGTCTCTTGGATGCAAAGGATGTCAATCTTACACATTCAGATCAGCTCCTTCACTGTCCTCTTCTTCTCCCCGTCCCCTAGCCCTCTCACGTTCCATGTAAGGATGGTAGTACCGGTTTCGGTATCAGTTTCGGCCAGGACCGAAATCGAAACATACCGGTTTCAGTTTCGGCTGAAACCGGTTCAAAACATTCAAAAAGGTAAAAATTACAGTGAGCAGGTCCGATTTCGGACCGAAAGCAAACGGTTTCGGTCGGTTTCGGTCCGAACCGGACGGTTTCTGTTCGAAACCGTTAAAACTTTTTTTTTTAAAGTTTCGGTCCGAAACCATTTCGGTATGGGCCGAAACCGATACGTTTCGGCCGAAACGTATCGGTTTCGGCCGATACTGCCATCTATGGTTCCATGAGACAATCCTCATGAGGACACTGGGAGACACCTCTCCTTCCTACCCCCCCTAGCCCCTCTCTGCTGCGACCTCTCTGCCTGCAGGATAGTAGCACACCACCTCTTCCTGATCTTGGTGAACGCACATTGTACATCTTTGTTTGCATCGGCTTCAAATGAAATCTCCACCTTGAGTGCTAGCTCCTTCACCTGCTTCATAGTAATTTTTTTAAATCACCACCATCTCCCTCACTGCCTCCCTCCCTAGGTAGGTACCCCCTTTCAGCTCCACCCCAACAGGAAGAAGGGCGACACCCCCCCTAAAGCCTCCGGGACAACTTCCTCCCCCTCCGACACAGCCTCATCCCAAGCGGTGGCAGTGCGAGATTTTGCACCAGCTCTTGCTAATCACCAAGCACAGACGAGCAAGGGCAGAAAGCACCCTCTCCACCACCGCGGCATCGGACGATGCTGTGGTTGCAGACGAGCCCCCCTGCCAGAGACACATGGCTCCTGTAACCGTTGTGAGAGTGCCCCGACCAGGTCCAGGTTGGGTTGCCCCCAGCTGACTGACTGCCCTAGCTTGCTGGAGTTGCCTCTCCGAGCCATACCCATCGGAGACCTCCTTCGTCGCCTACTGACACCAGAGGAGGAGAGGCCCAACTGAGCAAGAACAGCCGGGCTCCGCCAATCCCCTGGTTAGCAACTCCGATGACGGCCGCACATGCTGGGACCCAGACCTGGGGAGGTTAGCTACTAGCCCATCTCCTGTCACCCCTAAGGCTAGGAGTGGACGTTTCCCATCACGACGATGGTGGCCGGAGCTCAGATCTAGGACCATCGGCGGCGAGGCATTGGCGATCGGTAGCAAGTGCCTCCCTTCTCAACGACCGGGGCTACGAAGACCAAAGGCCGCTGGAACAGGCACTGGAGGGCAGCCCTGAGCTGGTTCGTCGATCGGGTTGAGAAGATGACCCAAAGCGGGTATGGGGGACCTGATAATCCCGCTGGACCCGGATTCGTGTAAGTTATGGGTTACCGGGTTGAAGACCGGGCCTCGTAGCAGAGGCCCTCTTGAACCGGCCTACCCACTCGATTCTGCGCCTCCACACTTGCCTGGCCTAAGCCCGCCAGCCCGGCCCAACGCAGACAGGGGACCCGTTCGAATTTTGAACGCCCGTCAAGAGGTCGTCCCCTACCTCTAGATTGGGCGGTGGTCGCCCTAAGAGTACCTGCCGCAGTCGCTCTTCCTCCGACATAGGCTCGTCGATAGTCACCCGGACAACATCATCGCGTCGACCGAAAGAGAAAACAATCTCCAGAGGGGTGTGAAGAGCACCCAGAGCGGCGATGATGGCCTCCATCGTGTTCACCCTGCAATTTGGAACAACCCACACCATGCCAGTTTCCACTTCTCCAAATGGGCTGGCTGAAAAACTGATTCAGGCGTCATCACATAGGCACATCGGCACCTCTGCAAAGTTGACCCAACAAGCGGACCTTTCTGGGGTAGAGAAAGTTACCCGTTTAAAGGTCCACCTCTGAATCCGGAGGATAGTGTCGTCGCCGACCAGGACTCCTGCGTCAGCCGCCTCCTTCGCTCCCTGCACCCCAGCCGCAATGGCTAGAAGGCCATTCCTGAGCACCATCAAGACGACCCAAGGGCCGCTAGCCCCCCATCGGCAATCCAACCACTCTTTCATCTTGTCCGCATCCAAACCCCCGGGGGGGAGATCCAGACGCACCTGTCAAGCCACTCTAAGCGCTCGAACATGCTCTCCAGAGAGAGCCCACCTAGGTGCAGAGGATCGCATCTCACCGGCGGGGGTTGAGCCACCGGCCTCTGCTTCACCACCTTAGCATAGGATCTACTACCCCTCACCTCTCCTGTTTCTGGCCAAGGACCTCCCATGGGAAACCTACAGAACCTCTGCAGGTGTCTCTTCTGCCGGCATCGTGATGGGTACTGGACCCCCCTCCCCTGTCGGAAACCTCCCTCCGACGAGGTCCACCTCCCCCCGCAGGGAAGCGGTTTGCCTTGAGCCACCTCTCCATCCCTAGAGCCTCTCTCTCTAGAAAAGGCTAGAGAGACAATCCTTGTTACTTGGTTTTTCCTGTTATCCTGCCCATATCTAGACTTACTGGTAATATACTGTGGAATAATCACTTTAAAAAAAATACAGTGGAATAATCTTTCAGTTGGGACATAGGTAATAAGTCAAAGGGATGAGCTGTTCTGACATTAAAAACTGGCCGACCTAGATTGGAACCGGCCGATTCTGTAGGTAGTAAATAACCACAAGGTCCACAACCACTGGTTTTTGGCCACGACCAACCTTGGAATGGAACTGGACAGAACGTCTGGTTCTTGAAACTGGTTTTTAATTCTTTGATTCTCACAAATTGTTCTATCAGTTACCTTTTTGGAGACACCCTATATTCTGCTATCAGGTTATCAGCACCTTCAGTGAGCTCTTGGGAGCTCAAATCTGAGGTGCCAAAGCGTGACGCACTCCCCCTCCTAAATGAAAGAGTAGGCAGATTTGACTGGGAAGCCTCCCTCCCTCTCCCATCTCCACAACCATGTATCTGACTATCTGCCCTGCTGACGACCGGACAAAAGTCAAGGTAGAAAGTCCGCGGAAAAGCCGATACCCCCGACTCATTGCCGGTTTCTCAACCGCGCAGATCCACGCGTTTCCCTCGCTTAGGGACGTCCGCGAGCTAGAGTCCCAAGTTCGCGTCCCGTCCCGCATCAGATATTCCTGCTGGTCCTTCTCCTCAAGGTAGAGATTCCTCCTGAAAGTGGGAGCCCAAATATCCCCAGCCACGTCTGCATCAAAAGATTGATCCACAGAGCCTCCAGGTGCACCGGCAATAGCATACAACGAAGGAAAAGCCTCCGCTACTGTGCAGTCACCATGCCACCTATCCTGCCGGAACAAGCACCCCTGTCTGTCACCCTTACTGACCCAGAGTGCTCTCATAAAGTCTACACACTGCAGGATGCCTCTCTAAATTGGGGAGACACTATGCATACTGGATGGAGTCAGATCCCAAACTCTAGAAGAGTAGTAGTTATCAGTAACTGGTAGAAAACATTCATGATAACGGCAGAAAGGGTTGCATCATTCATGTTTAGGGGCAGATTTTCCGCTTTCCGACTTTCCCTTAGGGCTTATGTTAATTAACCAATGTCTGAATGTCTGATCTCATTTTTTTCTTCTTTTTAGCTCAGCCAGCTCAGACATAGTTCTGACAAGTTACTTAATGCTGTTGCCATGTAGTGCACTGACAGTGATGTCCAGAAGACTGAAGTCTTGACCATATAATTACTGTTGCAATTCATTTTTGTGGGTGTCTGGATCAACCCACAAACCTAAATCTTACACCTAGGTTAAGTAAATTAAGGATCCAGGCACCAATTCTTAAACCTAGGCTAAGTGAATGCTGCATCCAGACATGTGATCATAATAAATAATACACTGGTTTTTGGTTTCTTTGTCAGGCTATAGTGAAATAGCAGGTTGTGTTGGGGATTTTAGAGAGTTCACAACTGTACTTATATACTTCCTCTTTTATTTTATCTTAATAAAAATGTGGTAGCATCCACGTTCAGAAGAAAAAAGAACACACTAATGTTACTTCAGTTCAAAAGGATAGTGGACTCGGTGCAACTGTGTTAGTTTTTTTTGAAAATGGATAGTACCCCTATTGTATTAAAATGAAAAGAAGGGATATACAAGTATAATGAGTGTATGCCCGAACAATCCTATACAAAAACACTTCACACCAAGCCAGTGTGATACCCACTAGCCCCCCAACAAAACAAAAAAGTAGGTGTTTTGTGAGTCCACATTACAACAATGGCAAGCCCATTCTCTCACCCTCTCACAAATGAAAGAAACCACTCTATCTGTGATTCTTGCTTCCTCGCTGAATCTTCTCTTGTTCCTTTCTCCCCACAAGGCCTACAGGGTGGCATGGAGGATTGGCCACCAGATGAATCTGTCCTCCTCAAGCTGCCATCTTCTGTTCCAGTTTTCCATGAGCTGCTGCACACTGTCATAAGAGTTTGTAGCACCCTGGACCCTACGGGTAACCTATGACCATACCTCCTGCTAGTAGGTGCAAACTGTGAAAAGGTGGTCCATTATCTCCTCCTCTAGTCCATACTGTGGTGGTTAAATTCAAATGATGCTGAACTTAGTGATAGTTAAGGGACTGACCCCTTCAATTCATTTCAGTAGAACATTTGCTTGTGAGAACCGTGGAGTGAAGAATCACAAAGTATTTTTGCTGAATTGTCTTACTCTCTATTCCTGCAGTATTTTTTCAGTTATACTTCTCAGCCAGAAAGAAGCATGCTACCTGTGTAACTTTGGAGTTCTATACTTGCGTATTGTTCTAAGTCCACATCCTTTTTACTTCACTTTATTGACTAACAGTATTCGTTTTACTGCCATCTAGACAACGAGGAGTCTGCTGACAGCAATAACAAAATGATGATTGATCAACTCAGAGAAAGGTAAATAGAATACATTATCAGTTGTCTGTAATCAGAGCTTTATGAAAACATGTTTCTCATCATTGTCCACTTAAAGAAATAATGTTCACACTCATCTTTCTTACAACTTCTTGAACACACTATCATCAAATTGAGACATTCCAAAGAAAACTCGGTATGGATGGCTGACCACTGTGACCATGGTTGTACTGGTATCTGACCAAGTGAGGACTGTCATAACGGTAATCTATCGTGGTTTGATGACTTGTAGGACATAAAATAATGGAACAACAATGTGGAACATATGCAATTGGATAAACTCACCATATAAGTGCATGCCAGGGATGTACTCATCTCAGTTAATTGAAAGGAAAAAGCTATTATGGAAATGTCTATCTGATGAGTACATAACCAAAAACATTTTACATATTCCGCCAGCACCTCCCCCCCAAATCTTTGACTCTTTTGAGGCCCTTTGTTGACACTTACAAGCTTCCACCAAAAAGGAAGTCAACTGGCAACTACTTAAATGCGTATGGGGTTCATTTGTTGTGCTACCATGAAGAAACAAGACTGGAAATGGTAGGAATTGAAAACTAAAGACTCAGAAAGTGGGATAATTACAGCATCTTCCCACCACTTGTTGTCTGTGCGGACAGGAAGAGGAGACTAGTCTATGGACCACCTTTTTGCCGGATGCTCTTACTCACAGGAAGTTTGGGGGGAGATCGCTAGCAGGACACATGGTACTTGCACAGAAGTGTACAGGAGCTGATTGGACATTGGGGTAGAAGATGGACCCTGAAATGAGATAGACTTACATGGTGGATTATTCTTCATGCTACTCTGTAGGCATTGCGGGGAGAGAGGAACCACATAATTTTCAGAAGGGAAGTTAGGGTGATGGAGGGTTTTCTTCATTTGTGAGTGAGTGAGAGAATGGTCGGAGCTCCTTTGTAATGTGAACTTACATAACTTCTCCACTTTTGCTTTATTGGGGAGCTAGTGTGGGTCACACCGCCTCAGTGTGGTTTTTTTTTTGGCCGGATAGGGGAATCTTGAGAACTTATTGACCACACTTGTACATCACTCTTTTTTTTAATACAATAGTGGTTCCACCCACTTTTAAAAAAAAGTGGGGTAATACCAATGGTAATTGCAGTAGTGGCAGTGAGTGCAACAGTAACATCTGAAAATTGCACAACAATGAATGCAACAATAACATCTGAAAGTTGCACAGTTGTAGTCACCCTGTTGCTCACTTGCCCTGTTGTATTTTTTTTTTTGTTTGAAAGTGGGTAGTACCATGTTGAACCTCCAAAAAAGTTCATAATTTTTGGTAATTACAAAAAATTCAGAAATTAAAATATCTTAGACTAGGACATGGAGCGATGCTCGGCCGTCATCGTCATACAGATGCTCATAGGCATTTCATCAAACGCCTTGTGGACGGCACAAAGTCATTCTCACCCGCTCTACAACATCGAGTGTTTAAGCTTCTGAAGTTCATTAAGACATTTGGCCAAGCGCCCGGTGAGCGGCAAAAGGCCACCAAGTACTCAACAAAGGCCCACACTAAGTCGAGTTTTTAAGCTCTTTTTGACAAGTGGACATTTTATCAAGCACCATGTGGGCGGCGTCAAATTATACACCCACGGGGACAAAACCTATACAAAACTAAGTTTTTAGTGTCATTGTGTATCCCCGTGGCATTAAAATAAATCTCTTGTTACCCCAGAGTCAAACGGACAGCAAGGCGGCGCTTAGAGACGACCAACAAACAAACAAAAATCTCCACGTGTCGATCTGTTGGAAGAAGTCAAAGAAACAATAGAAAAATTCCAGAAAAAGGGGGCTTTTATAGCCTTGACCAAAACCACAAAGGGGGGGGGGGAGAGCCGCCCTCTCCCTCTTCTCTCTCCTCTCTCTTACGTGCACTCGGGGGACTCCCCGGGCCTGTTCCCACCGGGGGGAGCCCCCCCGGTCTCCTTGCACCGGGGGGAGGCCCCCCCTCTCTCCGCCTGTGTGTGCACCCGGACTGGGGGGGGGGGTTTCCCACTCTTCTTCCTGCTGGACCACCAGGGGTGGCCTAGGATGGGGAGAGGAAGAGATGGGAAGATGAAGGGATGGGGGGGCTTACCTCCACCAAGTTCCATCGGGGGAGGTCTCCTCCTTGGCCTCCTCCACCACCTATAAAAAGCGAAGACCTCCTTCTCTTGAGGAGGACTTGGATGCTCGTGGAAGCTTGAAGTTAGGGAAGAAGAAGACTCCAAGAATTGCTGCAACCTGCGCAAGAGGTGAGAGAGGGGTGCCCTCCTCCATATACAAATTTGTTTAAAGTTTAAAACAAGCCCTCACATTAGGGCATATTTGTAAAAATACCCTCATGTGAGGGAAAGTTTAGTCTATTTATGGATGATGGAGACAAGTCATGAACTTAACTTTTGGGATCTTTTTGATGTGTTATGATAAAGAAAGCCACAAAATAACAGAAATTGTAATTATACCCTGAAAGATTGCGAAATTGTGTAAATATCCAAGAAAGTCGGGGAAATTTTGAATTTCAAGAATTTTATGGAAAAGAGGTTCAAATCTGTAGAAATGTTCTTCAAAATGCATAGAAGTCCCCGTTTTATTCCAAAGTTCAAAAACTGCGATTTTACTGTGAAATTATGAGAAATTGCATGGAAGTCCGGGAAAATACGGTAAAATACAGTAAAATTCAGAAAAAATACACAAGGATGCTTCAATCAAGAAAAAGTACAGAAATATCCCCAGAGGTCAGAAAATTATAGAAATACCCCCAGAGGTCAGAAAATCACAGAAATGCCCCCCAATGGCCGGAAAATTATAGAAACACTCCCGGTGGTCTGAAAATTACCGAAGCACCTCCGATGGTCAAGGACATTATAGAAATGCCCGCAAAAGAGGGAAACTTGCAAATATACCCCTTTCAAAGGGAAAATTGTAAATGTATCGCTGCCTTAGGGCCCGAGAGTCTTCCCGAGGGCGAACCCTTTACATCATGGTTGATATTGCAAGGGTATGTAAATTAACATCGATTTCGGTCTGTGGGGAAAGGTCTCGTACACGAATCTTAAATCGTCTGATAAACCAAAAAATAGGGAATTAACAAATATGCCGAAATATATACATATTTATCCAACAAAATTGCATATCCAAAAATTCCGTGTAAACATGCCACTAATGTATAACATGGAAAAAGTGGATGTACAAGTATAGGCAGTCACAACCCCAAGAAGTCCCTATACAAGAGAAGGTCACACAAAGCCAGTGTGGAGCACTCTAGCCCCCCAAAAAGCCAAAAAGAGGAGAAGTACGGGAATTCACATTACAAAGGCTGGCAGACCATTCCCTTACTCTATCACAAACAAAAGAGACAACTGTGTACTTGGTTGCACAGATTTATGCTTAGTCTCCCATGACAATGTTCATCCTTTTTAGGGTAAGTGTAAGCCTGTTAAATCAAATAACTATGGTAGTTGGGAAAGTTAATAACCACATAGTACACAGTAGCAAATTAGAACAGTAAGGCACCAGTGAGCTAGAGCTACACCACTGTCACCTGTCACACCGCACTCTTAACTGCACTAAGTCACAATAGCCAGTTGTGCCTGCCCTAACTTTTGGAATAATTTAATAAATGATTGTAAATACCTCCGTGCCTTCAAGTTCAACTAAATTCATGCAATTGATGTAAAACCACTCTAGGATTAACTTCCTAGAAACTTGCCACGGCCTTTAGTTCTCCTTCCTGGCATGATTTTGCACGATCTCTAACCCCCAAGGAAAACAAAACTCAAACAAAGAAGAAGAGAAGCCAACATATATGTGCACTGAAGGAAAAAAGCAGCATAGGCGTCACCCTGCCTCAATACAGCCAATGATGGCTTTCTCACAGTCCTAAGAAGCTGTTGGAACTGAAGTAAATGCTTATTCTTCACATCTTCTGGGTTACAGATGCAACTGCAAGCAATTTGCTATAGGACAGCAGCTGTGACGTCCCGAATCGTAAATCCGGTCCAGTCGTAAAGACTCACGTCGGATCCCGGTCGAGACGTCACAGTGGGACAACCCAAACGGTACAATTTCGGTAGAGAATTTCACATAAATACTGAGATATCATTGCAGTGAAAATAATATTACTCGAATCATCAGTTTACATTCAAATGACTTCATCCACATACATCGAAATATAGATTAACAATTTAACAAGTCATATATTACATAACCAAATTTCACACACATTTTTTTTTCTAACATGACTACCTAAGATAACGACTCGTAGTAAATCCAAACCACGGTCAGAACACCACGAGATCACTCCTCGCTTTCTTCTACCGCTTCTCCTGAAAATGTTCAACGGGGTGAGTCTACGAATAGACCCAGTAAGAGACTAAGCATAGTCCCCAGTCATAACATGCATAAACATATCCAAAGTGATTTACGGTATTTCATTTCATAAGTCATTCTTTGGCATACTTTCAATTAGATAACACATGAGATTAATACATTTAACCCAATTTCAAATTTACGATCATAAGCCATGCTATTAACATTTTACAAATAAAATCTGTTCATTAAAACTTTATTCTATCAATGACAAAGTAAATGATAATTCATCATTTGTAAATATAAACATTTACAGTGTAATAACAGTAAAATGCAATAACAATTCAGTAGGCAGTAATACTAATTTTACTATCGGTTCAATGAGCAGTAACAGTAGGCAGTAATAGTCATTTCAATATCGATTCAGTGAACAGTAATAACAGTTTCAATATCAATTCAATAAGTAGTAATAGAAGTTTCAATTTCAGTTCAGTGAGTAGTAATAGTCATTTTAATAATGACTCAGTGAACAGCAGCAGTAATTTCAATTTCCGTTCAGTGAGCAGTAGTAGTCATTTCAATAATGACTCAGTAAGCAGTAATAGTCATTTGAATAATGACTCAGTAAACAGTAACAGTCATTTCAATTTCAATTCAGTAAATAGTAATTTCAATTTCAATTCAGTAATTAATAACAGTGATATAACTAGCCAGACACAGTGCCCAAACCACTCATAGAAGGACAGTCAGTCGATACTTGATCACCTAGGTAAATAGTGATGAGTCTTGGTTACTGCGTAGAACCGGGAGAAGTCCTCTCCACTTTAACCAGTGGTACTTGTCCACCTCCAAGATTTCATCTCCGTTATCCTCGGGGCCAGTACAATGTGAACCTCCCCATAGGGGCATTTCTATGACTTGGTTCCAGTCTCCCCCTATGGTGGTAGTGTCCATTTGGCAGTACTAACGGTACGGTAAAATAAATAAATAAATAATTAAATAAATAAATAAATAAATAAATAAATAAATAAATAAATAAATATATATATATATATATGATTTATATGAAATGGACACATGCCACTCAAAATTCATGCTGTGAACATTAATATGTCAATACTGAAAATCCTTTTTCTTTTTCTAAAATTCTCAACTTATTTAAACATAATGACATATATATATCCAAAATTTTACTAATTCTGTTTACAGACATCATAATGCAGTGAAATTTCAGAGAATCAATACATTTACAGGAATGATCAAAACATAAATTTGTCGTCATTTTTCAGACAGTATATATAATTTTCTAAGATTATTTATTCTCCATTTATACATCAAAAATATATAATTATGTTATCAAAACTCAGAGTCCATTGAAACTTCAAAACAATAACACATTTATAGAAATGATCAATGCAGAGAATTTTCATCACTTTTCAGTCAGTAATTATAATTTTTTCAGAATTACTTATACTCCAACATGAATCATAAATTGACTAAATTTATCTACCATGTTCTGGAGATCATTAAATTTTTACTGCATATCACATTTACATGTAACATTACGCAGAAAATTTTCCATAAATTTTCATATAGTAATTTGAATTTTCCTAGATTTACATGTATTTCAACATATATCATAAATTGACTACATTTAGTTATTATGATCTGAAATTCATCAAATTTTTATTGCATATCACATTTACATGTAACATTACACAGAAAATTTTTCACAAATTTTCATGCAGGAATTTGAATTTTTCCAGAATTATATAAATTTTCCTATGTACGAAAAATTAACTAAATTACCCACAACACTCTAAAAATCACCATAATTTGTCAAACAATCATTCATAACATAAATATCGTTTTTGAAACTTTTCATTATTTTTCACATTGCATTACTATTTTTCACACTGTATTACTATTTTTCACACTAAGTAGGAAAAATATATTATGAACCATAAATCAACTAAATATATCCAAAATGATCAGATAATTTATAAAAATTTACAGAACGTTGTTCCAGACAGAAGTATCATATATAAAATTTTTCATCATTTTTCATTCAGTATGTCTAATTTCTAAAATTTTATATTAGTTTCTAAAATTTACAATAATTTTCAATAATAACTTTTACATAGATAAAATTATCCAGAATGCTTACGATGGCTAAAATGCATTGAGAATCAACTTATAAATATCATATATCAATTCTATAATTTTATCAGGATTTTTCACAGAATATTAACATTTATTCAATTTTCTAATTATTTATTTAAATATTGATAATTATACTATTAAAGATGCCATTATCAGAATAAGATGAAATTTTCATCAAATAGTTCTAACATGCATTTAAGTCTTCTGATAAAGTTTCAAGATTTTTCATATAGTATTTCTATTTTTCTCATAATTTTATACTTCTAATAAAATGTCAAAAATTATGTAATATTACTTGCATAGTTGTCAAGGCGGACGCCTAAGCGCCGCTTAGGCGCCGCCTAGGCGTCCGGGCGGTCTTCAGTGGGTAAGGCGCCGGCCCGCCTTATTACACGGCGAAAAGGCAGCCTGAGCGGTCGCCTCACCCGCAGCCCTGCTAACCCGCTAACCCCGCCCCGCCAACCGCTAACCTGCTACCGCGGGATCCGCGAGACCCGCCACTAACCCCCCCGAGTCCCGACCCCTCTCCAATCTCTCTCTCGATCCCCCTCGGCTCGCCCCGCAGCTCTCGCTCCTCCTCTCCCTCCCCTCCCAGCCCTAGATCCCCGCTCAGAGCTCCGGTGCGGCTGGTGCGGCCGGTGCGTCGTCGGCAGCAGCACAACCTCGTCGTCGGCTGTTGAAACCCAAAAATATTATTTAAGTTCTTTTGAAAAGAGTTCTTGAAATAAGGAAAATACAGCGGGTTGTCGTTAAACGGCCTTAAAATGACAAGAGTCCCCTTCGCCGTCAATCCTTCCGACAACCCGGCAAGATATATATATTGGGGATTTCTATTGTTTACGCGCATATACGTGCGTTGAAAGGTCTTGATAAAAATATTTTCCGGCCTATAAATTTGTGTGGGAATCATTCCGCAAAAAGACAATTATTTTTCCGGATGTCCGGATGGTCAACCTGGATGCACCGGGACCAAGAAGAAAGTACAGTCCACCACTCGGCCGTACTGAGGTGAAAAGTAAATTTTTTTAATCCCCGGGGATCCTTTTATAGCCATGGTGGGGACCAAACCCCCTCCACCCCTTTCTCTCTTTTGACCGCACGCGGAAGAAGGCTGGAAAGAGAGGGGGCCGCGGCTGCCGGAACCGGAGGAAGACCCCCTCCGGTCTTGTACCGGAGGGGGGGGGTATTCCCGCGCCTGCCAGCCCCGGAGGGGGGCTCCGCTGCGGCCGGACCCGGAGGGAACCCCCTCCGGTCTTGTACCGGAGGGGGGGGGGGTGTTCCCGCACCTGCCAGCCCCGGAGGGGGGCCCCGCTGCGGCCGGACCCGGAGGGAACCCCCTCCGGTCTTGTACCGGAGGGGGGGGGGTGTGTGCCCGCGCCTGCCAGCCCCGGAGGGGGGCCTCCGCTGCGGCCGGACCCGGAGGGAACCCCCTCCGGTCTTGTACCGGAGGGGGGGGTGTGTGCCCGCGCCTGCCAGCCCCGGAGGGGGGGCCCCGCTGCGGCCGGACCCGGAGGGAACCCCCTCCGGTCTTGTACCGGAGGGGGGGGGGGGTGTGTGCCCGCGCCTGCCAGCCCCGGAGGGGGGCTCCGCTGCGGCCGGACCCGGAGGGAACCCCCTCCGGTCTTGTACCGGAGGGGGGGGTTGTTTTCCCGCGGCTGCGGACCCGGAGGGAACCCCCTCCGGTCTTGTACCGGAGGGGGGGTTGTTTTCCCGCGGCTGCGGACCCGGAGGGAACCCCCTCCGGTCTTGTACCGGAGGGGGGGGGGTTTTCCCTGTTGCTACCCACCGGAGGGGGGGTTCCCGCGGCTGCAACCCACCGGAGGGGGTTCTCCCCTCTCCGTCCAATCAAAAGAAAAGGGGGAGAAGAAGAGTGTAAAAAAAAAAAACTGAAGCAAGGGAAGAGGAGAAGTTACCTTGGCCTTTGGTATTCCACCGGAGGAACTCCAAGAGATTTTTTACCACCCCCTCCGCCACTTGTGGAATCTACTATAAAAAGGAGGCTACTCCAAGGAGCAAAGGAGGAGAACACAACAACAAGAAGAGAAGACCGGGAGAGAAAAAGAGAGAAGAGAGTAAGACAAAGACTTGGAGAGCTTTTCTAAGGCCCAAGTCAAAAGAGAAAAGCAAGAGGAAGGGTGCGCCCCTTTCCTTCTTACTATGATACCATGGATTTTGTGTATTTGACATAAATACCCCTTCATATATAAATCATGTACATTTGGCATAAATACCCCTTCATATATAAAGGGGGCTTCATGATGTTATACTATGACAATAAAATAATTAAGTGAGCATGAAAACTATGGTTGTCATGGCCCTTGTCAAAATTATACAAAGGTCCCTCTTGGCGTAAAATTACACCATTGACCCGAAAGTTCTTAAAATTGTGCATGTATATACGGAATCAAATGGGAAAAGGATCTCCAACAATTAT
The DNA here is from genome assembly GCA_022559845.1 of Amorphophallus konjac. Lineage (NCBI taxonomy): Eukaryota > Viridiplantae > Streptophyta > Magnoliopsida > Alismatales > Araceae > Amorphophallus > Amorphophallus konjac. The sequence goes on along the minus strand of CM040117.1, from coordinate 268,647,986 downwards.
TCTTGTCATGGAGAAATCTCTTTTGGGCTATAATAATAAAAAATAAACATACAAAGCCTTGCAAATGGTATCCTCCAAAGCTCTTTAAATATAATCACGCTTATGTTCGTAAAAACAAATTGAAAGTCGCGGAATATAATTCATCGGGATCATAAAAAGTTACATGAAATTCGAAGCGACATATTCCCTTTCGAACATGAAAAGGCGAGGCCACATGAGAGAATAACAAAAAGGTCATAATCAAAAAATCCCGCTCCGAAGGAAACTAAAAGGGCCTTTCTTTTCGTCAAGGGTAGCAAAAGATCTTTAGCAGTTTAATCAAGGGTATTCGGACTCGTCCGATGTAAATTAACACCGACTTTGGTCGGTGGGGATAAGTCTTGTACCCGAATCCTAAATCGTCTGATAAATTTAAAAAAGGCGCGGAATTCATATATATATGCCAAATATACGCATATCCATCCAGCGAAATCGGATGTTTCAAAAATATATAATTCCGCGTGTAAACAGATTGGCACGCCCGGTGGGACTTTTTCCCGCCTTTCATCTTTACTGCTAAAGCTTCTTATGCCCTTACAAAAAGACCTAATGCCACTATTTCTTCCATACAGGAGCGCGAGGAGCAAAGGGAGGATACGCCGCCGAGACGTAAAGGCGGATCTTCGACTTTCTGAAGCTCAATGGCCGCTGTCACTTATGGTCCCTTGGTCGTCGCCACCCATGCCAAGTATGGGTACCTTGCCACCCCAATTGTGTTTGGGGATTTTCCTGCTGTGGTTGGGTCCCCCTTCTTTTTGGGAGTGGTCCCGGCCGCTCAGGCTTGTCCGGTCATTTACACCGCAACAACCCCTATTGCCACTGGGGCTAGCAGCCCCCGACCAACTCAGGGCCGGGTCTTCTCGGTCCATGTCATTTCGGCCGACACTGTTCCCACCAAATGGGGGCAACGTCGTCGCCGCCTAAACAGGAAGCCGACTGCAGCTACTTCAAGGTCTGGTAAAACCATACTGATCGGCGACCTCCGCGTTCGTCTGGATGGCGGAGGGCCAATCACACCACGGGTCGATCACGTCCCGACCGTATCAACTTCCAACCGCTTCTCGCTTCTTCACAAGGTACGCGAGGATGCCACAGACTTCAAAAAGAAGCCTTCAAGTGGGGGTAAAGCAATTGAGCGACACCTCCAGAAAATGAAGCAAGTTTGGGTCACCAAGCAGGAGGCCCGTGCAATTAAACAAGCTAGGGCCGCCAGGCCTGGGCGAATGCAAGCTCAACCAACAACAACATCGTTAGATGTCAAAACCTCGCGTTCGCGGGGCCAAAAAAGGAAAGGGGGTTATCGCAAACCCAATGTTGCTCCCCAAGGCTCGGATTACATCCGAGTTCAGAAGACCCCCGCGCTCAGGCACAGCCGACACGAGTCTCAGTCTTTGATAGACTGGCGGGAGATGTGCCACCACGACCTTCTGTCTTCGACAGGTTGGGGGCACCACCCCGCCCTACAGTTCAACCACCTAAAAGGCGTAGGGTGGTACAAATGTCAGAAGCAGGTGCCAACATGAAGATTTACACTTGCTATGCCTCAGGCAGAGAACCTGTGGAATCAACTGGCATCCCTGCCAACGTAAACGAACATGGTGGCCCAAATGATCCCAATTTGACCCTGGACGCGGTCTACCTTAACACTAGGAATGCCGCTAGAAGAAACTTCCAAGGCCAGTCTAGCGGTCAAGGGGGAACTTCTCCCCAAGGCCAACACCAGGTGCCCATTCAAAACCAATGGCAAAATCAAGGAGAGAATGTACCCCTAGAGGGAGCAGACCATGATGAGGTAGTGAGCATCCATGAAGGGGCGGTCCTCCCCGGCAGTGGTATGAACTTCAACCCAGCATTTGAGCCACCAACAAGGGCCGCTTTCCAAGCAATGCCCGACGATGTCAAGTTTGAAACAATGCAACGTTGGCACATAGAGATGACCAATCTTATGCTGGAAATGAAAAGGCAGATGAATATAAATGCTCAAAGGCCTCAAACACCGATGCCGAATCAAGAGCCTCGACGGGAACAACAGGCATACAATCCCGCTATTGCCAATCGACAGGGTGCTCACCCCCCCAACGTGCGCGGTGACACAGGGGATGAGCCACTCAGAGGGATCCCCCATGCTCAATCTTCTCAGGTCATGGGGGTAGAGGAGACCATCGCCCAGCGTCGGATGATAGAAAAGATGATCGAGGATAAGTTCGCCCAACGTGGCGAGGGTACTGCTACTGTCGACCTGTACAGTGTACCCTATCCTTTGCACCACCAATTCAAGAAACTCCCTCCGGATTGCCCGAAGGCGCCGAAATTGCAAAAGTTTAATGGGCAGGGATCGCCGCACGAGCACCTCGCCTATTATGTCACGGCCATGGGTGACCTCGCCATCGAGGAGTCTTATCTTCTCCGCTACTTTGCAACTTCCCTCACTGGGAGTGCCTTTCAATGGTACTCCAGATTGAAGCCCAACTCCGTCGCTGACTGGGCTGATTTACAAATGAAGTTCATTGATCGGTTCCAATTAGTTGAAAGGAAAGTGTCCCTCGCTGAGCTCTGCTCGCTCAAGCAAAAGAGGGGAGAAATGGCTCTCGACTTCATTAAACGTTGGAGGGACCTTAGCATGAGATGCGACAATCCCCCGGCGCAGGAAGATGCCATCACTATATGCCGAAGAGGACTTTCCCCCGAGGTCAGTGAGCGACTTCTGGGGGCAAATGTCAAAGGGTTTGACCAACTAAATTCGGCGGTCGCGGAGATCGAAATGTTCTTCGCTGAGAATCCCACCTTCATTCCTTCAAAGCATAAAACATCTAAAGAGCGACCCGCTGCGGGAAAAGAAGCAAATGCAGTGGATTTCTCCCCGACTGCTGAAGACGATCAAGCACTGCCGAGCGACTCCAGCAAGAGGTCTGAAAAAAGGGCACCGACCACAAAGTTGGCCGAGCGCATGAAGACTCCTTACTCTTTTAAGAAGGAGCACACCGGCAAACTCTTCAGCCTCTGTATGAAGAACAAATTGATAGTTTTGCCAGAACCAAAAAAGCCTGAGGAAGTTGGTAAAACAGAAGATCCCAATTACTGTTTGTACCATCGTTTATTGGGTCATACTATTGAAAATTGTTATGTTTTTAAAGATGAGCTGGAGAAGATGATACAAAATCAACTCATCACAATGAAAGGGACTCGGGTCGACCCTCCTCAACCCCACACCTGGGAACGAATGGTTCGGTCGGCTAATGTTATTAACCATCGGCCAACCCGGGAAATTTATCAAGTGGCAGCTTTTACATTTCCTGATCCGGGGGAAGAAGAAGCAGGTCCTAGTGGGACCAAGCCCACCATGTGGTACCCGGGCTGGAGGCCTTCTCATGCATGTTCCTTTCCTAAAGAAGACACTGAAAAAATATTTGAGGCCCTTCTAGACCAGGAATGCATTATGGTACATGACCCACCTCCCACTTATATTGAGGTCGAGAAGGCTCACCCAAGATATTGCAAGTTTCATGCCATAATATCGCACCCTACCAAAGAATGCGAAGAATTACAAGATTACATTGAGATCCTCATTCAGAGGGGAGAAGTTGATATTCAAGGAGAAAGTATGGTGAGAAAAAGGCTTCATGAGGCCGCCGAACGAATTATTGATGATATCAACAGCAGGAGGCACTCGCCCGGGCCGTGTGCCCAGCAAGACACGCACTTTTCAGTAAATGTCATACACAAGCTCCCGGGGAAGAGTCAGGCAAAGGACCCGGCAGATGGTCTGGGCACACACCCCCCTCCACAAGGTGCCACTCTGGGAGGGGGCTACTTCTTAATGTCCGAATGTCTCACCATTCGGAAGGCTGTCCGCAAACTCCGGCATGAAGTCAGGCGTCTACGACATAATCAAGAAGATCTGCTACACATAATGAGGCGCATGGATGATAGGCTGATGGCCCTGTCCCCAACACCCTCAACTGGAGAATCCGCCCGGGCTTCCTCGCATTCAGAAGCTACGGTGGAGCCCAGACGGCGACCAAGGACTGGAGGATGGCTATCCGAAGACACAATAGGCTCGCATGTTGCAAAGCCCCAAGAGAAGCTATATTCCTTTCCCCAGCACAGAACTCTAGAGATATTTAAGATCTGTCGGAAGGAGGGGCTAATACAGTGTCCTAAGCCGGACAGTGACTTGATGCCCGGTATGACGCATCGGCATGGCTACTGCTTATATCACCGTGCCATGGGACACGTCATTTATGATTGTCCTACCTTCAAAGACATAGCTGAGGATTTGATTACCCGGCAAATTATAAAGCTAAAGGAGGGCTCTCAAGTTCCCTCGACATCCTCTCCATGGGGACGGTCGCCGTTCTCAGTAAATGTTATTCATGCATCGACTTCTCACGGGAAATCAATGTCACAAGCAGCAGATACGGGGCTCGACCCAGATAGTTCCTCAGAAAGGAGTCTTGAGTGGCGACCCTGGCAGGACCTGGAATCCTTGCCTCTCCCGAAAGAAGAAACTAAAAAGTTGCTGGACATTTTATTTCGTGGAAAGGAGGTTCTAGTGCGTGATTCACCGCACCCTGACTCTTCTCATTGGGAGCAGGACCTGCTTGTCTCAGACAAGAAAGATAATGGCCGAGATGTTCATCCTAAAGGTCGAGCCCTCTCTGGGCACCGGGCCACAGGCCCGTCTAAAAATAGCACTCAGGGGAATGTTATGAGCCAGGACTACCCCCGAAGGGTCGACCCATGTACTTCCCCCAAAGGGACTATCGTCTCTCCTAGTAGAAATGAAGCATTGGTCGGAAGGCAAACCTCTGGGCCGACCTTGAGGACTGAACAATATAGAGCACCAGCTACCGGGGCGAAAAAGGCCAACCCCCACCCCAGGGGCTCTAATTTCGGCCCTAAGGTCATGACCCAACCCCCACTCGCAGCAGTTATGAGTGGGCTGTGTCAGTCCTCACCTCAGCTAAATCAGAAGGGCAAGACACTAAAGGCTGTTGACAGGATGAGACCAGAACAGTCGTACCTCGCCCAGCAACTGGAATTCATGACGAAGCCTAAGCAAGCATGCCAAAACACTTCCCAATCACCAAATGCTGCCCTAGCAGTTGAAAGAAGACCAGATAACAAGGCGGAGTTACAGACTCACGAAGTGGGCCCCCAGCCTCATAGTCAACAAGTCATTGGAAGGCATGACCCCCTTCATGATTTCGGCTCCTTTGTGGCCGGATTTCAAGAGTTGCCTCCTGAAGTTGTGCAGAAAGCAATCAACGCCACCTTTCGGATCCATGAGTCAGAGGGCGACTGGGTTACCGTAAGCCCAAGGAAGAATTCCCCGTTAAAGTCATTCAAGCAGAAGGCTTATGCCGAGAGCTCAAAAACCAAGGCTGCCCCCCAGGCATCTACAAGAAAAGCGGCCCTGTCCCAAGAGGCATTGGCGCGAGCAAAGAAACAGGAAAAGAACAGGAGGAAGAACTCGAAAAGAAGGTTGAAGAAGCAAGCCGAGCAGGCGACAGCCATGGAAGCACCCAAGGGGTTAAGTCCTTTACAGAAGTTACAAAAGTTGATTGAGGAATTGGAAGAGTATGTACCTTCTCTTCCAACTGGGCCCGTCCCACTAGAGAAGTACATCCCATGGGAGGAATTGGAGCGCAAAACTCGGCTCAAGAGCTGGCTCCAACAAATGCTCAAGCGAGCCAAGGAAGGCGAGGAGCTCTTTATTCCAGAGGAACTCTCTGTCTTTTACAAAGATGAAGAACTCACCGTAGAGAAGCTAGAAGAAATGCTAAAAAGCTTCTCATGTCATATGGTGTCAATCCCCCCACCAGAAAATTTGGGGGGGACTATTACTACCCCTGCCTCGGGGGACAGGATTACTATGGCCACCTATCGCCGTCGTAATGCAGAAATCCGGAACCGCGGTCGTGGCCGAGGCCGCGGACGGGGCAGACAGTCCATATCCTCCAATGGGCACACTTCCCAGCCAACTACCTCCCAAAGAGTGATCATCTTTCGAGGAGAAGAACCCAATGAGCCCCCTGAGGTACAAGTACGGGCTGAAACTTTCATCTTCGACCCCTCAGACGAGGATGAGGGGCCCGTCGAGTCGATCTCTCAGGAGGGAGTAGGTGCTATTCCATTCGATCCATGGATGAAGAGACTGATCCCGTTGGTTCCCTCTCCCAAGAGCAGCCTGCTGATCCAGCCCAAGCATGCCCTTCAGGCAAGGACAATGAAGAGCTTCCAGTTCCGGAAGAGGAATCTTTAGCCCCGCTGTTCCAAGAAGAAACAAATGACCAGGGAAAGTTGGAGCCGGCCCAGAAGCCCCCTTATCAGCCTAAGTCTCTGGTGGAGATGATCCCTCCACTAGATCAAGCCCGGGCTCGGGCTGATCGTAAGATCATTCAACACATGAAGCGAATGCCAACTATGGTTAGCATATGGGAGGCCATTGCCTGGAGTAAAGAGTTGAGGGAGGCTCTCATTAAAGTTCTCCAAGAGCCGGAGGTCTATGAGGCTCATGCAGCCGAAATTCAAACACAAGCACATGAGGCTTTGGCCGCAACAGTTTCCTTCTCTGACAAGGACATGTTACTGTCCTCCCCATGTCATAATCGTCCATTGTATATGCAAGGAAAAATCAATGGGCGTGAGTTGAACCGGATCCTTGTCGACCCTGGCGCTTCTGTCAACATAATGCCTCTCAAGACTTTCAAGTCAATGTTTCTTATGCCTTATTTACAGAGAGTGTATGATGTAAAAATCTCGGGATTCAATCAAAACTCCGAAGATGCACTGGGGAAAGTGGACGTGGAAGTAACAATGGACATGTTTGTCACCAAAGCTACTTTTTACATTATTAATGCTGATACCTCATATAAAGCCTTGCTTGGCAGGCCATGGCTTCATGAAAACTGGGTCGTCCCTTCGACTCTACATCAGTGTATCAAATATGCAAGGGGCGGAGAACAACACACGGTTTTTGCCGACAGCTCTCCTTTCCGACCAAATGAATGTAACATAACTGATGCCCAGTTATATTTTGGGGAACCGACTGTCGAGCCCCCAGTTGACGTCAAAGGCAAGGGAAAACAAAAGGTGTTTGAGGAAGATGATGAGGAAGAAGAACTTTTTGTCATAAATGAAGAACTCGCCAAGATACATCGACTGAGCCTGCGAGCCGACGTCCCCACTGCCAAGCCAACTCAGCCCGAGCGGCGGGAGATTAATTTCGAGGCCAACCTCATTAACCAAACAATAGACAAGAGCATCATGTTGCCCTCTGTTTGCATGCAATTGGTTGCTCCAAGAGAAGAATATGGAGTGGAGGCTTTAAAGACATTCATTGTTACATATCAAAGAAAAGGCAAAAAGGGAAATAAGGAGCGTTGCAAACCCATTATCTTTTATAAGGGAGATATGGCGCCTCAGGCCCCCACAGATGACGATTTCGGCTGGAGCAAACCGCCTGAAAACACTCTGGAGCCTATCCAAGAAATGCCTGATATGCCCAAATACATTAAAGAAATGTGTCATAAGCAAAAGATTCCACAAATGCAGAAAGCCTCCCGCAGAAGTTACTTTCAACAGCTGTGGTGCCCTCTGCAAGTCAGGGGGCAACCCCCCTTCTCCAAGAACGACCGAAGAGGCCTGGGCTATGACCCCGAGCCAGACTTTCAAGTCTTTCATGCTGTAAATACAATAGGGGCGCCACTTGCTTCTGACAAGTTCAACTCCATACAAGGGGATCTCCCCTGTGTAGTAGAGAAGCAGGGAGACCCTAGACCAAAAGTTCCAGAGGTCGATGGCTTGAACAATGGCCCTGGACATGAGGAGGAGGTCATTGTCTTACGACCCGCCTGTCAATTGCCCGGGGAAGCTAGACTCGAAGCCCTGAATCAGTTAGCCGGGCTAGACACCACAGAAGCAGAACGCCTCATAATGAATGACACTAATATTCCTGTCACTAAACAGAAAGGGGACCCTACTGATGCAATTAAGTTGCTGAGACAGGAGAACCAGGCATTAAAAGCTTTTGTACAAGAGCTGCTACGAGAACGTGATGTTCTACTTAGACACCTCACTTCTCCTTCAAAAACCCATACTTATTCCCAGCGCCCAATAAACGAGACCCAGTCTCGGGGAACCAGAGCAAACCAACCACCTGCGGAATCCAAAGGCACAACGCCAGTGATGAGTTTGGCACAGCGAATGGAAACTCCATACTCATTTCTCAAGACTCATACTGAATCGTTGTTTAATTCTTGCCGGGCTCGGGATCTTATCCAGCTCCCTCCAGTTCGCAGGTCATCTAGAGTCAGTGAAGCCAAGAGCTCCAGCTTCTGTCGATTCCATCGAATGGCAGGACATGATACAGAAGACTGTTATGTCCTCAAGGATCAACTTGAGGATTTAATACAACGGGGAGTTATCCAGATAAAACAGCATCAGGTCTATCCCCCACAGCCACATTCATGGGATCAGTCTAGGCCTTCCAACAAAAATGTCCTCATTGAAGCTGCATCTACACTGCCCAAATTTATTGCAAGTGAAGTAGGGAGCAAGCCTCCGTGTGGGGAGCCCAGCCTCAAGATTCACTATTCCGTTAACACTATAGGGTTATCACCCTCTCCCGGTAGCTCAGACTCTGGTGAGGGGCCTAGTGATTCTACAAAAGGGCAACCAAAAGAAATAGCCCTCGAAGACCAGAATGAACAGCTTCAGTCGGCCGTCATCAACAACTTAGACTACTGTGACCTCCACATAGTCAATGTTGACGACGACGAGGATTTCATCAATCTGCAGCCAGCACCGCAAGAACTCGAAGATGGCGGACAAGCAACAATTGATGAATTGATTGAGCTCAATCTCGGGGACGCAAATGAACCTCGACCCATTTTTGTTAGTGCTCTCCTTATTGAGCAGGAAAGACAAGCTTACAAACAACTCCTATTGGAGTATAAAGATTGTTTTGCCTGGACTTACAAAGAGATGCCCGGGCTGGAGCCCTCGGTGGCTGAACATGAATTGGCGATACTCCCTACGGTTAAGCCTGTCAAGCAAGCTCAGAGACGCATGCGTCACGAGCTGGAACTTAAAGTAAATACTGAAGTTGACAAGCTTCTGGAAGTAGATTTCATAGAACCATGCCTTTATCCAGTATGGCTCGCCAATATAGTCCCAGTCAAAAAGAAAAATGGTCAAGTCCGAGTTTGTATTGACTTCAGAGACTTGAATAAAGCCTGCCCAAAGGACGATTTTCCAGTTCCAATTACAGAAACTATGGTTGACATGACTACAGGATATGAAGTTCTGTCCTTTATGGACGGGTCCTCGGGCTACAATCAAATACGTATGGCGGTTAAAGATAAAGGTCATACGGCATTCCGATCCCCAAAAGGAATTTTCAACTACAAAAGAATGCCCTTCGGGCTGAAGAATGCAGGGGCCACCTATCAAAGGGCTATGACGAAGATTTTTGATGAAATGCTACACGACCTGGTCGAGTGCTATGTTGACGACCTCGTTGTAAAAACCAGTAAGCGCGAAGGTCACTTAGATGATTTGCGCCGAGTTTTCGACAGGCTCCGCCAGTATAAACTCAAGATGAATCCCATGAAATGTGCATTCGGGGTTTCAAGTGGCAAGTTCCTCGGCTTTGTTGTCAGGTACCGGGGGATAGAAATCGATCCTGATAAAATCAAAGCTATTCGGGAACTGCCCCCACCTAAGAATATTAAAGAACTCCGGTCACTTCAGGGAAGGTTAGCCTATATCAGGCGTTTTATATCCAATCTCTCTGGGAGGTGTGCGCCATTTGGCAAATTGATGAAAAAGGGTGCCCCGTTTATATGGGATCAGGAATGTCGGCAAGCATTGGAAAAGATCAAAGAATACCTCCTTACTCCCCCAGTGCTCGGAGCACCGGTCAAGGGAAGGCCTCTCATCCTTTATATTGCTGCCATGGATGCCTCATTGGGAGCATTGCTCGCACAATTAAATGAAGAAGGCAAAGAACAACCATTGTATTACTTGAGCAGAAAACTGGTCGGCCCCGAACATCGTTATTCTCCAATGGAGAAAGTTTGTCTGGCACTGGTGTTTGCCGTTAAAAAGTCGAGGCATTACCTCTTGTCCCATCAAGTGGAATTAATTTCAAAGCAGGACCCGCTCAAGTTCCTTCTTAAGCAGCCGGTGCTGTCAGGACGACTGGGAAAATGGGCATTACTCCTTATGGAGTTCGACATAACTTTTGTTCCCCAGAAAGCAATCAAAGGACAAGGAATGGCAGAGTTCTTGGCGGCACATCCTGTTCCGGCTGATTCTCCACTTAACACTGAACTGCCCGATGAAGAGACACTTCCATCCCAATCGGGAGTAGAAGAACAGACCGAGGGCAATTCAATGCAAAAAATGGAGCAATCTCTGGTCATCGACATGCCGTACTGGGAACTCTACTTTGATGGTGCCTCCCGGACAATTAAGAAGACTGACGGGGTAACTACCCTCGCTTCAGGAGCTGGCATTGTCTTAGTCACTCCTCAAGGAGGGATTCTTCCTAATTCATGTGCCCTCATGAAACCTTTGACAAATAATGAAGCAGAATATGAGGCGCTAATCATAGGGCTTCAGCTTGCTTTAGAAATGGAAGTCAAATGCATTAAAGCCTATGGCGACTCACAGCTCGTCATACGACAAGTATTGGGTGACTATGAAGTCCGGAAGAGAGAGCTACTACCTTACCATGATATGGTAATGAGGTTGAAAGAAAAATTCTACTTGTTTGAGATACAACATATTCCCAGAGGGAGAAATTCACAGGCCGACGCCCTGGCAAAATTAGCGTCAGCCATAAAACTCCCACCTGAAGGCGAAATGGACATAACTGTCAGACATCGAAAACTGATGCCAAGTGTCCTCGATCAAGACATTAATTCCTCCACCCCGGAGATACATGTGATTGAGGACAATGACCCTGTTCAAGAAGAAGAACTGGACTGGCGTCAACCGATTGTCGACATAAAGCGTGGTCGCCTCCCAGCAAATCGGGCTCAGAGGGTTCAACTGTTGCGAAGAGCGGCATCCTATCAATTGATAGGCGACCAACTTTATAGGCTTGTCCATGAAAAAGACAAGTCTGTCCTCCTCCGCTGCCTTTCGTCCAAAGAGGCCAAAATGATAATGCGTGAGGTCCATTCAGGGCTCTGCGGCGCCCATCAAGCTGGAGATAAGATGAAGATCAATATAAAATTGAAAGGCTTTTACTGGCCCACAATGTACGCGGATTGTAGTCGCTACGCCCGTACATGTCACCAATGCCAGGCCTTTGGTCCTGTACCTAGAAGGCCTCCTAACATGCTACATCCCACAGCCCCTACTTGGCCCTTTGCTGAATGGGGAATGGACATTGTGGGACCCTTCCCACCATCCACAAAAGGTCACAAGTACATTCTGGCAGCGACAGACTACTTTTCTCGGTGGGCTGAGGCCGTACCCTTGCGAGAAGTTACAGGGGAAGCTGTCGCTCAATTCGTCAAGCACCATATTATATACCGATTCGGCACTCCCTGTCGGGTCATGTCAGACAATGGTACGCCATTCAAAAACAAAACCATTTACCAATTGGCGGCAAAATTCCACATTGATTGGAGAGCCTCCACAGTCTACAACCCTCAAGCAAATGGTTTGGCCGAAGCCTTTAACAAGACCCTGTGCAAATTGTTAGCTAAAATTGTTGGCAGCCGCAGGAGAGACTGGGGCGAGAAGATACATGAAGCCCTCTGGGCATACCGAACAGTTTATAAAACCCCCACCGGTTGTTCTCCATTCTCTCTCGTATACGGGGCAGAAGCCGTTGTGCCGGTTGAAGTTGAGATGTCGTCCTATCGGATAGCCCTACATAATGGGCTCCAAACCCAAGAACAAGATGAAATACAAAGAAGACTTGAAGAACTCTCTGACTTAGAAGGCAAGAGATTAGGGGCTTACAAACACTTGCAGGCCTACCAGGCTCGAATGGCCCGGGCTTATGATAAGCTTGTGAAGCAGAGGGCGTTCAAGAAGGGGGACCTTGTTATGATCAAAGAAAGGGAGGTCATGGCTGGAAGATCCAGCGGCAAATTACAACCAAATTGGCGAGGGCCATATATCGTTTCCAAAGTCTATGAGGGAGGCGCTTATAAGGTCGTCGACCATAAAGGGGAGAGCCCCTTTCCACCATTAAATGGAAAACACTTGAAATTATACTACGCTCCCGAACATGAATTTCGGCAACAAATTGTACAAGATTTGCCCACCTCCGCAGGAGAGTAAGAAAGGATGAGGAAGCTTCCTCCAGGAAAAAATTCAAAAGGTCACAGGTGTTTTGAACAATTCTTGTTCACGTCCCACCATGCAAATTCGGCTTTCCAATTTCATTGGTCAGCCACCCAAAATTTCAAATTCTAAATTCGGCTTTCCAATATCATTGGTCAGCCACTCAAAATTCCAAATTCCAAATTCGGCTTTCCAATATCATTGGTCAGCCACTCAAAATTCCAAATTCCAAATTCGGCTTTCCAATATCATTGGTCAGCCACTCAAAATTCCAAATTCTAAATTCGGCTTTCCAATATCATTGGTCAGCCATTCCAAATTCCAAATTGCAAATTCGGCTTTCCAATTTCATTGGTCAGCCACCCAAAATTCCAAATTCCAAATTCGGCTTTCCAACATCATTGGTCAGCCACTCAAAATTCCAAATTCCAAATTTGGCTTTCCAATATCATTGGTCAGCCACCCAAAATTCCAAATTCCAAATTTGGCTTTCCAATATCATTGGTCAGCCACCCAAAATTCCAAATCCCAAGTTCGGTTTTCCAATTTCATTGGTCAGCCACCCTAAATCCCAAATTCCAAATTTGGCTTTCCAATTCCATTGGTTGGCCGCCCCAAATCCCAAACTCCAAGTTCGGCTTTACAATTTCATTGTTCAGCCTCCTCGAATCCCAAAATCCAAGCTTTGACCGACCAATCTCTTGGCCATTCCTTTAAATGCTAAAACCCCAATTGGCTTTCAAATTTCCGTGGCCACCTTTAAAGTCTGAGCTCTTCAGACTTTCAATTTCCTTATTTAAAAAAAAAAAAAAAGAGAAAAAAAAAGGGGGGCTTAAAATAGAGGTGCCCTGACGGACTTGAGTAGTCGGATCTCTGGCTGCTCAAGGGCAAAAAGGTCAAAACCCGGCTGAGATGAAAACCCGAAAGGGCGTCTCGGGCAAAAATGGGTAACCCCTCAGTGTGAAAACCCGCAAGGGCGCGCTGGAAAAAGTTAAAGGGGGCTGGTCATGGTGAAAACCCGAAAGGGCGCTATGACTAGTAAAAAAAAAAAAAAAAAAAAAAAGAAAAAGAGAAAAGAAAGAGAAGAGAAAGAAAAAAGGGGGTATGATGATAATGCCTCATTGAAGTCTTTTTGAGCCTGAAGTCATGTTTTTATTCATTTGCAAAATTGAAGTCCGAGACAAACCCTCGGAGCAACTGCATAGGCAAAAGATCTAAAAAAGAAAAAAGAGTCAGAAGAAATGCAATGGGAAAGGTAATCTCAAACACTAGGGGGTCGTCTTTTCAGTAAATCCCCAATGGCGTTCTGCTTCGCCGCAATTGCTTCCTGCATAGCTTGGCATTCAGACACAAGGGAGTCCTCCTCAGCCTGCAGCTCTCGAGCCATTTCAGAATTCGATTCTGCTGCCGCCTCTAGCTCTTCAATCCGTTGTAAAATGCTGCTCACTGTCTCCCGAAGAGAGGAAGCCTGACTTTTGTCCTCAGCAACCGCTGCCACAAGAGTAGTTCGACGCTCCCGGATATGTTCAGCTTGGGAATGCAACCTTTCCATCTCGCCGGACATAGTGCAAGCTTCAGCTTCTAACTCTTGTATTTTAAGCCTATAAGTCTCCCACAACGAGGCTGTGTGCAGGCGCTGAAATTCTGCCCAAACATCATCCACTGCCGCCATCCAGGGCTCTCTGGGCAATCCCAATGTATGATAGCCCCGTGTGCCGGTCCGAAGAGTGTCCCGCACAGTCTCTATGGGAGGAAGGCTCCCCCCTTGAAATAAGGCTCGTGCTCCACTCATCAGTGTCACCACCATCATTTCGGCCCCCACAAAAGCTTTAGGCTGAGGACCATCAGGCCAATCAATCTCATGAGGTGGAAAGTCAAGTCCCAACAGCAAGTCTCCTCCATTGCTCCCGGGGAGAGGAGGAGCGTCTCCCTCTGGGGCTGCAACCAAAAAAAGGGGAGGTGGCACATGAGTCACAATTTTATTCACAACAGAGGTGTTGGTAAATCCTTTTCTAGAAGTCAAAAGTATCTTAGCCTCACCTCGTGAAAGGAAAACCTCTGTCGTTTGGTCTGCCGGGATGTGAGCAACCTCGTCCCTTCCTATAACGCCTCCATCAAGGGTTGAATTGGTCTGCGGATCCCTTGTTTCAAGCCTATCGATATCTGAAGCAAACACAAAGTTATGATCAGGCAAATATATGTAAATGCCTTAACATGCATCAATGTGAAAAGGGCGCATGCAAAAGAGGGTCGGCCTCTTTGATTCTGAACTAGTTCATCATTCTTACCCGCATCAGGCGGATAAGAGGCAGACTCCTCCACCACTGGGGCACCGCGAGACACATGTACATCGACAAGTTTCTCTAAAAAAGAAGAGAGAGAAAAAAGAAAGAAGAAATTATGAAAGTCAGCCCAGTCCAATAGAAACCACTAAAAGAACAAGCAGAAAAATGTAAAGAGCATGATGACCTTGTAACCCAACGTCCTCCTCCCCATCAGAAAGCGGCATAGTAGATCCTGAAGCTGAAGGAGAGGCGGTCATGCTTCTTTCAAAACCCCTCCCCTCGGGGGATAGGACTGGGGTCTCTTCCAAAGGGCCACCACCTCTCATCTCGAGGCTTTGATTTTCATCAGCCCCGACACCGGTCTGGAAGGCGCCTTCAATTGGACCCGAGGGAGAGGAATGTTCTTTATTTTTCTCCAAAGTATCCGGACAGCTTGAGGACAAGGGATCATTCACTACATAAAGCAAGAAAGTGATGAGATTCATGCAATCATCTTAGCAGGGCAAAATGACTCGGTGGGCTAAAACTAGAAGTACATACCAACAGCATGGATAGTCACATCCAATTCTCCGGCCTCAGGGATTGGAGTCTTTTCCCTGCGTATTTCGGCTAACAGCTCTTGAGAATATTGGGTCACCAGGCCCCGATCAGTGGTCAGGCTTATAGAAAACTCTGGCAGATCTGCATTCAGGCTGGAATCCAAGAGGGCAGTAAATTCTTGCATAGAGATCACTGAATTCTCAGCTGAGAAACCTGAAATGATCACTGCTAAGTGAAAGTTCTCCCTGTAATAAAGGGATCAGATATGGAAATTAAGAAGATTTTACTAAAAAAGGCTGGACCTGTGCTTGATCCTGGCTCCAGTACGGGAGGAATATTGGCGCATCCTCCCTCAAAATTTTCCTCTAAAAAAAAAAGAGAAGAAGGGGAGAACATCTTTAGCAAGGGAATAAGATTATGGCTTTATTACTCATCATAGTGGGGAGAAGCACCCTACCTATGGGTATGCGGTCGTCGAGCCCTCCGTGGGAGAAAGGGGGTGAGGCGCCCGATACGGGGTTGTAATCATCATCCTGGAGCTCTCCATCTTCCCCGGTATCCTCTAGCGCTGGCGAAAGAAGAATATTTGTAGCCGGAACACCACTCTCCTCCCTGGCACCTGAGGGGCCTGGAATAAAAAAAAAAGAAGAGGGGAAAGACATAGATATAAGTGACACATCTCTAAGGAGAGAACGAGAAACAAAGAAGGGATGTTACCCGGCCTCTCCTCTGAAGCTCCTCCTTTAGAGCGGGCACGGCGAACACGAATGGGGCCGCCCTCATCTTCACTAGGACGGGCCCGCTTCTGGGGATTTAAAGATTTCTTCCCTTTATGTGGCATATCTCTGGCAGCTATATAGCTCTCTGTGAAACAAAAAAAGGGGAAGAAGCACGTAAGAGGGAGGTAAATACCAGCGCACAGATAAGTAAGAAGTGAAAATGATTGAACCACACCTTTCGGGGCTGGAGAAAAGGAAGGCTGCAGCACCACCTGCTCAGGACGTAAACCCACCACCTTCCCAGCCTTGGAGACGCCTTCCCAAAGATCACCGAGCGTGATGCCATTTTCAACAAGGGTGGCGTACTCAAAGGGCCCGATCCGAATGATGGACCCGATCAGGTGTCGCTCCCACTTCGGCCACAAGTCATTGGTAAAGCCTTCAGGATGAAGAGGAGTATCCATTGGTGCAGCCTGAGGATAACCACAATCCGACAAGAAGTGTGTCCACCAAAAATACACTCGCTGATCCGCCGAGGCCTCACCTTGCCCCGAAGTAGTAACTGGCGGGCGCTTCAAGGGTTTAATTGCACCCGCATATGGCCGACGGTCTATGGTAATGGCCCCATTCTTAGCCTCCCACTGCAGACGAAAATCTTCACCGCCTTTGCAATTTTTGAAAATTGGGTATGAAGCACTGAATTTTCCACAAACAATGGCGGTAGGTCGGTACTGCCCAGTCGAGCCTCTTCAGCTTCCCTTATCTTTTGTGGGAGTTGTCGGAAAACATTGCTGTACTTAAACCACCAGCGCGCATAATAGATGTCAACCCGACCAACTCGCCTTGCCTCTGGGAGAGGACACTGCTCAGCAGCACCATCTCGAAAAAAATAATCCCACCAACTCCCTGCAACAAGGTGGGTGTCATGGCCCCTGCAGAGCCTGCAATCTATGCCAAAATCTGCATTTGGAGGCACTGACTGGTCATAGCCAAAATTCCGTGAAAAACGGTAAGGGAAGTATGGCTCTAGAATAGTAGTGCTGCCCTTCCTGAACACAAGTATGCTTGGCCTAATACAATACATCCAGTTTTCATAAAAAGTCGAGCTCGTAGACTGATGATAAGAAAGGCCGTAAGATACCTTGTCCTGACCTTCAACAGCAAATGGTCGGAAGTCATAAGAGCCACAGGCAAACGGAAGACCCTCATTCCCCTGCATAGGCACAAAGGAAAGCATCCTCCGTGCTGCTAATAAATGCTCATGCTGATGTTGATCCGGCCGGTTTCGGAAAAGAAATATCAATGGCGCCACGAGGTTTTCAATTGGCACACTCTGACATAATGAGGGTAGCAAAAGTCCGGCCCATGCACTCAAATAATGTGTGGCCATGTAAACGCTTCTGTCCCTGGGAGAGCTATGTGCTGTCAAGTTCCCCAATCCATGGTAAATATTGGCTAAAGCAGCAGGGGCAATGGCCAATTTATGACCATCTGCAAGCAGACATGCCGGGTAAATAATTTCAGGCCGTATCAGGCCCTCCTCGCCATATGGCATAACAAAAGTAGCCAACCAGTAAACAAGATAGGCAGCAAGATAAGTTCGATCCGGCAGCTGTCGGGGATTCCACCCCTCGTTTTCAGGTGCAAGTAAATAGCGTCTATTTTCCTGTGAAGGCAGAATCAACTCATGGTATTCACTTAGAGACCTGTCATCCTCGGCAAATCGCTCATGAAAACAGAATGGTCCATTATAAAAAAATTGAACCCAAGCATTCAAACTAACCCGCACGGCGCCGGCAGAAGCTAAGGTGCCTTCTTCTTACCAAAACGGGCTAGATCCCGCCAAACTTTCATCAAGTACCTGAAGCTCAAAGGAAGGCCATATTCACCTGAACCTGTGGAGTAGTTCCTGTGGAGATCATCAAGGCACACCTCCTCATAAGGTCGTCCCGAAATGGGAAGCCCCGAAATTCTGTAAAAGCTCCATAAATCCAGGGCGGTTTCACCCTCTGCTGTAGCAAACGTGTTAAATCGACGGTTGAATCTCTCCGCCAATGCCTGTAGAAGCCCACTGTAGCAAGGATAGCGGTATAAAGCGGCAGTCACAGCATGACGAATGCCTACAAGCTCCAGTAGCCGACTGTAATGATGAAGGACGCCCATGAGCCATTCTGTGGCCCCCAAATGAAATTTGTGGGAAGGAATAACTGCCCATTTACCATACCAACTGGGCACAGAACCACACATGATTTTGTCCAGAAGACAAAGTTTATCATACCCCTCTGAGGCAAATCGGGTGCCGGATGGAGACAAGAAGAGACCTGAACAAGAATCTGATATTGCCCGGTGTTTTCCACCCAAATCCCAAGCAGCAGCTGAGAAGGTCCGGTCCTGAACTGGACATCCAGTCTCGGAACTAAAAAAGCCTAGCTGAGTAACGGCAGGAAACTGAACCCGGCAAACAAGGCCCATCGGGAAACTGGGAAAAGAAGCTCCACAACAGCCAAGCAAGCTATCACGACCCACAAGAATGGCTCTTTCGAGCTGAACGCGCTCTGCAGTCAAGGAACTATCGCCATCATCATCCCCTCAGGAATGAAGTTTTGGATAAAGGGAAATAAAAACTCATCCAAAGGGTAGTGCCTCGGGTAACCCTTGGGACGCTCATATCTGTAACGGACACAGCCGCCATGTCTGGAAATCAAAGATAAATCAACCATGCCATCGCCTGGATCTCCCTCGGGTAAAGGGCTCGGAGCAACGATGCTCAGCCCCCTGTCAAGTGAAAAAAGGGTATCTGCTGTAACCCGTGGCAACCCCAAAGGCGACATCAATCTCGAGGAAGCAATAGGGGCAGGACGCCCATCCTGACTCCGAGACCCGCGAACTTGGCCTCTCCTAGATCGAGGCATGTTGAATAGCCTGCAAAAGAAAAGAACCAAAAAGAAAAGAAGAAGAAGATAGCACGATGTTAGTTTGATATGGAAATATCAAATGGAAGTGCAGAAAAAAAAGAAGAGAGAGAAAAAAAAATAATATCATAATGTCAGTTTGCTATAGGCAATATCAAATGGAAGTATGAACGAAAAAAAAAAGAGAAGAGAAAAGAAAACAAAAAGAGAGGGAAACAAAGAAGAAAAGAAGAAAGAGGAGACGGCACGGGTCGCCCGCCTCTGCCTCCGGCCTCGACGGACCACCCGTGGGGGGCATTTGTTGAAACCCAAAAATATTATTTAAGTTCTTTTGAAAAGAGTTCTTGAAATAAGGAAAATACAGCGGGTTGTCGTTAAACGGCCTTAAAATGACAAGAGTCCCCTTCGCCGTCAATCCTTCCGACAACCCGGCAAGATATATATATTGGGGATTTCTATTGTTTACGCGCATATACGTGCGTTGAAAGGTCTTGATAAAAATATTTTCCGGCCTATAAATTTGTGTGGGAATCATTCCGCAAAAAGACAATTATTTTTCCGGATGTCCGGATGGTCAACCTGGATGCACCGGGACCAAGAAGAAAGTACAGTCCACCACTCGGCCGTACTGAGGTGAAAAGTAAATTTTTTTAATCCCCGGGGATCCTTTTATAGCCATGGTGGGGACCAAACCCCCTCCACCCCTTTCTCTCTTTTGACCGCACGCGGAAGAAGGCTGGAAAGAGAGGGGGCCGCGGCTGCCGGAACCGGAGGAAGACCCCCTCCGGTCTTGTACCGGAGGGGGGGGTATTCCCGCGCCTGCCAGCCCCGGAGGGGGGCTCCGCTGCGGCCGGACCCGGAGGGAACCCCCTCCGGTCTTGTACCGGAGGGGGGGGGGGTGTTCCCGCACCTGCCAGCCCCGGAGGGGGGCCCCGCTGCGGCCGGACCCGGAGGGAACCCCCTCCGGTCTTGTACCGGAGGGGGGGGGTGTGTGCCCGCGCCTGCCAGCCCCGGAGGGGGGGCTCCGCTGCGGCCGGACCCGGAGGGAACCCCCTCCGGTCTTGTACCGGAGGGGGGGGTGTGTGCCCGCGCCTGCCAGCCCCGGAGGGGGGGCCCCGCTGCGGCTGGACCCGGAGGGAACCCCCTCCGGTCTTGTACCGGAGGGGGGGGGGGTGTGTGCCCGCGCCTGCCAGCCCCGGAGGGGGGCTCCGCTGCGGCCGGACCCGGAGGGAACCCCCTCCGGTCTTGTACCGGAGGGGGGGGTTGTTTTCCCGCGGCTGCGGACCCGGAGGGAACCCCCGGTCTTGTACCGGAGGGGGGGTTGTTTTCCCGCGGCTGCGGACCCGGAGGGAACCCCCTCCGGTCTTGTACCGGAGGGGGGGGGGTTTTCCCTGTTGCTACCCACCGGAGGGGGGGTTCCCGCGGCTGCAACCCACCGGAGGGGGTTCTCCCCTCTCCGTCCAATCAAAAGAAAAGGGGGAGAAGAAGAGTGTAAAAAAAAAAAACTGAAGCAAGGGAAGAGGAGAAGTTACCTTGGCCTTTGGTATTCCACCGGAGGAACTCCAAGAGATTTTTTACCACCCCCTCCGCCACTTGTGGAATCTACTATAAAAAGGAGGCTACTCCAAGGAGCAAAGGAGGAGAACACAACAACAAGAAGAGAAGACCGGGAGAGAAAAAGAGAGAAGAGAGTAAGACAAAGACTTGGAGAGCTTTTCTAAGGCCCAAGTCAAAAGAGAAAAGCAAGAGGAAGGGTGCGCCCCTTTCCTTCTTACTATGATACCATGGATTTTGTGTATTTGACATAAATACCCCTTCATATATAAATCATGTACATTTGGCATAAATACCCCTTCATATATAAAGGGGGCTTCATGATGTTATACTATGACAATAAAATAATTAAGTGAGCATGAAAACTATGGTTGTCATGGCCCTTGTCAAAATTATACAAAGGTCCCTCTTGGCGTAAAATTACACCATTGACCCGAAAGTTCTTAAAATTGTGCATGTATATACGGAATCAAATGGGAAAAGGATCTCCAACAATTATTCTTGTCATGGAGAAATCTCTTTTGGGCTATAATAATAAAAAATAAACATACAAAGCCTTGCAAATGGTATCCTCCAAAGCTCTTTAAATATAATCACGCTTATGTTCGTAAAAACAAATTGAAAGTCGCGGAATATAATTCATCGGGATCATAAAAAGTTACATGAAATTCGAAGCGACATATTCCCTTTCGAACATGAAAAGGCGAGGCCACATGAGAGAATAACAAAAAGGTCATAATCAAAAAATCCCGCTCCGAAGGAAACTAAAAGGGCCTTTCTTTTCGTCAAGGGTAGCAAAAGATCTTTAGCAGTTTAATCAAGGGTATTCGGACTCGTCCGATGTAAATTAACACCGACTTTGGTCGGTGGGGATAAGTCTTGTACCCGAATCCTAAATCGTCTGATAAATTTAAAAAAAGGCGCGGAATTCATATATATATGCCAAATATACGCATATCCATCCAGCGAAATCGGATGTTTCAAAAATATATAATTCCGCGTGTAAACATCGGCAGCAGCACAATCCTCCGCCGGCCTCCGGTAAGTCCCACAGCCCTCCGGCCCTCCGCCTCCGGCCCCCCTCCTCCTCACTCCGGCCCCTCCGGTCCTCTGCCTCCAGCCCTTCGCCCCTCTGCTCCTCCTCACTCTGTCTGTCTCCCCCTCCGGCCCCCTCCTCCTCACCCGAGCCCGACTCCCCCTCTCTCTCAGTCTCTGTCTCCCCCTCCTCCTCACCTGAGCCCAACTCCCCCTCTCTCTCAGTCTCTCTGTCTCCCCCTCCGGCCCCCTCCTCCTCACCCGAGCCCGACTCCCCCTCTCTCTCAGTCTCTCTGTCTCCCCCTCCGGCCCCCTCCTCCTCACCCGAGCCCGACTCCCCCTCTCTCTCAGTCTCTGTCTCCCCCTCCGGCCCCCTCCTCCTCACCCGAGCCCGACTCCCCCTCTCTCTCAGTCTCCCTATCTCCCCCCCCGGCCCCCTCCTCCTCACCCGAGCCCGACTCCCCTTCTCTCTCAGTCTCTCTGTCTCCCTTCTCTCTCTCAGTCTCTCCTCCTCACCGGAGCCCGACTCCCCCCCTCTCTCAGTCTCTCTGTCTCCCCCTCCGGCCCCCTCCTCCTCACCAGAGCCCGACTCCCCCTCTCTCTCAGTCTCTCTGTCTCCCCCTCCGGCCCCCTCCTCCTCACCCGAGCCCGACTCCCCCTCTCTCTCAGTCTCTCTGTCTCCCCCTCCGGCCCCCTCCTCCTCACCCGAGCCCGACTCCCCCTCTCTCTCAGTCTCTGTCTCCCCCTCCGGCCCCCTCCTCCTCACCCGAGCCCGACTCCCCCTCTCTCTCAGTCTCTCTCAGTCTCTCAGTCTCCCTCCTCTCTCTCAGTCAGTCAGTCTCTCCTCCTCACCCGAGCCCGACTCCCCCTCTCTGTCAGTCTCTCTCAGTCTCTCAGTCTCTCTCCCTCTCTGTCTCCCTACTCTCTATCTCTCTCTCGGCTCTCCCCCCCCGCCCCCTCTCTCTGTCTCCCTCCTCTGATCCTCTCTCAGTCTCTCTCCCTCTCTGTCTCCCTACTCTCAATCTCTCTCTCTCTCTCGGCTCTCCCCCCCCGCCCCCCTCTCTCTGTCTCGGCTCTCCCCCCGCCCCCTCTCTCTGTCTCCCTCCTCTCTCTCAGTCTCTCTCCCTCTCTGTCTCCCACCTCTGACCTCTCTCTCTCTCTCTCGGCTCTCCCCCCCGCCCCCTCTCTCTGTCTCCCGCCTCTCTCTCAGTCTCTGACAGAGACTTTCAGATTATTATTAATATTCAGATTATTATTATTATTTTTGCAGTGGTCATCATGGAAGAGTCTCGTTCAACAGGAGGTACAGAAGTGAAGAAGAAGGCCAAATCTAATGATCCTGGGTGGAAGTATGCATATTGGCCAGATGAGCATGATAAAAATAAAATAAAATGTGAGTTATGTGGTTTGATAACAAATGGAGGAATCAAAAGACAGAAGGAGCATTTAATTGGAGGGTTTAGTGATGTGAAGAAATGGCCAAAAACTACAAAGGAGATTGCTGATGAGATGCTTAGTTGGCTAAACAAAAATAAGAAAAGAAAGATGCCATGTTGTGAGAGTACAACTGTAGATGATGATTCTTCTGAGGATGAGACAGTTGAAAGATCAAAGAAGGGCTCCAATGTGTCAGTGCCATTGTCAAGATCAAGTAAAAAGATTGTCAAAGGTTCAATGGATGTTTTTGCAAGAATGAGTGCTGAAGATTTTGTAGATGCAAGGAGGAGTGGGAAAAGAGTGCAAAGTACGTTGGAGTCTAGAATGAAAAAAGAAGAAAAAAAGATAGTTGAGAAAGCTATAGCAACATGGTTTTATGAAGGTGGAGTGCCTTTTAATTCGGCCAAATTAAGAACTTTTGAGATAATGTTTGAACTTGTAGGGCGATTTGGACCAGGATTTAAGTCACCTAGTTACCATAAGTTGAGAGTGCCTCTCCTCAAAGAAATGGTAGAGGAAACAAAAAGTTTGCATGTTGAATATATGCAACATTGGAAGACTTATGGGTGCACTATCATGTGTGATGGGTGGACAGACAAAAGGCAAAGAAAGTTAATTAATTTCTTGATAAATTATCCTGAAGGCACTTACTTTATGGAATCATTTAATGTTTCTCATCAGAGAGAAGATGCAGGATTGTTGTATGAATTATTGGATAGGATGGTTGAAAGCGTTGGAGAGAGGAACGTTGTTCAAATTGTGACAGATAATGCATCTTATAACATTGCAGCAGGTAGAATGTTGATGGAGAAAAGGAAACAATTATTTTGGACGCCTTGTGCTGCCCATTGTCTTGATCTCATGTTAGAAGACATTGGCAAATTGAAAGCTTATGCAGGTATCATCTCAAAAGCTAAAAAGTTGACAACATATATATACACTCACACTCGTTTGCTTGACCACATGAGGAAGGAGACAAAAGGAAGAGAGCTTGTAAGGTTTGGAGTGACAAGATTTGCGACAGCCTTTCTCACGTTGGAAAGGTTGCATGACGATGTTGTAAAGAAAGGTTTACGAAGATTGTTCACTTCAGATGCATGGCATAACAGTGTATGGGCAATGACAAATAAGGGAAAAAATGTTTCTTCAATTGTTTTTCAAGTGAAGTTTTGGCATGCCATTGAAGAGATATTGAGAGCATCTCAACCCATTTTGCAGGTTTTGAGGTTAGTTGATGCAGATGAGAAACTTGCAATGGGATACATTTATGCTGCAATGGAACATGCAAAGAAGCAAATAATTGAGAATTTTGGTTCTAAGGAAACTAAGTATCAACCTGTGTTGAAAATTGTAGAGCGACGTTGGAAGGATCAAATGAATCGTCCTCTACATGAAGCAGGCTTTTTCTTGAACCCGAAATTATATTATGAAGCCCGTACGAGAGATGGTCCGGCTGTAGTTGCAAAATTCTCAAATTCTTTCTTAGCATGTGTTGAAAGGATGGAGCCAAATACTGATATACAAGACAAGATCAATGATCAGATGGTATTATATATGAATGCAAGAGGCGCTTTTGGAACTTCAATGTCAATCAGAGCTCGTGATAGGAGATTGCCAAGTGAGTAATTTGATTAAATTATTATTTTGTGTATTATTTCTGATTTCATGAGGATGCGTGATTTTAATTAAATTCTTCTTGTTAAATGTTACTCTAGCTGATTGGTGGATGCAATATGGAGATACACCAGAACTCATGAACATTGCTTCGAGGATTTTAGGTTTGACTTGCAGTTCTTCTGGTTGTGAACGTAATTGGAGCATATTTGAATTTGTAAGTAGTCATTTAAAATAAATTTGTAAGAATTCTATTTGTGTTAAAGTCATTAATCTTGTCTTTGTGTTTTTACAGATTCATACAAAAAAGAGGAATAGATTAGAGCACAAAAGACTTAATGATTTAGTCTTTGTTCAATACAATCGGCGCCTTCGTGAAAGATTCTTAGAAAGGAAGAAACATCCAGAGAGATATGATCCAATATGTTTAAGAGATTTAAATTGGGGAAGTGAGTGGATGACTAAAGATGGCGATGATGTAGTTCATGAAGGAGATGACCTTACCTGGGAAATGGTGGATATAGCAATGGGCACATCAGAACAAAGGGCTAGAAGAGACACACTCTCAAGAGGAAGCACTTCACATTCTATGGAAGAGGGTGATGATGAACAAGATGAATTGGAGAACGAGGAAGAAGAGACAGATGATGATGATGCAGCATGGGAGTCAAATGATGAAGGTGGTGATGAAGATGGACATGAGGATCTTTAAACTTCAAATGAGAGAGCACTTGAGAATGCAATGTTTGGTTTTAAAATTTAGACCTGTAACCTGTTATTTTTTTGCTGGATATTGTATGACTTTTATGTCTACTATTGTCTATGCTACTTCCTTAATTCCTCGTTTGTTTGTCCAAATATATGCTTGTCCATGTGGTGATAATTGGTGATGTTTGTTTCTTTTGGTATAAGAATTATATTACTTGTAGGTTGTTTTAAATATGATTTGCAGATGTTTGGAAGAAATTGACAAATACCAGGTTAGTATTTGATTCTTCATTCTAAAAGTCTAATTTTTGTTGTTAATTTTATCTCAAAATTCATTTTTATATGTTATTGCAATGTCATTTCTATTAGTTTTTATTTTTGTCCATACTATTGTTGATATCTATATTTTTAATGATCATGATTAAGTTTTATATAGAAAATTACATATAAATTAATGATCACATTTATTTATGAACTTGACGCCTAAGCGCCGCTTAGGCAGGCGCCTAAGCGCTTAGGCACTCGAGGACCCCAAGCTCGCCTTGTCGCCTTGACAACTATGATTACTTGCATACATCAATAATTATTGATATTTTCAGAATACAGCACACTCAATGTCATAACCATAATGTAAAATTCTAAGATTTTTATGAACATGATCTTTAATTTCTATAATTTATATATAATTATTTATATATTTTATCATGTATGAAAATTTATTAAAATAAATATCGTGATCCAGAAATCATGAAAATTTTTCTACACATGGGATTCACAGTAAGATGCATTCCTACAATATGAGGTGATTTAATATTATCCCTTTAATATTTTAGTATAATTGAACACCTTTAAGATAATATTAAAATATTCATAAACAAAAAAATAAATTGAATCAGACATGGAAATTTTTATAGAGGGCTTAGAACATTAGATCTCATGATTCTGAAAAGTTTCTCAATTTATCATATACCGTTGCTAATTACAATGTATTAATCACTTGATTATACCCTTAATCACATGCTTTAACTTAATGATATCATGGAAATTTGACTATTCTATGATCAACCATGGTGAAGTAAGGATCTCTGGATTTAACTATATCTAAAGATGTTAATTACATATCCTAAATCATTTTAAATATGCTAATCCATGCTAATTAAGGGAATAAGAGCTTAATCACTTACCTTAAATAAGCTTAAATCTCTCCTTAATAGCCTTATCTCCTCCTCCTACTACACTTCACGTAGTCAGCTCCCAAGAGGAGCAAATGAAGCCCTCTACCCCTCTATTTATAGGGGGTTTGGCCTAATCAAATCTTAACCATCCATTTAATCAAGGGTGGAGATTAAAGTATTTATTTTAATAATATTTAATTAAAATTTGGCATTCAAACTTCACCAACTCATTCACCTAACTTCTTTTGACTATCTGATATTTTTTCTTTTTTTTTATATATGACGTGGAGATTTGACTACATGAAGTTAAGGGATTAAACTAATGAGGTTTAACCAAAAAAAAATAAAATTTTTTTTTTATAAATGACTGCCGCGGTTGCGGCAGTCAAAGGCGGCAGGGGGGGGGGGGGGGGGGCGCCCGCCCGCCCCCGCTCCCACGGCCGACCAAATTTTTTTAAAATTTTTTTTGTTTTAACCTTCTATTTTTTTGCGTTTATGACCTTTTCTTTTATTTAACCTTTTTCTTCTTTTTATTTTAAACAATTAACCCTGAAATAATTTTTTTAAACTTTTGATTATTATTATTATTTTCTTTCTTCACTTTTCTTTAACTTTTAAACCACTTTTCTTTCTTTCTTTCTATATATATATATTTTTACCAAGACTAAAATTTATATAATAAGACTAATCATATATATATATATTTAGGTATAATCAATTTTTTTATTAAACAAATAGAATACAAAAATGCAAATTTGTAGGGCATCACAGCAGCTGAGAGGCACTTTCCCCACATCTCCCTTTCTCTCTGGTCCTAGAAAGTGAAATTTCCAAGGATGGACAAACCCTAGTTCTAGGTCTTTCTTTTTTCCTGCTCATTCAGCTTCCTTTCACTTTGTCTTGACCTCTCTTGCTCTACTTGAAGGGTCAGCTTGTTAACCCGATGGTGACCATTTACATCAGGCCCATAACAGCCCATTTCAGGCCAATTAATGCCTAATTACTCTGATTTTTTCATATGCAATAACATCTTTTTAGCACCAAGGTTCTGATAATTAATTGTTACATTTCTGGTTTTTACCAACTTAGGCTGGACTAAGTTTGAAGAATATTGTGGTAGCTTGGTAAGTATTCTTGAGTGGTGGTAGCAGATGACTAACCATTCAAAACATGCTCATTATTTGATAAATAAGGTATTTTGCTGCTATTGAAATATTAATCTGAGTCATATTTTGAAATGGGCAATGATCTTAGCAACGTATTGTATAAATGGACATTTGCATATATGGAATGCATAGTTTGTTTGTAATTCTTACATACTTGTGTTTATTGTAGAAATCAGAAGGGGACAAATTTAGATGGAGCTTTCGCTGGCAAGTTTCTTGATGCATTGTTCAGTGAAGATGATGACAATTTAGTGGAAGACATCTCTGACAGCGATGGCTTTCTTTCGGAGGTCTGTCATTTATTACTTGAAACTGCATGGACCTTTCACAATTGTTTCTTTAAGAAAATGGAAGACTAAAAGAATGTTATTGCTTTTATTCAGGATCCAGATTGTCCATGTGTCTCTGAAACTGAACACGACGATGAATTTGAAGGTCAGCATACTTTTTATCTTTACAAAGCAGATGTGTTGAGCTATGCAGTTGTCATTTGTTACATATTCTTGAAAACTTGCAGATAATAATGGACATGCTGCTGTAATCGGAAAGAATAGGGAAATTTATCTGGAGCTTACCAAGCAAAAGAGAAAATTGGATAGGCTGAGGGAAAAGGTTCTTCAATTAGTAATTTTCAGCTTTCCTTGATTTCTCTCTATTAAGCAATATCGTGTTGCTGCTGTGAACAGTTTTTATTTGAAAGTGGAGTGGAGAATAATGAGTTCATTGTTCTTGTGACTTGTCCATCTTTTTAGTTTCCAATGTTGAATTCCCCACTTTAGTTATAAATGGATCTCTTTTCTCCTTATGCTCTGTATCTTAGCTGCTCCCTTTCCCTTCCTTGTGTACTTCCATATTCTTTTTATTAGTATATTTCTAGTTGTTTTGAATGAGAGAATCCTTGGTCCTTGTTCTTAACTATCTTTTGCTTGTTTTCTCAATTAAATTTGCAACATGTAATAGTTAATGTACTTACAACACTGGTCAACAACCTATTTCATGCACTTTAGAACCCTTGTTCATACTTTTCTTGATTTCAGCTCATTATTTTTTAAGTGACATTCCTATTGGAGATATCTTCTTTTTTTACTTACATAGACTGATTTCAGGATCCAAACTTTTCTACGTTTTTGGAAAGCCATAGAGACAATCTCAAGCAGTTCGGAATTGAAGAGACTGTAAGTTTCAATATCCATTTCCATGTTTCATTCAATGTTCTTGATGACAACTTTGTCTTTCAATCAGTGTTCTTGATGACATTACAACTCTGTAAACTGCAAAATGCATGATAAGAATTCACTGCTATCAGCTAGATAATGAAGAGTACTGATCCATGCTTTTGTTAGCTGTGGGGTCGTCTGAGCATGTCAAAGGCATGTGTGGGTTCTCTAGATGATGCATTTTTGAAAGATGCAACTTTGTCTGGAACTTCATTGAGCACCCAATTTTTATGGGATCCAATCTGCATCTACAGAAGACATATTAAGATCACATAAATGGGTGACTGTTCTGAATGATGTTGAATTTATTGGGAACAAGTCAAGGTGATTAACAAAAATATTCAGCAAGAATTTGTTTCGCTAAATTGCATCGGAGGAGGTATTGAACAAAACTTAATTTAGATTCTGTGAGATGAACATAAGTGAACCGAAGATATGGCTGTAGCCATGGTATGCCATCTCGCGAGATCTCTGTCTCGGCGTGTCCGCGAGGCACGAGATGGACCCGAGTAGGCGCATCTCGGCGAGGGGTAGCTGTCTTGGAAAAATAGTGAATTCTTGAAGAATTATTTAAATTTTATAAGGTATAATTTTAGATTTGTGTAACTTTTGATGCATATTGATATTAGTGCATGTGAAATTGAGTGGTTAGTATAAAAGAATTATGATTTTCTTAGAAATAGGCTATATATATGAAAAAATGTTCCGAAATCCCCGAACTCGATCTCTCGAGATTTTTTCGAGATCTCTTCTCTCCAACCCCCCCGAGACGAAGCCGATATCCGATATGGCAAACCATGGCTGTAGCGTAATATATTATGGCCTTGGTGGAGCATAAATAAAGAAGAGAAGTCCGCAAGAGTTGGCCCCAACCAAGGCAAGCACAAGCATTTGTTTAACAAAGCGAGGCAACTTGCTACAAGCCAAGGTCATTTGGCTATGCAAGCTGAGCTAGCGCCTGACAAACCTCAACTTCTCTAGCTTGGAGCTGGCTCAACAAGCATCTGATTTATTTTATTTTATATTTATTATTGTTATATATGTAAATTTTACTTATATTGGACTTATTTGAACTTGGGGTTTTCAATGGGTCCATTAGAAATATTAAGCCCACAGGAGATCCAAACCCATTAAAAGTAGAGTGGAGACCACCCACTTTGTGGTTTACTGCCTCTTTCCATAAAGATAAGGTATCATTAAGCTGCCAGTGGAAACAGTTACCCAGGCTGAATCTGAGAGTGCTGCTTCCTTCAACGGGTTGAACTCTTCAGGAGTAGGTTATTTATGTGCTTCTAACACCAATAGTTCCGATGATGCTGACCTTTGCCTCAACTCTGCAAGCTCTGGAGCCAATTCCACTTCAAAATGCCATCCTGATTCTTTTGGGGAAGCTTGTTCAGAGGTTCCACTGATCATGTTTCGGATTGTGCGGAATTTTCAGCTGCAATCCTTGATCACAATGGTTGGCAGCAGCTCTCCGTGATCCAACCAACCTTGCAGAGGAACAAGTGCGTCTCACACCACTGATTAAGGCTAAATTTTTCGTTAGTTTCTAGACGCCCAAATTAATATGCAATATCAGGATGGCATCTTGATTTCAGGGACAATATGTTCAAGAATTCTCTTGTTTGTTTATTTATTTATGGAGGAGAACATGATGTTATGGATTTGTTCTATTTATAAATCACAATATGATAGTTACCATTTGTTTATTTTGTACATTACAATGACTCGATCGTAATTTGATGTGCATGATGCAAATATAGCTGTCGTTTTGCTAATTCTGCATGTGATTGGAAGACTTTTTATCATTATTTCAGTTTGTGAATTATCTATTTATAGCTTATCCTGGTCAGTCTTGTTAGTTATCTTCCATAATATACTAAGTTTTTAACTGTAGTCCTCTGATGAAGAAAGAGAGATGAATGATAAGGATGTAGCCACAGCAAGGGAAGGTTTAAATCCTCTCCAGGGAAAAGCCCTCACGACCTACACTGTAGATGTTTGGTGTTGGATGGCTATGGAGCAGCCAAATGTGCTTGCACTTCCGAATCTTCTTAATGCATTTCGAGCTGCATGTCACTATGGAATTGGTGATTCAGATGAGATTTCATGGAGGGCAATTCCAAATAAAGAAGCCTTCTCTAAGGTATTGACATTTATGATCTATGAAGCTGATGGCATTTTCCGAAGGCTGCTGGGGTTATCAGATTCTTGCTGCAAAGAGAGTGTCTTTAAGTTGAAAAGCACTCCAGAGTGGAAGGCTGTCCGACCACTGATAAAGTCTTATCTGCGGAGTTCTCTTTTTCTTTTGAATCAGTTAACAGACAGTCAGATCCTTGCATTCACTTTATCTAGACTCCGGATTTCTATTATATTCTTTTCTGCTTTCCCATCATTGATTCGCAGGCTCATCAAGGTACTTGCTCCACATTAATGTCTCCACCGGTATTACTTTCAAAGAAAAAATGTCTCTACTAGTATTCTTTCTTCTTGCATAATGAATGATGATAACTAGATAAAGGAGATCATGAATTTACTGTAAGAATGACCATTCAGTCAGAAGGATAGAGGTTGATGACTTACGTGGCCTTCAAAATGAAGAATGTTGAACTGAGATGCATTGTGCCACTTCATTCATATCTGGATTAAAGCTTGTAGTCTATGGCCAACTTTTGGCATGACCTTGAATGCAACCACATTTTGTGATTCCTGATGATTGTTCCATTCATCAGGGCTGCATTTTATAACAAAAGCATCCGGGTCATTGTTTACACACGGAAAAAATTCACTATGCGAGAAAACATGCATATGTATATTTAGGTCTTTTAAACTTGCATGTTATAGTTTCCGTGCGCGTGATTTATCAGACGATTTAAGGGTTCATGTACTGGACTCTTCCCCACCGAATGAAATCGGTGTTAATTTACATCGGACAAGTCCAAATACCCTTGATTAATACTGCTAAAGATGTTTTCCTGCCCTCATATTACTGGCTCTTTTTGCCAAAAATATTAATTTGAGAGAAGATATTTCCTTTACCCCAAGATAGGGCAATTATCCCTCCCTACGAGGGTTTATTTGCAATATTTCTTTTGTGGGAGGGTTTTGATGCAATTTTCCATCAAAGCAGGATTTTTATGTAATGTGCCCTTCAATATTTGTTTCTTCTGAAATTTCAATCATTTTGCACATATTTTTGGATATTTGCACAATTCCACGAACTTTGAGGGTACAATTGCAAATTTTGATTTCTTCGTAGACTAGGTATGATTTTCACTAACTTTGAACACATTTGGGAAGACTAGAACTTTTTCCACGGAAATTTTTGATTTCCAGACCTCTTACATAATTCCTTGGGGACATTTACGTAATTTCTCAAGATGTAGGGGTAAATCTGTAATTTTACATATTGGAAACCTTCCATAGGGTCTTGGCCATAACAATGTTTGTAATTACATCCTTTGGTGATCAGAAAATATGTATCACAACTTAGATTTATTTGAATTTGTGATATACACAACAATGCACACATAAGGGTATTTGGGTAAAAACTCCCCTCTTTAAGTGGACTCTTCACATAAAACAGGGTTTTAATTCCACAAAACCCAAGAGGCTGCGACCTGCTGCTCTTGATGCTGCTGCCTGGACTTATGCGCTGGTTGATGCTGCTCTTCTTCTTCTTTTTTGCTATGTGTTGAAGCCTCCTTCTTATAGGTGTTTGAAGGTGGGGCGGAGGACGTCCATTTTACTCTCCTCCGGTGGGATTTGAAGAGGTAACCCTTGGGCTTCCTCCTCCCTGCCTATTCCTCTTCCTTTATTTAGTTTTGTTTTGTTTTGTTTTTTTTTTGATCAGCAGCAGGGGCCAGGCGGAGGGGCCTCCTTCCGGCCTGTGCAGGGCGGAGGGACCTCCCTTCGGCCTGGTAGGTCCGAAGAGGTCTTTTTTAGGCTCCTTTTGCTATAAAAACACTCCTGTACAGCATAAAAAAATCTCACTTCAACACGTGGAGCTTCTCTTTGGCTTTTTGGCTTGTACGAAGGATCTTCTTCTTGGCTTTTTCTTGTGAAAACGTGTGGGTGATAACATACTTTATGTCTCTGTTGGCAACAAATTTTGCCTATCTATATGCAACAGAAAATGGGCCAGCAGGGAGATGGAGGTCCCGTTCGGGGTCGGGGGGACCCGTCTGGGGTCGCCCGACCCCGGGGAGGTCTCTGCGCAGTCGGGCAGGACCTGCCCGGGGTCGATCGACCCCGGGGAGGTTCCGGTCGGACTTGCCTGGGGTCATTTGACCCCGGACGGGTCCGGGGACCTCCCACCCCGGGCCGGTCCCCTTCCCGCGTGCGGAGAACCAAAAAAAAAAAGAAAAAATGAAGGAAAATGACCTCCCCGGGTTCATTTTCACCCCGTTTAACCCGTACGGGCTCAAACAACCTCCCGTTTAACCCGTACGGGTCCGGACGACCCCGAGGAGGTTCCCACTTCTATAAATTGACCCCCAAGGGTCTAGAAAACACAGGCTAGAGATTGCAGCCTACGGAGCACACTCAGAGCGTTTTGTTCGTTTGTTCGTCTGTCTTGGCCCGCGAGGGGTAAATCCCCGGGTCTTGTGTATATGCCCCTATGAGGGTATATTTGTAATTTTGCCCCTCAGTGGGCCATGTTGTTGTTTCTAAGTTCCGGGACGACTATGTCATATGCTTCATCCCTAATAATGGGAGGATTGCATAAATGTCCTCTCCGGGATCCGAGAAACATAAAAGTCATGTCGTTTACAGTCATACCCTGCAACTTTTTGTAATTGGGGCTACGGCCCTACTCTCGCATTAGTGCGGATTTTTGTACAGTCGACAACTCGCCGACAACCCTTGTACTCATTCGGATTATAAAAGCACTCAGCATGTTTTATGTATGTCATCGGGGGAAAATTATAAGAAAACCCTCAACTTTCACAAAATTGCATATACACCTCTCCTTCGGCCAAGTTGACGATTATGTCTTCTACGAAGCCCCTTGTCTTTCCTTCGGTTCGAAAATGTTGTCAGCCCAATTCGACACTCAGATGTCACCCTAACCCTAAGTCTGTGTAGGGTATGATAAAATTACCAAAATACCCCTGACTTAGAAATGGCCCAGCAGCCCCTAAAACTCTCCAGAAAGAGCCTCAGCGTTTCGGGAAGCCATGAACCTGATCCTACTTCTGTTCCAGTCCAGAAATTTCAGAAATACCCTTGGCCTGGGAAAATTATCGAAATATCCCTGGGGAGGCAAAATTACAAAAATATCCCCAGGGTCCAGAAAACTTCTCTCCACCTCAAAAATGCCTACGGCTTCCGCATATTTGCGTCTTTATTCTTAAATCTTTGGGTTTTGCTCAAATTTAGCTACCCTATTAACATGTTGGTGGTAAATGAGTGGTCATGGAGAGTCTCTCGAGTGAGCCTGCCTTCCACATCAGTACCTAAGGAGAGGACTTTGGGATTTCCTTGACAGTCAAACAAAGGTGTTCGGACGTTAGGCTGATGTAAATCAACACTGACTACGGTCAATGGGGAAAGGTCCAACACTCAAAATCAAATCGTCTGATACTATGCGCACCCACGGAATAAACCTCTCTATGTGGAGGAATGTCTCTTTTCAAAAAGAAGAGCACTATTGTATTTTTCCTACGCGAAAGATTCCCACGATGACGGTTTTTTGGGTGCAAGGCGATTTTTTGGGAGCTAGTCGATCCGCGTGCGAGGGCGCACGATGGCGAATTCGGGCTTCACACTCTAACACACTCTCTCTATTTCTCTCTCACACTCACAGTGAGACCCACCCTCTCTCTCTCTCTCTTACCCCCTCTCTGTCTTTCTATCTCTTCTCTCCCCTTGCCCCCTTCTCTCTCTTTCCTCCACCCTTCCTCCTCTCTCTCTCTCTCACACACACAGTTCGCAACTATCTCTCTCAGTCCCTCTCTCTCTATCATGCCTTCCCCGCTTTCAATTAATAATGGGGTTAATTTGTTAATAAAGTATTTTAAATTTTAATTAAAATTTTGTATGTCTTAATTGTTAATTTTATCTCAAAATAAATTTTGATATTTTATTGCAATGTCATTTCTATTAATTTTTATTTCTATATTCATACTAGTGTTGTTTCCTATATTTGTAATAATCATGATTAATTTATATATAAAAATTATGTGTATATTAATGATAATATTTTTTATGAACTTGACGCCTAAATGCCGCTTAGGCAGGCGCCTAAGCGCTTAGGCACTCAAGGACCCCAAGCTCGCATTGTCGCCTTGACAACTATGATAGAAATTGACCCTGACAAAATCAAGGCCATAAGAGGACTGTCTCCGCCTAAAAACTTTACAGAGCTCAGATCTCTTCAAGGAAGACTCGCCTATATTAGGCGGTTTATTTCTAACCTTTCTGGAAGATGCCTATCTTTCGGCAAATTGATGAAGAAAGGAGCACCCTTCATATGGGACGAAGACTGTCAGAAGGCCTTCGAGCAAATCAAGGAATATCTGCTGACTCCTCCAGTCCTAGGGGCACCTGTCAGAGGGAAGCCCCTTATCTTATATATTGCTGCCATGGATGCCTCTTTGGGCAAGGATGGCTGTATCGGTTTCGATACCGGTACCGAAATCGATACGTACCGGTTTCAGCCGAAACCGGTTGAAACCATTCAAAAAATTAAAAAAATTAATGATCCTCTCTAGTTTCGGCCGAAACCATCCGGTTTCTGACCGAAACATGTCAGTTTCGGCCGAAACCCTTAATGGTTTCGTCCGAAACTATTAAAAAAGTATTTTTTTTAGGTATCAGACCTGCTACAGTGTTAGGGTCCGGTTTCAGATCGGTACCGGCCGAAATTGATGCGTTTCGGCCGATACTGCCAACCAGGTCTTTGGGGGCGCTGCTAGCCCAGATCAATGAAGAGGGCAAGGAGCAGTCACTGTACTACCTCAGCCGGATGCTGATCGGGCCTGAGCACCGATACGCGCCCATGGAAAAGGTGTGCCTAGCTCTGGTGTTTGCTGTCAAGAAGCTGAGACACTACCTTCTAGCTCACCGGGTGGACCTCATCTCAAAATGTGATCCGCTCAAATTTGTGCTCAGCCAGCCCGTCCTCTCCGGCAGGCTCGGCAAGTGGGCGCTTATCCTGATGGAGTTTGACATCACCTTCGTCTCACGCAAGGCGATCAAGGGACAAGGGATGGCGGAGTTCTTAGCAGCGCATCCTGTGCCAGAGGATTCGCCACTCAACTTCGAGCTGCCCGATGAAGAGGTGCTGGTACCTTCTCAAGAAACTGGGGAACAGTCTGAAAAAGTCCCACCACAGATGGAGCCGGGTGTTCTCACCCTTGACCTCCCACACTGGGATTTGTATTTTGATGGTGCTTCCCGGACAATCAAAAGGGCTGGCGGCTTCACAGACTATGTCTCGAACGCGGGGGTAGTCTTTGTATCTCCACAGGGCGGCATCCTCCATAACTCTTGCGCTCTCATGAAGTCATTGACTAATAATGAGGCTGAGTATGAAACGCTGATTATTGGGCTTCAACTGGCACTGGAGATGGACATCAAGTGCGTCAAAGTCTACCGGGATTCTCAGCTTGTCATTCGACAGGTCCTGGGCGTCTATGACGTCCGGAAAAAGGAGCTTATCCCCTACCATGCAGCCGTCATGAGGCTGAAGGAGAAATTCTACCTATTTGAAATATGCCATGTTTTAAGGGGCAGCAACTCCCAAGTTGATGCTCTTGCAAAGTTGGCAGCGGCCTTAAAACTCCCGCCTCAGGGAGAATTAAATATTACTGTCAGACACCGAAGGCTCATGCCAAGTGTGCTCGACGAGGAGTCTGGCCTTACTGTTTACAAGGTCGACCATATTCAAGACGAGAATGCTCCAGAAAAAAGAAGATTGGCGCAAGCCAATTATCAAGATAAAGAACGGCTGGCTTCCCCCTGATCGGGCTCAGAGTGTGCAATTGCTACGTAGGGCGACATCCTACCAGCTGATTGACGGCCTGCTTTTTAGGCTCGTCCATGAAAAGGACCGATCGGTCCTCCTACGCTGCCTTTCACCCAAGGAAGCAAAGACCGTGATGCACGAGGTCCACTCCGGGTTGTGCGGTGCGCATCGAGCAGGAGATAAGATGAAGAATAGCATCAAGCTCAAGGGGTTCTATTGGCCCACCATGTACGGAGATTGTAACCAATATGCTCGTACATGTCACCAATGTCAAGCATTTGGCCCAGTTCCTCGGCGACCACCTAAG
Source organism: Amorphophallus konjac (assembly GCA_022559845.1). Classification (NCBI taxonomy): domain Eukaryota; kingdom Viridiplantae; phylum Streptophyta; class Magnoliopsida; order Alismatales; family Araceae; genus Amorphophallus; species Amorphophallus konjac. The sequence continues at coordinate 268,610,991 of CM040117.1, read as the reverse complement.
CCGCTCCATCCAACAACGCCTACTTGGCCATTCGCAGAGTGGGGCATGGACATTGTGGAACCATTCCCGCCATCATCTCAAGGCCACAAGTTCATACTGGCCGCCACCAATTACTTCTCCAGATGGGCAGAAGCCGTCCCGCTACGGGAAGTTACATGAGAGATAGTTGCCCGCTTTGTGAGGCACTACATCATATATAGATTTGGCACCCCCAGCCGGATTATATCCGATAATGGGGCGTCATTGAAGAACAAGACTGTTTATGTTTTGGTGGCCAAATTCCATATTGACTGGAGGACGTCATCAGTCTACAATCCCCAAGCCAACGGGTTGACTGAGGCCTTCAACAAGACCCTTTGTAAGCTGCTGTCCAAGATAGTAGGTGGCCGCAAACGGGATTGGGGCGAGAAGGTCCACGAAGCCCTATGGGCCTATCGGACTATTTATAAAACCCCTACGGGTTGTTCCCCATTCTCCTTGGTCTATGGAGCCGAGGCGGTGGTCCCAGTGGAGATTGAGTTGGCGTCCTATCGCGTGGCTGTGCACGCCGGATTGTCAGGCCAAGACCAATCTGAAATAGAAAGGAGGCTTGAAGAGCTGTCTAACCTTGAAGGTGAAAGACTCAAAGCCTATAAGCACTTACAAGTGTATCAAGCCCGCATGACACGTGCTTATGATAAGCTGGTCAAGCAAAGGGCATTCAAGAAAGGCGACCTCGTCATGATCAAAGAAAAGGAGGTTCTCGCGGGAAGATCCAGCGGCAAACTCCAGCCCAATTGGCGGGGGACCTTATGTCATCCAGAAGGTCTACGAAGGAGGAGCCTATACGATCGTCAACCACAAAGGAGACAATCCTTTCCCTCCGCTCAACGGAAAGCATATGAAACTCTACCATGCGCCACCACAAGAGCTTCCACAGCAGTCCTCACATGACATTACCTCTCCTCAGTGAAGCTTCAAAAAAAAGCAAAAAAAAAAAATGGGGTTAAAAATATTGATACTCCGGCGGACTTAGTCATCCTTCAACGGTTGGCTAAGGGCAAAAAAGCGATAGACCCGGTCGAGGTGAAACCCGAAAGGGCGTCTCGGGTAAAAATGGGCAACCCCTCGGTGTGAAAACCCGCAAGGGCGCACCGAAAAAAGCTAAAGGGGGCTAGCCTCGGCGAAAACCCGAAAGGGCGGTGAGGTTGGTAATGTGAAAAAAGAAAACAATCCTCTTTCAACATGTTTCATGGGTGGTTCTAAATTAGCAACTCCACACTTTAATGGCGGAGGCATTATACTGATGCTTTGGCCGTATTCTCCCACATCGTCCTGCGACACCTAGTTCCACCAGAGTGTCCCGACATTGTCATACTCTGTCTCATCGGGATTACCCATGTTTTGGACTTCCCAGGTTTGGATCCCGTGTCTCTCCGGGTTATCCAATCTTGCCTTCTAGTCCCATCGGGTTCGGCCGGCGCATGCCCCTTTCGGGCTGCCGATCCATTTCGCCTACCAGCTTCTGGGTTTAGCTCTTATGTCTCTTGCGGGCAGTTAAACCCACTTATCCTTTTTGTCCCACTGGGTCTGGCCTCAGTATGCCCTCTCGGGATGTCAATCCATCATGTCTTTCGGCTTATTTTACCTTCTTGGGTTTGGCGTCAACATGCCTTCTCGGGCTGCCAACCCATCATGCCTTTCGGCTCATTTTATCTTCCTGGGTTCGGCCTCAGTATGCCCTCTCGGGCTGCTAATCCATCATGTCTTTCGGCTCATTTTTCCTTCTTGGGTTTGGCCTCAGTATGCCCTCTCGGTCTGCCAACTCATCATGCCTTTCGGCTCTTTTTACTATCTCGAGGTTGGCCTCAGTATGCTCTCTCGGGCTGCCAACTCATCATGCCTTTCGGCTCATTTTACCTTCTAGGGATTGGCCTCAGTACGCCCTCTCGGGCTGCCAACCTACCTCGCCTTTCTACTCATTTTTCCTTCTAGTAATTGGCCTCAGTACGCTCTCTCGGGCTGCCAACCTACCTCGCCTTTCGGCTCATTTTACCCTCTGGGTCTGGCCTAAGTATGCCCTCTCGGACTGCCAACCTATTTCGCCCATCGACTTTCGGGTTTGACTCTCACGTCCCACTAGGGCTGTCAAATACATCATTTCCTTCTTTTGGGTTTGGCCTCAGTATGCCCTCCCGGGCTGTCAACCCATCTCGCCCATCGACTTTCGGGTTTGACTCTCACGTCCCACTAGGGCTGTCAAATCCATCCTTTCCTTCTTTTGGGTCTGGCCTATGCACGTCCCTTTTGGGCTGTCAATCTATCTCGCCTCTTGGCATTTAGACTTTAAGTCATATATCCCACCGGGGTTGCCAAGTTTATTCCTCAATCCCCACGGGCTTGGCCTCCGCATGCCCTTGTCGGGCTGCCAACCCTATTTGCCTATCGGCTCACGGATTTGATTCATACGTCCCACCTGGACTGTCAAATCTACTCTTTCATCCTACCGGGTCTGGCCTATGCATGCCCCTTTTGGGCTGCCAACCCATCTTGCTTATTGGCTTCCAGGTTTAACCCGCATGTCCCATTCGGACCCTTGAACCTACTCCTTTGTTGTTTCGACCGGGTTTGGCACATGCACACCCCTTTCGGGTTGTCAACCCGTTTAACCTTCGGTTCTTGGATTTGGCTAAATGCATCTCACTAGGGCAGTCGAATCCACCTATTTGTCCCACCTATGCGGCACACACGTCCCTACGGGATTGCCATTTTCTCCTTGCCTTTTGGCATTATAGGTACAAAAAAAAAAAACGGGGTTGAAGATATTGATGCCCCAGCGGACTTGGTTGCTTCTGTTAGGGGAGCAATCAAGGGCAAAAAGACTTTAACCCAGTTAAGGTGAAAACCCGAGAGGGCGTCTTAGGCAAAAATGGGTACCCCTCAGTGTGAAAATCCGCAAGGGCTCACTGGAAAAAGTTAAAGGGGGCCAGTCTTAGCGAAAATCCGAAAGGGCGGTAGGGCTGATAAAGTGATCAAAAAAAAGGAAAAACGTGCATACATGCAAGAAGATAGAAGCAAAAGCTGTTAAATTCTGTCCTTTATTTATCAAAATCAGCAATGGAGCTCTAGACAAGCCCTCGAGGGTAACTCAAAATGAAAATGAGGCGCGAGGGCCCCATGTACAAAAAGGTGCCAAAGCTCACTAAGCACCAGACTCGCTCCTCCTCAGGTCAGCAAGGCGAGTCTTACTCTGAAGAACTTCCTCCTGGAGCCCCTCAAGCCTACGGCTGAGAGTCTACATCAGCGCACGCAAGAAAGCGCTCCTCCTCGGTCTCTCGGACCTCTCACAAAAGCTCCCCTACTCTGCGGGAGGCCGTCTGCTCGCGCTCGTGAGCATCCTCGACCAGGGCACCCACCTCAGCCTGGGCCGCCCGAAGTCTTCAAAGCTCCTCCTCCTTCTGCTGAATTATCAGCTGAGTCCTCCGCCTCCGCTCCTAAATAGCGTGAAGGCGGGCGAACTCCTCCCATTAAGACGCAAGCTCAGTCTTCCAGGCGTCCCGAGGGAGACCAACTGCATGCATCTGGTATTGCTACACCAAGTTGAGGACCATTCGGCCACTCCATCCCAAGGGCAAGGAAACTCTGAAGCAACTTTGAAGCCTCATTAGCTAAAGCTAAAACAGAGAAAGGAGTTGCCTCAACTCGGGTACGGCTGACATCAACCCAGACCAACACGCCCTAAGGGCTGGTCTACATCAACCTTGGCTATCACAAGGCAGTGGTTAACCAGCTTTAACATTCGGCGACATACCTCAGCGGTCAGCCGACACAACGACTTTTGGCCAACACACCCCTAAGGGTCGGCCAATGTCAGTTTCCAGCTATCATAGCTCAATAGTCAATCAACGACAACTTAGACGGATGTGTCTCTCCGAGACAGACTGTTGACCCCATAAAATAAACTTCACAAGTTTCAGATTTGTAGAAATATCCGAAGAGGAGGTATGCATATATTTAACAAGAATCGGTAATACGGCCAAAGCTTGCAAATGCCATTCGAAAGGCCCCAAAAGAAAATGATCTTTGACAGTTTTAAGTTATGAAGAAGTTAAACTAAGTTGCAGGAGAAGTATATATGTTTGGGTGAAAGACATGACACATGCTGTCACCTATATATTTTCAAAGGATGAAGGAAAGATGGAGGGCCTCCTTGCAGACAAATGAAGCTCCACGCGTTTAAGTGGGTTTTTTAATATTGTACAGGGGTGTTTTTATAGCAAAAAGAGTTGGAAAAGGACCTCTCCGGACCTGAACAGGCCGGAGGAGCTCCCTCCGCCTGCTGCCAGGTCGGAGGAGGGCTGCCTCCGCCCTGTGCAGGCCGGAGGAGACCCCTCCGCCCTGCTGCAGGCCGGAGGGAAACCTCCTCCGCCCTGCTGCTGGCCGGAGGAGGCTCTCTCCGCCCATTGGCCCCTGCGGCTAATAAAAAAACAAGAGAAATAGAAAAAATTGAAATGAAAAGAAGAAGAAAAGACAGGGAGGAGGAAGATCAAAAGTCACCTCTTCAAATTCCACTGGAGAGAGGTCCAAAGAAGCTCCTCCGCCCCTCCTCCAAGCAACTATATAAAGAAGCCTCAACCAAGCACCAGAGAGGATACACGCAGCAAGAAGAAGGCAGCCGCAAGGAAGAAGATCAGTCCAAGCAGCAGGTCGCAGTCTCCTTCTATGGATGTTTTCCTTGTGTTAACAAACAAAAGAGAGCCCTGTCTTTATATAAGACTACACTTAAAGGAGTATTTGACTGAAATACCCTTAAGTTAGTCTACATTGTATATTGAAGCACAAAGGAATTCAAGTTATGAAAACTGGCTATGTTGATCATGCGAAGAGTTGAGATTTCATTCTTCATGCTCAAAACTGTGAGGAAAACCTTACATGGGCAGAGAATTACATTTTCATCCTCGTGCTTTTCAAAGTGGCAAATATATCCTCCAAAGTGTGAGAAGATTTTAAAGTTCAAGAAATCCTCACAGGAGATGTTGAAGCTTGTCTAAACATGATCAAAATTGAGGTTCAAATCCTAAGATCTGAAAATTGCGGCTATATCCTAAAAGTTCATGAAATTACACAAAACCCCTCCAAAGGGGAAAATTACATATAACCCCCCCAAAGGGGAAAATTACAAATAAACCCTCGTAGGGAGGGATAATTGCAAGGATACCCTATCTTGGGGCAAAAGAGAAATGTTTTCTCTCGAGCTAATATTGCGGTAAAAAGAGTCAATATTATGAGGGCAAGAAAGGAACGTTTAGCAATTTTAATCAAGGGTATTCGGACTTGTCCGATGTGAATTAACACCGATTCCATTCGGTGGGGAAGAGTCCAGTACACGAACTCTTAAATCGTCTGATAAAACACGCGCACGGAAATTATAACATGCGAGTTTAAAAAGTCAAAATACACATACACATGTTTCCTTTCCGAACGGGGACGGAATTATATTTTTTCGCGTGTAAACACAGACCTACATCAACGTTAGGCCAACAAGTCTCTCAGAAGCAGGTCTACATCAACTCCGGGCCAGCAAGCCTCATCGAGGCAGGTCCACAGCCACTCTAGGCTAACAAGTCTCTCAGAAGCAGGCCTACATCAACTCCGGGCCAACAAGCCTCGTCGAGGCAGGTCCGCATCAACTCTAGGCCAACAAGTCTCTCAGAAGTAGGCCTACATCAACTCCGGGCCAACAAGTCTCGTCGAGCCAAGTCCGCATCAACTCTAGGCCAACAAGCCTCATTGAGGCAGGCCTATATCAATTCCAGACCAACAAGCCTCACTGAGACAGGTCCGCAGCAACTTCAGGCCAACAAGTATCACCGAGGCAGGTCTACAACAACTTCGGGCCAACAAGCCTCGCCGAGGTAGGTTTACATCGACTACAAGCCAGCAAGCCTCTACGAGGCAGGCCTGCATCAACTTCGGATCAATATGTCCTAAGGGCCGGTCCGCATCAACTTTGGTTAATGCACCTCCAAAGGTTGGCCAGCATCTAATTTCAGGCCAATATGTCCTAGGAGACGTTATACATTAGCTTTGGCCAGTATAACCCTAAGGGTTGGTCGACATCGACTTCAGGTCAGCGTGTCTCGCCAAGGTGGACCTACATTACTTCTAGATTGGTGGGTCCCACTGAGACAAGCCTGCTTCAACTCTCACATTTTTGGAAAGCAACGAAATAGTGAGGTGTAGTTCTACAGAGGGCACGGACCGTCTGCCTCTAGCTTTGACGAACGCTCCGTGGGGGGCATTTGTTGGCAACAATTTTTGCCTATCTATATGCAGCAGAAAATGGGCCAGCAGGGAGATGGAGGACCCGTCCGGGGTCGGGGGGACTCGCCCGGGGTCGCCCGAACCCGGGGAGGTCTCTGCGCAGTCGGGCAGGACCTGCCCGGGGTCGATCGACCCCAGGGGGACCTGCCCGGGGTCGGACGACCCCTAGGGGACCTGTCCGGGGTCAATCCACCCTGGGCAGGTCTTGCCCGGGGTCGATTGACCCCGGGGAGGTCCCGGTCGGACCTGCCCGGGGTCATTTGACCCCGGACGGATCCGGGGACCTCCCCCCCGGGCCGGTCCCCTTCCCCCACGCGGAGAACCAAAAAAAAAGAAAAATGGAGGAAAATTTCACCTCGTTTAACCCGTACGGGTTCAAACAACCTCCCGTTTAACCCGTACGGGTCCGGACGATCCCGGGGAGGTTCCCACTTCTATAAATAGACCTCCAAGGGTCTAGAAAACACATGCTAGAGTTTGCAGCCTACGGAGTACACTCGGAGCGTTTTGTTCGTTTGTTCGTCTGTCTTGGCCCGCGAGGGGCAAGTCCCCGGGTCTTGTGTATATGCCCCTATGAGGGTATATTTGTAATTTTGCCCCTCAATGGGTCATGTTATTGTTTCTAAGTCTCGGGACGACTATGTCATATGCTTCTGCCTTAATAATGGGAGAATTGCATAAATGTCCTCCCCGGGTCCGAGAAACATAAAAGTCCTGTCGTTTGCAGTCATACCCTGCAACTTTTTGTAATTGGGGCTACGCCCTTACAAATGCATTAGTGCGAATTTTTGTACAGTCGACAACTCGCCGATAACCCTTGTACTCATTCGGACTATAAAAGCACTCAGCATGTTTTATGTATGTCCTCAGGGGAAAATTATAAGAAATTCCCCAGCTTTCACAAAATTGCATATACACTCCTCCTTCGGCCAAGTTGACGATTATGTGTCTTCTACGAAGCCCCTCGTCTTTCCTTCGGTCCGGAAATATTGTCAGCCCAGTTCGACACTCAGATGTCATCCCAACCCTAGGTCTGTGTAGGGTATGGTAAAATTATCAAAATACCCCTGTGACTTAGAAATGGCCCGGCAGCCCCTAAAACTCTCCAGAAAGAGCCTCAACGCCTCGGGAAGTCAGGAACCTGATCCTACTTCCGTTCCAGTCTAGAAATTTCAGAAATACCCCTGGTCTGGGAAAATTACCGAAATACCCTCAGGGAGGCAAAATTACAAAAATACCCCCGGGGTCTAGAAAACTTCTCTCCACCTCAAAAATGCCTACGGCTTCCACATATTTGCGTCTTTATTCCTAAATCTTAGGGTTTTGCTCAGACTTAGCCCTAACCCTATTAACATGTTGGTGGTAAATGAGTGGTTACGGAGAGTCTCTCGAGTGAGCCTGTCCTCCACATCAGTACGTAAGGAGAGGACTTTGGGATTTTCTTGACAGTCAAACAAAGGTGTTCGGACGTTAGATCGATGTAAATTAACACTGACTACGGTCAGTGGGGAAAGGTCCAGCACTCAAACTCAAATCGTCTGATATTATACGCATCCACGGAATAAACCTCTCTATGTGGAGGAATATTTCTTTTCAAAAAGAAGAATATTGTTCTATTTTTCCTACGCGAAAGATTCCGTGTCTCACAGTCTCCCACACACACACACATATATTTTTTCTCATGGACTTAACATTACTTTCTTCATGCTTGAAGGTAAGTGCCACAAATATTTTATCTTCTTGAGACTCCCGACTGTCAACGACGAACCCAAGCCGTCCCTTGTTGAATACGTGCATATTTCTTCTTCAGAAGTTTCTAAAAATCTGAAACTTGTGAAAATATTTTGTGGGGTCAACAGTCATCTAAATCAAAAGGTTCTCCGTGTTATTTGGTTTATTGGACTTTGGAGGTTGTTTGACATCTCTTTTGGACATCCAATAAATCAACTTGGCATCTGTGTGCAAATCTGCATGCATACACATATCTTTGTGTGCAGGCACATTTTAAGTTTCAGCAGACTTTTGTTGGGAAGGTAAACAGAAGACATATGATTTCTTTGTCAGTCACTGCTGTTTTCCTAAAGGTCAAGCCCTGTTGAGCTATTTTCCTGCTACCAAAGAATATTATAATTTATGCATGATGGTTGGCACTCTTACAAGAGATAATCGTCGTGGAATGAATTCTTGGTTGGAAAATAATTTACCTATTAGCAAAAAGGAAAATAATTTTTTAGCAGCCAGATATAAAATTCAATATTCTGGCATTACTTTTTGCAAGGGCAAATAGCAAACTTCCCATAGAGTGCCTTAACCTCCCAGTTTCTTTAGAAATGTCAATAGGCCTTTGTCGCATTATTATGCCAGGAAGAATAAATTCTAGCCTTGAATAGTGGATGTGACTAGCCTTGTACGTGAACTGCCATAAGAGTAGTAGCCTAGTACGCACAGACACAATGAAGTTCACAAGGAAGATGACGCTTGTTAAACTTGTTCTTCTTTTTGCTTGAACTGAATCAGTGATTTGGTCATAGTGGTCCATGTGGTCAACTATAAACTGTCATGGGTTTATGGTCTTTTCCTTTTTTCTTTGTCCTTTTTTTATTTTCCATTTTTCATCTGTTTGTTTTTGATGCCTCTTCATTTTCGTTACTTCTGTGGTCTTTCCTTTGCTTCTCTTTCTCCCAATTTTTTATTGGTGCATATTTTTCTTCATTTGCCATCAACGATGTCGTTCCTTCTATTTCCTTAGTTCCTAGGGTTTTCTCTGTGGTTTTCTTGTCTACCACTGCAGTTACTTTAACCATTATCCAGTGCCTCCACATGGCACATACTCATAAACCTTTACCAGCCATCTAAACATTAATCAATCCCATGTTTCTTTTGGGTTTCTAGTTTATCCTATCTGTGCACTAGCCAGTGTTTTGGACTGACTTTAGCCCCCTGTCTAGGCCACCAAGAGACTTGCTCATGGTCCACAACTTAGGACCTGCCTAGATGCTTTGACAACCTTTCTTGATGATGGGACATAATAAATGGTTGTTTTTTTTGAAAGAACAAAGCAAGTGGTTGTTCTTCTTGCATAATGTTTAGCAGCATTAGCCTGAAGTCAATGATATAACATTTTTACTTGTTTGTACATTTTATACACATTCAAAATTATATCTTCATATAGAGAGCTAACAAGAACTTACCAAATAAGAAATGGATATGACATTATTGAAATTTTCCAAATAGAAAATCTATGTAACATTCTTCGCATTTTACATCTCTGCATTATTTGTGTTTACTAACACTGAGTAACTAATTGGATTGTTTTACTTGTTGGTACTACCAACTTTCAAATTTAAAAAAAAGATTGTTTTACTTGTTATTGAAGTTATATCATCATGACGATGAGGCAGTCTCAATAGTCTGAGATTTCATTATCAGATCACCGTCTTTTTTTTTTTATGTGGTTGGTACCACTAATTTGTATTAAAGTAGAAAGAGAGGGATGTACATGTGTAGATGGTGTATATCCAAAAGATCCCTTTACCAAAAACTGCAAAAGTGCCAATCAAGGTGATGTGGCACCCACCACTCCCCCAATAAGCCACAAAAAGAGGAATTGCGAGTCCACATTACATAAAATTGACACCCACTCTCACTTTCCTCACAATGAAAAAGGCAACTCTATCTAACACCCTAGCTTCTCTCCTGAAAATCCTGCCATTTCTTTCTCCCCATAGTGCACATAGTGTCACATGTAGGATGAACCACCAGGCACCAGATTAGCCTGTTGTGTGCCATTTGTTTAATAATTGCTGCACATTGTCTTGTAAAAAGGGGACCCCCCTGCACCCTAGTCAATATTTGTGTCCACACATCCTTAAAGAAGGAACATCTTGTGTAGAGGTGGTCCATAGTCTCCTCTTCACCACAAAGACTACATAAAGGCATGATTCCTGGCATGAAAGAGGTCAGCCTGTCACAAGTCGGCAGACGTCCATGTGTGATTCTCCATACCAGCAGGTTCACTTTAAGGGGATTTTTGGTCTTCCAAGTATGCGATGCCAATCCATGCCTTAATCGTCCATATGAGATAATCTTGTAAGTTGAGGTGACTGAAAACCTTCCTTCTTTATCCCATCTCCACCACCATCTGTCAGTGCTACTAGCCTCTGGAGCCAAAGGAAGGAGAAAGGAGAGGAGCTTCTCCAACTGCTCCATCTCTTCCTCCCTAAGATTTCTTCGGAAAGAAGGTGCCCAAGTACCTCCTGATAAATGTGGCTCAAAAACTTGTGAAACTGTTGCATAATGTGATGAGGAAATGACAAAGAGCTGTGGAAAGGAATCCTAAAGTAAAATCACCACACCACCTATCTTTCCAAAACATGCATTTTTCCCCACGTCCAAGCCGTACCCGTACTTCAGCCATGATGATGTCCCTACATTGCAATATACCTCTCCAAATGGGAGAGATGTTATGCTGGATGGCTGGGATTAGATCCCACTTCCTTGCCCTCCCATAGTATCTTTGGCGGATGGCGTGCAACCAAAGTCCATTCTCCTCAGAGCTGAGCTTCCACAACCACTTACTCAACAAAGTTTGATTGAAATCTCTGATATTTATGATGCCCAGACTTCTCATCTCCTTAGGCAAACAAATTCTGCCCCATGCTATGTTATGCCACCCCCTGCTCTTGCCTCCACTTCCATGCCAGAAAAATCTAGCTTGAATAGACTCAAGCTTCTTGCATTGGTGTTCGGAATCTGGAAGATGGAGAGATAATAAGTCTAGAGGCTATTTAACACTGATTTGTAGATCGCCATCCTCCTACCATATGATAGGAGTTTTGCCTTCTATCTTGTAGCTCTGGACTCATACCTTTGTATCAGACATTGTTAGTCACTACAGTGGATAACCCCAGGAGATAGCGGTAGGCCCAAGTAGGAGATGGGGAAATGTCTTAAATGGCAACCTAGTATGAAAGTTGATGGACTTACCTGTCCTTTGGGCTATCAACCCTACCTATTTTAACTGTTAGGTGTTAGCTTACATGCCACAAAGGCTGTCAACCCCATCTATTCCTACTTGTTGTGTTGACTTATATGCCACAAGGGCTGTCAACTCTACTTGTTTTTATATTTGGTGTTGACTCACATGCCACAAAGACTGTCAGCATTACTTATTTTAACTTTCTGGTGTTGACTATGTAGTTAAAAGCACGCCTAGGCGCTCGCCTAGGCACTGAGGCGAGGCGAGACGCCCAGGGGCGCCTCGCCTCACTCTGACCACAATTTTTTGAATTAATTAGTTTATTCATTATTTAATTTATTCTCTTTCAGAATGCTTATTATATTGTGAAATCTTTATCAGTTTAATGCTATGTCATTTTATTTATTGAATCATAATAATTTGATTCATAGGATTGAATGAATTTAGGAAATTTATTAACTTTATATAGCTATTTTTGTGATATTTAGACATATAACTTACTTTTTAATTAAATATATATATTTAATAAAATTTCTCCTCAAATGCCTAGGCCATCGCCTAGGCGTTTGAGGCATGAGGTGACCCCTCGGTCGCCTCGGTCGTCTCACGCCTCAGACTACATAGGGTGTTGACTTACATGCCATAAAGGCTGTCAACCCTACGCTCACTTTTGGCTTTATATCAGAAAGTCAGCCATTCAAAAAAAAAAAAAAACCTTCGGCTCAAAACCAAAAAGGTCAGCCACTCTTATTTCCACTCTTTGGCTTCATACCAAAAAAGTTTTGCCAATCCTAGTTTCAAACCTTAACTCATAAACCACAAAGGTCAGTCGATCCAAACCCAAATTTAAAACTTTGCCTTCAAACCACAAAGGTCAGTCAATCCAAATCTAATTTCTAAATTTTGACTTCAAACCACAAAGATCAACCAATTCAAACCTAATTTTCATATTTTGGCTTCAAACTACAAAGGTCAGCCAATCCAAACCTACTTTTCAAATCTCGGCTCTTAAACCACAAAGGTCAGCCAATCTAAACCTAATTTTCAAATCTCGACTTCAAATCACGAAGGTTAGCCAGTTCAAACCAAAAGTCCAAACATTGGCTTCAAACCACAAAGGTCAACCAATCTAATCTCAAATCCTAAACCTTAGACTTCAAATCACAAAAGTCAGCTAATCTAAACCCAGATTCCAAATTTCGACTTCAAACCACAAAGGTCAGCCAATCTAAGTCCAAAAGTCTAAACATTGGCTTCAAACCACAAAGGTCGATCAGTCCAAACCCAAAGTCCAAAAGTTGACTTCAAATCATAAAGGTCAGTCTGTTCTAACCCAAAGACCAAAACTCCAGTTATGAACCACAAAGGTTAAGTCACCTCAAACCTTTAGCCCATACCACCGCAAAGGTCAAGGTACTGATTTTAAACCTTCGGCCCATGCCACAAAGGCCAAGTTATCAATTTCCCATCTTTGCCCCAAACTATAAATGCCAGTTATCTCAAATACTCAAATCCAAACCCTTAATTTCATGCCATAACCAATTCAAACCATAGATCCCCCTTGTCCCACCGCAGCAAATACGAAACTCAAGCTCACAAAACCCTAAACTCCAAATCCTCGACTTCCAAATCACAAAGGTTAGCCACTTCTAAACTCCATATCATTGGCTTCTAAACCACAAAGGTTAGTCATCCCTAAATTCCAAATCTTTGGCTTCTTTACAACAAAGGTCAGCCAGTCTAAATTTGAAATACTTGACTTCCAATCCACAAATGCTAGTCAACTTAAACTTCAAACCTTTGGCTTTCGAACCACAAAGATCAGTCAACTTAAATTCCAAATATTTGGCTACAAACCATGAAGGTACGCAAACCCAAAGTTCAAATTATGAGGGCCAACTAGGTTATCCTCATAAAATCTCAAACCTTTTTCGTCCCATTGACACCACAAGTGTTAAAAAAAAAGAAGAACTAAAGAATCCGATGAAAGCACTTGCAAAAAGAAATGGGTGAAGGAGAACTTGATGAAGAACATGCCTCTAGAGTTAACATCTACTCTTGGGGGGTAGCTCATCGACCAAAGACAAAAAAAAAGCTTTTCCAATGGCCGGATTTTCATCAACTGTAATTGCCAAGATGGGCAGCTTTAAATGAGCTTCCACACTTGGCAAGCTTGCAGCTCCGACAACGAAGCTGCCCTTTTTGCTCCCTTCGGTACTCCGGGGGACTCCACTGAGGAAGGCTCTACCATGGGGAGAGACAACGCAAATCCGATGAAGAAAATGATTTCTTTTTCATTCATGAAATCATGTCGGGAGCCCAAGACAAGCCCTCAAAGTGAATAAATGAGTGCACGTTAAATGAGTGCACGTTCGGAGCCCAAGACAAGCTCTGGGGGTAGCCTCAGGTAAATGAAAGAATGTACATCAAGGGCAAAACTTAACGCCTCCTGGCTTCGTCTTGTTTCAGCTGTGCTTCACAAGGTTACCCTGCGTAACCCCGACAGAAAGGAAAAGGCTCCTGATGAAGCAAAGTCCGCAAACCATTAACGAGCATGGCAGTTGTCCCAGATCTCACAAAGGCTGCGCCTGTGGAGCATTAAGTCACTCAACTCTGAAGTTGTGGAAGCTCTGAAATTCTCCCAATACACGATCCTGACATGTTAGCTCGGGAGGAACCTACAAAAAAAATCATAAGTATAGAAGAAAGTTCAAATTTTACAAGCAATGTTGACATGGAAACTATAACTCAGCGAGTCCTCCGGCTCAGAAGAAACGCTCAAGACAAAGCGTCGGGCAATGCTAGAAAGGTAAGACCCAGGTGAAGAACTTCAAACAAAGCTTCGGGCAAATCCTGAAAGGCAAGAACTGGGTGGAGCACTTCAAACCAGGCTCTAGTCAAAGCCAGGAAGGTGAGACCAAAATGGAGTATCCCAAATTAAACTCTAGGCAAACCTTGAAAGCCAAGTCTGAAGAGGAGGACATCAAGTAGAGCTTGGATTAAAACCCTGAACAAACCCAACAACAAGCTAAAGAGAAACCAAAGATGATGCAGGCATCTCATGACTTCGGTTTCCATGTGGCCCAGTATCAAGAATTGCTACCCGAAGTAGTCAAGCGGGCAATTAATAACACTTTCCAAAATCAACAATCAATTTCCTCTCCACCTTCTCGGCACAAGGGTAAGATGTCTTAGTAAAATTATCATCGCCCTTCGATGCCCTTCACTTTTTGGAGTGGCTGGTGTCTTCTCCCTTGGATAACTAGAGTAGCTTCAATATAGTGGTGGTACTCGATGAAAAGAAAAAGAGAAAAATGAAGAAAAATTAACAAGCAAATATACTATAAAAGAAAAAGAAGGGGGATGAAGAACAAAGAGATTTTGGGCCCCAAAACAATAGCTCTTGTTGTAGCCCTCATTTTTAACTCGGTACTTTGTAATGATCACCAATGAAACTCAACCTAAGGGTTGACTTGGTGGAGTGGGTCCGTGTCACTTCCCTGAAGTAATGTGCACTCTCCTGAGTTCTTCCCTAGGGATATGTCATACAAAACCAAAAAAGAAGGGACGAAGAAAAAGAGGAAAAACTAAAGTAAAAAAAAGAGTAAAGAAAACTCGCTGCCTAAGTTGAGAAATGATTGGTTCAACCGAAACTTACAGTAGAAGTTGAATTGCCCAACACGAGGCAGCGATGACACCATATGTTGGATCGAACTTCAATGACAATTTGTTAATAACATCGCACAATATTAAAGCATTGGAGCACAATACAATATCTTCCAGTTTCAATCTCAGGCTATCATCGCATCTCAAAAAAATATCCATCCAAGGAAAAGTTTAAGCAGACTTCCCGTCATGTCATCAAGACTCAGGGGTGGAAATGTATGTTGTTTGCCATTACTTTCGGTAACATGCCCCGTCAGGTCATCAAGACTCAGAGGCAACAAATTTTTTACAAAAATGCACGGGCTACCCGTTGTCGCTAATGGCTCCAACGGACGTCTTGTGGGGGGGGGGGATTTTTTGGATCCAAAATTTCCAAGAAAAAATGATGTTGATGAGAATTGCAAACTGGGGGAACACTCCCCTCTCGGGTTCCTCCTCCAACTCCAAACCGGGGGGATCCCCTCGGTTCGGAGTTAAAGTCCAAACTAGGGGACCCCCCTGGGTTCCTCCACCAACTCCAATCTTGGGGGACCTATCCGATTCTCCATTAACTCAAACCCCCCCCCACCCCTTCAAATTCAAACTGGGGGACTCCTCTCGGTTCCCCATCAAATTCAAATGGGGGACCCCCTGACGACTCTTCCAAATGTAAACTGGGGGGACCCCCCCGAGATCCTCCTTAAATGCAAACCGGGGACACCCCACACCCGGTTCCCTTTTCCAAAAGCAAACTTGCCCCCCCCCCCCTCACCCGGTTCCTCTTTACTTGCAAACTGGGGGGACCTACCTCTGTTTCTTCTCCCTCTTTTTCCTCTTATGCTCCTCCTCCTTTCTTAACTGGGGGGGGGGGGCTAAAAAGTTCAAAAACCCTTCATCCCCCCTAATGCATTAAATGGACCATGGGGTCTCCCTCGTTAACTCACCTATAAAAGGAGGAGAGCTCATTCTCCATACACACGAGAAAGAAACATCCACGGGAGAGAATTCCGTCAAGAGCTCTCAAAGGTTTGAAGACTTGGAGCTTGTTCATCCCCCAAGAAATTGTTTGTTTTGTTTGCTGAAGAAAAAGGGGCTAAGGCCTTGTTTGTTCTTGTGAAGTCCCTTCTTAAGAGTATGATTTTGTTCTTGCATTTATGTCCCTACGTTGGGGAAATATGTTTGTAAAGTCGTGAAAACTCTGTAAAAATACAGAAAGATCATGTAATGTTCAGAAAAATGTCAAAGTTCATAAAAAGTTCATGTTCATGTAGAAAATTACACGAAAACCCTTGTAAAGTCTGAAAATTACTGAAATATCTTATATTTTCAGAAAATTATATACATATCCAAAAATTACATAAAAACCAGATATGTTTGAACTGAAAATTATGGGAGAAATCCCATCAAGTTAAAAAATTATGGGAAAAATCCATTAATATTTGAAAATTGTGGGAAAAACTCAGTAATGTTTGAAAATTATGGGAAAAAACCAGTGATGTCTGAAAATTATGGGAAAAACCCAGTAATGTCTAAAAATTATGGGAAAAACCGCATCAAGTCTGGAAATTATGGGAAAATCTCATCAAGTCTGAAAATTATGTGAAAAATCCATCGAGTCTGGAAATTATGGGAAAGCCCCATCTAATCTGAAAATCATGGGAAAACCCTGCCAAAATAGAAAATTATAGGAATATATCTGATGATGGAAAATTGCATAAATACCCAGAAAGTGTCAAAATTTCATAAATATCCAGAAAAGGTTAAAAATTGCAGAAATACCCACGCTTGTGAAAAAATTACAAATGAACCCTCGATGTGGAAAAATTACAAATATGCCCTGGCCTTGTGCAGAAATGCCCTTTATGGACATTAAGTCAACTTAATTATTCAATCTTGATTGAGAGTAAATCCAACGGTCGGATCACGACAAAAAGTCAATCCAATGATATGATATTGATCATATTGGCGATCCAACGGTACTATTGTGATGCAATTTAAATCCAATGGTCTAATCGTGACCTAGAACAAATTAGATGGTTCGATCTTGATTGGAAATATAATCTAATAGTCTAATCATGACTAAATATCAAATTTGATAGTCTGATTGTGGTAAAAGACAAATAGGAGGGTCTGACCGAATGTATATCCAAAGGTGGATTCAAGACCAAATGTGAATCAAAAGATCTGATCATATAGTCGGGGTTTCATGTACCATGCATCATGAACTCAAAGAATGAAATATTCAATTCTCTCCTGTAAATGTTCATCTCTAATGGGTGATCCCTTTGATCAAATCCATTAGATAAAACCCTCAATGTCACGACGGATATTGCAGAGATTAGGGGGTGTATTTGACAGTTAATTAAAGGTGTTCGGACTTTACGTTGATATAAATAAACACCAACTACGGTTGGTGGGAAAAGGTCCAGCACACGAATCCTAAATTGTCGAATAAATCAAACTCGCAGAATTAACTAAAATATATGTATATTTATCCAACAAATGGATATAAAATTAATTTTCTTTGTGAAATAGAGATCTACATACCACCTAGTCTGACTTGGAAGCTAGCCCACATGACTCAACTCTCAACCACATCCTACTCATTATGTGAGCTACCAACACAGAGTAGGGGTGACATAGGGTCTCCCTGTTAGAAATCCCTCCCATTGTGAAAATAGGAGGGCGGCTCCCTATTGATCAAAACAACAAAACTAGTTGAAGTGACACAAGTCTGTACCCACCCAATCCACCTCTCATCAAAACCCATCTTTTGTAGTACCGAGAATAAGTAGGTCTAGTTGACCCTGTCATAGGCTTTCTTAAAATCCAGTTTGAGAACCACTCCTCTCTTCTTTTGAGTCTTGATGGAATGTAAGCATTCATGGGTCACTAAGAAGTTCTACTGTATGTGGCGACCTTTGATAAATGGCCCTTGGTATCTGCTGACCATTCCATCAATCACACCATCAATTCTCATGGCCAAGAGCTTGGAGATGATTTTGTATGTTCCATTCAATAGGCTGATGGGTTTGAAGTCACTCGGATTTTGTGCTCCTTGCTTCTTAGGATGAGGACTAAGTGAGTTTTATTTATGCCCCTCGAGTGAGTCCTACCCTCCTAGAATTCCTACATTGTCAAAAGGAGGTCAACATTAATAATATCCCAACACTTCTGAAAGAAGGCTAGTGGGAAGTCATCTGGTCCAGAAGCTTTGTGTCCCGCTAGAGAGAAAACAGTTTTGTTAACCTCCTTTTCCAAGAAGGGGCGGGAAAGAGCTTGTCTTTCCTCGACAAAAAGGTAGGGTAGGAGGTCGTCAGCTACAGAAGGCCCAGCCGCCTTCGGTGAAGAGGTGTGAAAAGAACCTTTGCCTACACTCTGATATTCTCATCCCTAGAAATCAGCTGTTTCCCCACCTTGATACATCTGATTGCATCGACACTTATCCTCCTTGATGCTACCCGTTGGTAATAGGAAGTATTCATGTCTCTTTCTCTGAGCCACTTCTCCCTAGATCTCTGCTTCCAGCAAACATCTCTTTTCTGACAAGGATTTCATCGAACTCTGCATGGAGTCTATCCCTGAGATGTTTGTCTAGTTCATCCATAAGGCCCTCCTTTTCCAAGCAATCAAGTCCTTCCAATTGTTCCATAATGTTGTCCTTGGCAGCCTTGCTAGGGAGTGTCTTGGTTGCACCCCATTCCTTTAGCTTCAGTGTCACATACTTTAACCTGCCCACAAATCTGGCCATTGCAGCCCGTTCTTGTCTTGGAATATTCCATGCCTCTATAATCGTATCCATAAAGTCCCGCGATCTGAACCAATACTTCTCCATTCTGAACATGGGCTTCCTCTACAATATGCAAGAAGTGTTCAACGAGATGGACTTGTGGTCGGAAACCGGTCTTGCTAGGTAAGAGGAGTGCGCATGGGGGAAGTGGTCCTCCCAGTCCATTGACACTAGGAATCTATCTAAACGGGAGCATGACAGATCAATCTTCATGTTGGACGAAGGGAAATGAGCATTAGATAAGCTGATGTCAATCAGAGCAGCATCAACAATGAAGTCAAGAAAGTCCTCCATCTCCCCTGTATGCTGGGTGTCACCTGTCCTCTCCCTAGCTGCCTTCACTGCATTGAAATCTCCTTCTACGCACCATGGTTGGCCCGAAGAGTGATGAAAGCAAAGCAGATCCTCCCATAGGACTCCCTTTCCTTCCCTACTTTGTGGGCCATAAACAATCGAGAAGTCCCATGAAAATCCATCTCTGACGTTGCAGAAATGTAGGGAGATAGCCCCACTAGTAACCTGTCTATCCTCCACCATCTCCTCTATTTCAAACTGGTTTTAGAGGACTGTGAATCCTCCTGACCTTCCCTTTGTCGGGTAGGTCACCCCCTTTGAGAGTCTATCTTCCCCGATCTCTCTCATAATCAACTCCCATCTCCGCCACACTCTGACTCTTGCAGACACAGAATGTCTATTTTGCATCTCCTTATTAACTCCCTCACCGATCTTCTCTTTTCTTCCTCACATACTCCGCTCACATTCCATGAGAAGATCCTCATAGAGACACTAAGGCGAGACTTCCGTCGTCCTCGCTATCCACAACACCTCTCTCGTCACTCTCTTCCTTCACCCTCTCCCTTTTCTGTGACTTCCTCCCCAGGCTTCCCTCACCATACATATCAGCCACCTCTTCTGCACCTTCAGAAACACAGACACCCCTCACAAGTCCTTTTCCAACCCCCCAAAGGATATCCCCACCTTTTCCGCCAAGTGGTGCGTTCGTTAGCCGCTCCATTGCTCCCACCAGTTCCTTCACCTCCTTTCTCCCTAGTCTGTTCTTGTCTACCATCCCCTCCCCATCTGATTCCCCTCCTTTTGGTTCCCTAATCACACCCGGAGTCTCCGGGATGTTGTCCACCTCCTTTGTAGCTTCCTCTCTCCTTTCCTCTCTGTTATGACCGGGAGGAAGGTTACCTGCTGCGCGGGGCAATCTTGTGCTCCTTTTTGATGAACACCTTCATTAACATGTCCAGAGAGCCCTGCGGCACCGCAAGCGGCTCCCCACCCTGCAACTCCAGCAACACTGGCCAGCGGCTGCAGCGTGTAGGTAGGTGGCTTGTTCAGCAGCAGTTGCCTTCCTTCCACCGTGCAGCTCTTTCATTGGTTTGGATCTGCCACCGAGCTCCTGCAGATGCTGATCGGGCCGTCGCCAAGTCTTTGGGACAGATGCCTCCGCTGATTCCCTCCGGCGGTTGACGACTAGCGGAAGCCACCGCACTGCCGTCTGCTGCTGTACCAGAGCACCCCTTGTCAGAGAAGGAGTGCCGAGACTTCCGTAGGCACCTTCTGAACAGGGGCCACCATCTGAACATGGGGGATTCCTGTCTGTGGACAGAGACCTCCGTTCATCCTCTTCGACTGCTGTCGACCGACGGAGGACAATGCACTGCCATCTGCTGCTGCGCCAGAGCAGCTATCTTCTCGGATGAGAAGGGGCCGCATCTGCCACGAGTTTTCTGAACAGGAGGAGGGGGGTTCGGTTAGGAAGAGGAACAGTACCAGGTCCGAGACCGACTCGGCACATATCCGCAGACCCGCATAGCCTGTGACCCCGGATATCAGGTAAGTCACGAGTAAACGGGTCAAGTTCGGGTCTAGAGCTCCCCATGGACTGGTTAAAGGATCCTTGGTGGATCGTCCCCGGGTCCGGATCTGAGAAGCCGGGCTGGCCTTTTGAATTTGAAATCCCCCCATACGGAACCCCCTTCATCTTCTCCGGTGCTGGCGGTCACTACACTTCCGGCTGACACACCACTTTGATTGGAAACCTCTCCCCTGCCACATACGCTGTGAGGATGCCTGGGACCTCCTCCCAGCTTGACACTGTGGCCACTACTTCCATCGCCAAGAGGCTGCCACCTTCCACCACCCCACGGTTCCCTGCTCCACCCTTCCGAAGGACTGGAGCAGGAGAGAAGCTCCTGTCTCGTCGCATAGGACGAGGGGAACACCCACCAAGCGCAGCCGGATTCTGTAGCTTCTGGGATTTGGATACGTTCCAGCCTGAATGCCTCAATGGGACACCTGGAGGAGACCACCTTCTGCCACTACATAGCCGGATTTTGCCACTTCTTCCACCTCCTCCTCTGTCCGGACCACCTCTAAGAGCCAGCCAACTCTTACTTTTAGGACCTTCCACCCTGCCTCGTTCCCCCTACTCAGCATGCTCTGGACCCTGGTCCTGTCCATCCCTCCTTTCACCGAGTCCACCCATATACATATTTGCAACCATAGGATAGGAGATTCCTCTGCAGCAAGTCTTCTGGTAAGGGGCCTGATTCCACATACCTCTGGCCTGCATTCTCAGTGGCTCTGGTAGCCGGCGAGTCCTTAACAATGTCGACAAACGACCTTCGGAAAGGAGCCGTTGCACCGGTGATGGGGCCCAACCCCTGCTGGTGATGCCTCCGACCTGTCGCCGGCGCTCTGCAGGCATGCTGTTGGTGCCCCCTGCGGCCACACTTGAGGCAGACAAGGCCACTGCTCATCTCCCTAGGCCCCCAGGGACTTCCACCGGAGGTCCAGCAGCCTGTGTACCCAGAGGGACATGGTTTGCTCCCGAGGCGAACCCCGGGATACCACTCACTCGCCTCACCATTACCATAACTTCTGTCTATAGAAAAGTCTAGTCAGTTTAACTCTCCCTATGAATTATTATCAGATCACCATCTTACTATCAGAATTACTTAAACCTCGGGATTTTGATCCGCAAATTCTGATATCAAACTTGTTTGGTAGGATAAGATGCTGTTAATGGTGATGATAGTGTGTCTGATGGTTATGCTGAGTCAATGGAAGATCGGAAGGCACTGCTGTAATTGCTAGTCCATTGGCCTTTGTTCTTCTGTAGGAGGAGATGATTTACCCATAGTGGCTAATGCATCTATGCTCTTGTTTGATTAAAACAATATTGTTGAATCATACGTGGTTATATTAATCTCTTCCTGGTAGTTCATGCTTTTACATTTTAATGCAGGCTGCTGTTCATTTTTGGGCAACTGGTGATGATAATCTTTCTTTATCCTCATTCTTCACCATACGGGATATAGCAACTGAGTTAAGTTGTGATTACGTCGAGACCTGCTTGACCAAGGCTTACATGGGGTTTATCTCTCATTGCAAGTATGTTGAACCAACAAACATTAGGCATGTAGAATTTCTTGGTGATTCTTTGGTAGAACTTTATTCTTTGAATGTGAAGCAGTCATATCAGAAGGTGGTCATTGCTCTGCAACAATTGGCCAACATTTTGCGGTGTGCTCTTAGAACCAAGAAAAAGGTTTGTTCTTAGTACCTGGGTTCAGATTCTTGAAATGGCTTTTCTGATAAAGGATTTTTCAGAAATTGGATGCTTGTTGGCATGGGAAGACATTTAAAACTCATGAGTAATGAATTCATTATTACAAAGTTGTTGTCAACCAGTGAAAGTGCACATGTGAATGCATGTTTTATAAACTAATTAAAAATAAAACAGATGTAATCATTCATTGCAGAGAAGTGACAACCTTTCATTTCATTCTATATAATTACATATATACCCTGCTAGAAGTGCAACTAGAAAATAGTGTTCCAAGGAATATAATCACTACCCTTCTTCTGTAAATGATTCACATATTTACTCACTCTAACCTCGCATCTCGCTGACCAAACCAAGCATAAGCAAACATCCCTGGTATAATTAACACAGATCCCATAATGTGTGCTCTTCATTGACTATGGATCCACCTAGTATAGTTATAGTATAGTGAAATGCTTTTGATCCTTGTAACTCTGTTAGAAGCAAACCTTTTGAACCTCTGGAAGCATATTGTAATTATTTATAAGAAAAAATGTTCATAATAGCTTATATATCTTATATAGGTAGTTCTTCATTTGAATTTCTGAGTATTTATACATGCAAGTAACCATCTTAGTTAAAAATCAACAAATGATTAACACAAGATGTATAGTTTCCTTTCGACAAAACACCTCTTCAAGAAAGAGATACAAGCAACATGTGTCAAGGGAAATGGACTTTACAATACAGGTGGTGTGGGGACTACACACTAGAGGACACTTTCCCGCACTTGTTTGCGGTTGCCTCGCGACAGGGGGCATCAGTTGCACATGTTTTTGAGCCTCACCTATCCGGAGGAACTTGGGCTCCATCATTTAGGAGGAATCTTAGGGTGGAGGATATTGAACAGCTGGAGAGGCTGTTCTCTTTTCTTATGCACTTTACCCCCAACAGTTAGTACAATGGATAGGAGCTGGTGGGATAAAGGGAGGCCCAGATAGGAGACGGGAAAGTCTCCTATCTGACAACCCATACTAAATGGCCCTATCATCCATGTTCACACCGAACAGGAGACTCTTGTTAAAGTGGATCTTGAGACCACCGAGTTGTGGAGGTGGGATAAAGAAGGTAGATTTTCAGTCAAATCAGCTTATAACCTTATTTCGGATGGAGGTATGAGGCACAGATTGGCAGCGTAGATTTGGACCCCTAGAAGCCCCCCTTAAGATTAAGCTACTTATGTGGAGGATCTCATACGGGCATTTACTGACTTGTGATAGGTTGTCAACATTCCTGGTAGATGTCTCTACTTTGTGTAGTCTTGTGGAGAAGGGGAGGAAACACTAGATCATCTCTTCGTAGGCTGTTCCTTCTCTAAGGAGATTCGGGTATAGGTTATAAATAGATTCCCAGGTGTCACCATCCTTCAGGAAAATGTGCCCCAGCTGATCTGGAAGTGGCAGAAGAGGTGGACTCTTAAGGGTGATAGGTTCATTTGGTGGCTAATTCTCTATGCTAATCTTTGGGACTTATTGCGGAGAAAGAAACAGTAGAGTCTTCAGAAGGGAGGCTAGAACTCTAGGGAGAATCACATCTATTATTTTGGAGAAAGTGAGAGTGGGCTTTGATATTATGTAAAGTAGACACACAACTTTTCTTTTTGGTTTTGTTGGGAGATTAGCGGGTGCCACATCATATTGCTGCGGAGTAAAGGGATATTTTGAGAGCTTTTGGGTTATACTTGTATATCCCTCTTTTTTACTTTAATACAATTTAGTGGTACCAACCACTTTACAAAAAAATCCACCTCCACCACCACCCAACGCCCAACCCAAAAAAAGAAAATAAAAGAAAAAGAGAGCATGCTTGAGGACGAGGGGAGAAAGAGAGGATGCAATTATGAGGTGTGAGCAATTCACATAGAAAATTAATTTTTCACATTGAGGAAATGAAGCATTAAAGAAACATTAAAATCACATCTTGTGGAAAGAAAATTACAATAAGAAGTTAGAGGAAAGAAACACAAGATTTATGCTCAAGGAAGAAAAAAAGCAATATCGAAAAGGGAAAATAAGTGGTATAAGTGGAAAGTGGTTTTTTTTGAACGTGGATGGTACCACCATTGTATTAAATGGAAAAAGAATACAAGCTGGATCCCACCTCTAGGGATCATTGGGTGTGGAGATGGACTCCCTCGGGGGAGTTTTTTGTTCGCTCGGCTTACTCCTTTATTGCTGACGGGGGTGTAAGCCATCTGCTGTTCTGACAAGTTTGGAAGCCAGTTAGCTCTCTTAAGGTGATGGTGTTGATGTGGAGGATATCCCTTGCCTGCTACCTACACGGGATAGATAAGCTAGGTTCATGAGTGGGGTGGACAATGAGTGCAACATGTGTGGGAAGGCAGAGGAATCCTTAGACCACTAGAGTGTTAATATGTGTCGAAAATGTGGCATTTTATTCTTATTGTTGTGCCTGATTCTGCATGCAACTAGAATTTTCAAAAGTGAAGCACTTGACCCGGCTAAGTGTTTGGAGCTGATTTTGTTTTTTTGTGAAAAGTTAGGGGACACTTTTTGTATGGGGGACAAATGTAATTCTTTTATTTTCCCCCTACTTCAAGGATAGGGAAACACTGTTCTCTTTTGTATATATGAGAGTTTTTGGCAGCACTTCTTCTTATTTGTACATTCTTCACTTTTTATAAATGATGTGGTACCATTCACTTTAAAAAAAATTAAATGGAAAAAGAAGGGATATACAAGTATAATGCAAGTGTACCCCAATGATCCTTGTACAAAAACAGTTCACACCAAAACAATGTGGCTCGCACTCTGCCCTCAAAAGAACAAAAAACGAAGTGCTTTTTGTGTCCACATTACAAAGATGGCGTGCCCACTCTCTCACCCTCTCACAAATGAAAGAGACAACTCTATTCGTTAATCTAGCTTCGCTCCTAAAATTTCTGTTGTTCCTTTTTTCCCATAAGGCACAAAGAGTGGCATGGAGGATCAACCACCGAAGAGTCTATCGCCCTTTAGGTGCCATCTTCTATGTTAGTCTCCAAACAACTGTTGCACAATTTCATGTGAGTTGATTGCACATTGGATCCTTCTTGTAACCTGTGACCATATCTCCTGAGAGAAAGAGCAGCTTGGGAATAGGTGATCTGGTGTCTCTTCCTCTAGTCCACACAAACAACAAAGATTATTAATGTTCGTGAGAAATGCATCAAGCCTTTCACAAGTCGGCAACCTCTCATGTAAGATCCTCCATATAAGAAGCATTACTTTTAGGGGACTTTTAGTGGTCTAGATCTGCGAAGCAAAACGATGGCGCATACCTCCATCAGAGATAAGGCTATATGTTGACCTAACTTAAAAACAACTATCTTCTTCCCATCTCTACCGCCATTGATTGGTCTCGCTTGGGTGTAGGGCATAATCCAAGAGGAAAAGAAGTAGTCTCTCTATCTGGTTCATCTCCTCCACCCTGAGGTTCCTCCTAAAAGATGGTGCCTAAATTCCCCCTGATAGATGTGTATAAAAAGTTTGTGAGACCAAGGCTGGCGGTATAGATGTAATGGCAAAGAGCTACAAAAAGGTGGCGTCAAGAGTTTGGTCACCGCACCAGTTATCTTTCCAGAACAGGAACTTTTGTCCATTTCCCGATTGAATCCCGACATTGGAGACCATGATGTCCCTACACTGCAAGATCCCTCTCCATGTGGGTGAGATATTGTGTAGAGAGGATGGCACCAAATCCTAGTCCCTGACCCTCCCATAATACCTATGGCAAGGTTTTTTGTCTCGAATATCGATTCCGTCTTGGAAAGGCGGAAGAGAGGAGATCTCGGAGAGATTTCGAAAAAATCTCATGAGATCGGGTTCGGTGATTTCGATTTATATATATATACATATAGTCTATTTATAAGAAAATGTTAATTTTTTTTACTAATCACTTAATTTCATAAACATGTTTTTCTAATTGACAACTCAATTTTACAAAATAAAGAGTAATAATAACAACAAAAAACTATTCATATGCATTAATGTTAAAATACATCAAAAGTGACACCAAGACCAAAAAGATATACATAAAATGGTACATGAATCACAAATTGAAGAATACATAAAAAATCATAAAAAATGGTAGATGTATATCTGTCTTCCCCCCTCTCTGTCTCCCTCTCTCAGGTAGAGAGGAGGAGATAGGGGGAGAGAGAGATGAGATGAGAGAGAGAGAGAGAGAGAGAGATGGTGGGAGATAAAGAGAGTCCGAGGGAGAGTGTCGCAGAGGGAGAGACAGAGAGTCCGGGGGAGGGGGAGAGGGAGAGGTAGAGAGAAACTGGGGAGAGAGAGAGCGCTCAAGGGGGCCGAGGTAGAGAGAGACATGGAGAGAAGGAGGAGGAAACCGTGGGGTGGGGGAGAGATCTTGCTCTTGGGGGCTTCGTTTCTCGTGACCTTTGGAGAGACAGAGATCTCGGAGAGATCTCGGACATCTCGTAAGAGATGGCAAACCATGACCTCTGGTGAATGATTTGTAGCCACAATCCATTCTCTTCAAAGCCAAGCTTCTATAACCACTTGCACAACAATGGTAGGTTGAAGTCTCTAATACTTTGATGCTTAGTCCTCCAATCTTCTTACTCTTGCAGACTTTGCCCCAAGCAATATCATGCCATCCCCTACATCTGTCATCACTCCTATACCGGAACAATCTTGCTTGAATGGACTCAAGCTTCTTTGCGACTGTTAGCGGGATACGAAAGATGGAAAGGAAGTAAATAGGGAGACTATCGAATACTGATTTATATAGTATCACTCTCCCTTCATAGGAGAGAAGTCTTGCCTTCTATCTTATCAATTTGGATTCATATCTTTACATCACATTATACCAACGATTGCAATGTAAGTCTGTTGGAGGCAACGGGAGCCCCAAATAGGAGAAGGGAAATACTTTTATGCAACATCCCAGGATGAATGCAACTCTCCTAAGTCCTAAGGGCCTTATGTTCTATATTGACCCCCACAATTTGACTCCCGGTGAAGTTCACCTTGAGGCCACTGACTTCCAAGTGGAGAAAATAACATAACATGTGAATGCATGGAGAGTAAACAATTAAGATGGAGAAGTGCATCATGTGTCCTTTGTGATCGTCGTATGCCTGTGAAACTCAAAGGGAGGTTTTATAGAACGGCTGTGAGACCTGCTTTGTTATATGGTACCGAGTGCTGGGCAGTACGAACGGAACACATCCACAAAATGTGTGTAGCAGAGATGAGGATGTTGAGATGGATGTGTGGCCAGACTAAGAAAGACAAGATTAGGAATGAGCGCATCCGTAAGGACTTAGGGATAGCTCCAATTAATAGCAAAATCAGAGAAAATAGACTCAGGTGGTTCGGACATGTGTTTCGTCGCCCTAACTCAGCGCCGCTTAAAAGATGTGATCAAATCTTAGTGGATGCTAGTAAAAGAGCTCGAGGAAGGCCTAAAATGAGATGGTGCGATGTTATTAGGAAGGACATTAGTTCCTTGAGTTTAAATATGAATATTGCACTTGATAGAAATCTTTGGCGGAACATGATTCATGTAGCTGACCCCAATTAATTGGGATAAGGCTCTGATGATGATGATGATGATGAAAGGGAGAAAAATATGGATACTTATGGGAAAGCTTATTTATGGGCAGTCCACATTAGCATGTGCAACCCTATTATTATTTTTGGGTTTCTTGCATATATACCCCTCTAAATATTGGTTATGACAAATATACCCTTCATTTGAGCATATTCTCAAGAATATCTTCCATTGAGCCTTAAATGTTATGGTTACACCCCTATGATTTACTGCCGTCAATGGGAGGCGAATATTCCATGGAATATGCTAGTTACTGCCATCAAGTGTAGTGAAATACCTAAAATACCGTTAGAGAGAGAGAGAGAGAGAGAGAGCCCTCCCTCCCCCCACCCACTCCCCCTCCCAGTTCTGGCGAGACCCCCCTCCCACCTCTTTCTCCGACAAGACTCCCCTCCCACCATCGCCATCCTCTCTCTCCTTGTAGAGCACCCCCACCCTCCCTCCCACTGCTGGCTAGCCCCCCCTCTCCCTTCTGCTTCGCCCCCCCCCCACCTCCGGCCAACCCTCCTCTGCGTTGCATCTGGCGTCCCCCACCTCCGCCCCCTTTGCCCCCCTTACTCCCTCCAGCCAGCCTCCCACCTACGGTGAGCTCCCCACTCTCCCTGCTGCTCTGGCGAGGCCCCCCACTCTTCCTATTGATTTGGCGAGGCCCCCCCTCCCACCTTCGGCCTGCCCCCCACCCTCTCACCACAAGCGGTCCCCTCCCCCTCTCCCCCCACCTCGCAGTCGGCGACACTACTCTCCCCCGCCCTCCTTGCTGCTCCACCCCCACCCCCTCAATGTTGATGCCCCCCTCCCCTTCCCCCCCTCGCACCCGAGTGCCTGACAGCACTGCTCCCTCCACCGGTTAGGGTTTCCATCGGGGGGGAGAGAGAGAGAGAGGTAGGTTAGTAATTTCATCCCTTAACCCACGTTTAACCCAAGTTTGACCAACAAGGGTTACAATAGGGGTATAATTGCAATATTTAAGACTAAATGGAGGGTATTCTTGATAATATGTTCCAATGAGGGATATATTTGGCATAACCAATATTTAGATGGGCATATATGCAAAAAACCCTTTTTTTGACCGAGGGTAGTACCATTGTATGTATTTAATGAAAGGAATATGTACATGTGTAGACAAAGAGCTCCCAAAAAGAGACCATGTACAAGAAACCACACCAAGGTGGTGTGGGGCGGTTTACCCCCCTCTCCAACAAAGCAAAAGAGGGGAGCTGAGGGCGTTCACATTACATATCAACTCTGCCCATTCCCTCACTCCGCCCACTCCCTTGCATATGCAACCCTATTGTTGTTATTTGAAAATTTTATAATAGTACAGATTAATGATTATTTAGAAGTTATTTGACTGGGAATACTTGCTTTTGTCATCATTTTCCATGTTGTTTTGCATCCCATTGGCTATGGCCAGTAGCCATTGTCTTTAATGGTGCTAAATTTATGCCTAGTTTTCCTACATGTTCAAGAAGGTTTATCTTTTTGTTTTAAGCTTGAAGTTATTTGATGATCGGATTTATTTCCTGTTAATCAAGTATGACTTGAGGGCATCTCCATGCTATAGGTTTGATTGTGTTTTTCATATTTGTTGCTTATCTTTGCCATCTTAAAACTTAGCATTTTTTTTTCAATAGCTTGCGCAACTCAAGTCTGGTATGCTCTATCTCATTGCAGTCTAACTTTTATAGAAGGTTTATTTTTGCAACAGGTACTCGTGTAAATGTTTCTCGGTATAATATGTTTAGGGAGGAGGTACTGATTTCTTTTTTTTGTTCATGTTTTCTCTTATATTTGCAGGAAGAACTTCAAAGAATTTACAGTTGGCAGTACATGAACTGCCTTAATGCTTGGGTGAAGTTTATCTCACAGAACATCAGGGATAATGACCTTCAACCATTGATGTACTTGGCCATTCAGATTATTACAGGGGTAGCTCATCTATTTCCTGGACGACGCTACTTACCTTTGAGGATTAAGTGTGTCCAAATGCTCAATCAGCTTTCTCGTGCCGGTGGAATTTTCATTCCTGTTGTGTCCTTGGTTCTTGATTCCCTAGAGCATGAAGGAATCAGCAGTGGAGATGCAAAACTTGAAAAAGCGTGTAGCTTATCATCTTTACTAAAGGTTTGAAAACAGAAAAAACTAAATTTTCCAATCAATTGATTACTTCGGTTTCTAGAAGCTGTTTTGTGTTACTTTTACCCTGTTTGCTACCTTCTTAATCATCTGGCATGCTACCAACACATACAGTAGACATCTGCTAACTGCACATAGCAGGAGATTGGCATAGACCCAAAGTACTTGTTATGCTTGGTACACAATTCTTTTTTTATTGTTATTATACTTCTTTCTGATGTCAAAGAGTTTTTCTTGAAAGTCTGATGTCAAAGAGTTGTTTGTAAAATTATTAAATCGTAAGGGACACTCAGAACATAATAGATAAAGATTGTCCATGATGTTGATAGAAATTATCTGCAGATCATACACAACTAATGTATCTTTTCTCCTCTGCCGTGTGATTAGGGTTGGACAGGAGCCAAGCTGTGCTTTTGATAGCTCATGCTCATTTGACTAGTTAGGAAGGTTTGAGCTTGGGCTTGAGTTCGAGCTTGCTACGAGTTTCAAGACCTGAACTTGAGCTCAGCTTGGCCTTATGGGGATCCAGCGCTGCCTGACTCAAGCTTGAAAAACGGTTGCCTCAAATTGAGCTCCAGCTCGAGCTTGTGCACAAATGACCCAGATTGGCATGGATGGCGAGTTGAATAGAAATATGCGGAAATGAAGGCTTTGACAAGGTTGGTCAAGATGTATGTGGAGGTTCTGTAAAACTAGGTCCGATCGACTCAGAGGAAAGTTTAAGTCAGATTAACTGTGGGGAAAACATATTAACTTCAATTATAAATCTGCATGCATTTTAATTTGAAATCAGACTCCTGTTGGATCCAGAGGTCTATCATACAGGATCTAAGAAAAAGAATATATAAAAGGACAATGCTCGAAACCTGTTACTAAGAATTGAAAAAAATGTAAATTATCGAGTTTTAAGTGTAGAAGTTCATATTGTACTGAAGGAGATGGCCACATGGGTTTGATCTTGGAGCATAACTGAAGCATTGGCCATTGAAAAGCCTACTGGCCTCTGGTTCTATGTATGGAAGTAGTTGACTGATTATGAGTAAAAGAAATATGAGAAGGAAGCATAGAGAGGCCTTTACCTAATAATTACTGCAAGTCAGGATTCAAACCCCAAGATGCCAATTTGACTTGTGCAAGCCCCTTCATGTATTTTAAACCATGGTATTCAAGATTGAGGCACGTTATGGTGGATTGGCCTTATGATCCAAATCGTTCAATTTGCTTTAGGATGTGCTGTCAAGTTAGCAGATGTAACCAATCCTGTAGATCAGCTGTCTGGAGAGGGGAGCTGCCAGCTGCTGGAGATGTTGTTGCTGTTAAGTAAGGGAACTGCTGGATGATCACGTGTGAGCCTCCTGATATTCTGGGAACGAATAAGAGCATATTTATACACTTGTAATATATTTCCCATATCTGATTTTGATCAACCAATCTGGATTGGCTGATGGCCAGGGTTCGTCTTTTCTTCTATCCTTTTATTTACCTGATCATTAGCTGCTGACTTGGATTGACTGGTCTGACTAGTGCTGATACATCATGATTGGCCCAGACTAGTTGTTTTCTTTTTTTGAAAGTGGGTGGTACCATGTTTGTATTAAAGAGAAAATGAATCTACAAGTAACAGTCGTGAAAACTCACAAAAAAGGGACCCTATACAAAAGACCTTAAGAAGGTGTGGTCCCACCTACCCTTCCCCCAGCCTTCCTAATAAAACAGAAAGGGAGAGATTAACCTTACAATTGATCTTCTCCCATTCTCACTCTATCACACAAATGACACCACAGTATCAGGCGTCCTCGCTTCTATCCTAAAGATCCTAGCATTCCGCTCCTCGCAAAGAGACCACAGGTTAGCATGGAGAATGAGCTGCCAGATCTGACATTCCCCCTTAGCTGTCCAAGTCCGGTCCCAATCCCGCATCAACTCCTGAATAGTCGGAGGAAATTGGAGTGTGCAATGAATCGTCTCCAAAACTTTCTCCCAAACCTCTAAAGAGAGAGTACAAGAGATGAGATGGTCCAGATTCTCATCAGCATCCCCACAAAGGCTACATCTGGATTCCACTTCATCCATGAAGGTGATCAGTTTGTCTCAAGTAGGAAGTTGGTGTGGCGTCTCCTTTCCGCGATCCCGTATCCGGTCCGGGGACGTCAGAGTGTATAGACGGACTGTTGTGGGCCGAGATATCTGCAAAGGCGCTAAAGGCCAAACCATCGTATATTCCAAAAGTACAACCATACCATTTCCATTATATAAACACACATAATTTACATCATATACAATGTTCTACATATTTCTACCCAAAAGTCATATTTACATTCATAATACAAAAGAGAACTAAACCTACTTATTCTTGTTGTGCCCCTGGTTTTGATGATGACAATCATGAGATGTGTGTGTTGAATTCAACTTAAAATATTGAATTAAATCTTGATTCAGTAATGCATGCATCTGGTTTATTTTTGAATGGACGAAAGGGACAGGGTCGACACAGGATGATTCATAGCGTCCACGCAGTGGGTTGCCTCAAGGACAGCGTCTACGCAAGACTCTGAAGGCGTCCACGCAACAGTTCAAGAGGCAAAATCATAAGTCACTGATATAATCTCAGTGCGTCAACGCCACAAACCCACAGAGTCGACGCATCAGTTCAAGATCTTACTAGCCCACTTTACTGCGTCAACGCCACACTATTGCAGCGTCGACGCATCAGCTTAAGAAGCAGAGGCACTCACAGATCTACTTCACTGCGTCAACGCCACAGTAGAGCAGCGTCGACGCAGCAGTTCAAAAGGCAGAATTATGGTTCACTGGAATACCCCAGTGCGTCAACGCTACAGCATGATAGCGTCGACGCAGCAGTTCACTCTGAGATGAATTTGGCTTTGGGTAAGCTTAGTGGGTTGACGCAGTAACCCAATGCGTCAACTCATCCACCTACGAACTTGAAGCCTTGTGGGCAGTTCAAGGCAGCGTCAACCCCTTGGTCACCATGGGTTGACGCCATCTGAATCCTTTCATAAGATTAGTTGGGTGGACCCCAGTCATTAGTGACGTCAAAGGCCACATCAGCCAAAAAGTGTTTCGATCTCGTTTTCCCTCGCGATTCCAGAAGGCTCTGAGGAGATCATCATTGGGCTAACCAGAAAATCTGGTCGGGGCCCACTAGGTGTGTATATATTACATGGTTCAGGGTGAGCGCGGTAAGGTGGCTGGTTTTGGAGATTTCGAAGCTGCCGCAGACTAGGCTGAGCAAGAGAAGCTCACTAGAAGAACTGGGGAGTTCATCTTCTTCCTGCTGGCGATCTGCTGAAAACCTGAGGAGATCTAGGAGCAGTGATCTATTGCAAGTTCATCTACATTTCAGAAGGAGAAGATCAGCTGATCGTTGAAGCTTCTTCTCCCAGACTTCTGAATTCAAGCCTGAGATCCGGCGGCCTCACAGATCTGAGATTGCTCCTTCATCACTGAGTGATTTCGTTTATTGTTTGTCTTTTTAGTTTGAACTCTGTTACATTGTTTCTCCCTCGTACTGGTTTGAGTAGAGGGAGGGGTTTGATCCAGCTGATTGTGCTTGGATCAAGGGCGTTTGGGCGTGTTTGCCTGCAAGCTGTTCGTCAGCGGTTTAGATGATCTGTTCCTCTGGTTTAGCCAAGCTGTATTGCTCAGCGTTGTTTGAGGAGGTTGTTCCTCGGTGTAGCTAAGCTGTAAAGCTCAGCAGGGATCCTCACTGATTTAGTGAGGGGTGGACGTAGGTCTCCACAGGGAGACCGAACCACCATAAAAATCTGTGTTCCTCTTGTGGTTTGCTATTCTCGCACAATCCACCTATCGTTAGATGTTTGATTAGGCACGATCTGCATACAGTCAGTTTACTGAATTTCTTATTAGCATTCTGCTTTCTAAAGCGAGTGTGATCTTGCATTAATTTTTTAAAGGGTCAACCTATTCACCCCCTCCCCCTCTAGTTTGACATTCCACCTAATCCAACACGTGGTATCAGAGCTTGGCTCTCTTGTCAAGGGTCTCACAACCCATAGAGATTTAGTGGAATGGAAAACAAGGGGCTCATGCCTGAAGGGTATGCAGTGAATAGGCCACCCTTCTTTGATGGCACTAACTATGCTTACTGGAAAAATCGGATGCAGGTATTTCTGAGAGCTCAGGACCATGAGATTTGGAGAGTCGTGAGCAAGGGACCCTATCAGTTAGAAGGAGATGAAGAACTGTGGGTGAAAGAGCAGATTCGGAAGTCCAACGTCAATTGGCAAGCTATGAACATCATGCAATGCTCATTGCATCCTAAGGAGTTTTCACGAGTGTCCTCATGTGCCAGTGCCAAGGAAATGTGGGACAGACTTCAAGTCATCTATGAAGGTACGTCAGAGGTAAGAGAGACAAAAGCTAATATGTTAATTTCTGAATATGAAGCTTTTAGAATGAAGCCAGAGGAAAATATATCTGAAATGTATGCTAGACTAACCTATTAGTGAATGGTCTTAAAGGTCTGGGAAAGGTTTACACTGATTATGAACTGGTCAGGAAAATTCTTAGATCCCTAACTCCAATTTGGCACACCAAGGCCACTGTTGTTGAGGAATCTAGGAACCTTCCTACCACTACCCCTGATGAGCTTATTGGATCACTGATGGCTTACGAGCTGAATTTCAAAAGAACTGATGAGGATGTGAAAAAGAAGAAGCCACTTGCTTTGAA
This sequence comes from Amorphophallus konjac, assembly GCA_022559845.1. NCBI lineage: Eukaryota > Viridiplantae > Streptophyta > Magnoliopsida > Alismatales > Araceae > Amorphophallus > Amorphophallus konjac. The sequence goes on along the minus strand of CM040117.1, from coordinate 268,576,227 downwards.
GGCTGGTCCTAGCAGCAAGGAGAGTTCAGATGACAGTCAGTCATCTACCTCAGATGATGACTCAGGTGAGGTAGCAATGCTCACCAGGAAATTCAGGAAGTTTCTAAGGAAGAAAGGTAAATTTAGAAACAACAGAAGACCAGAGGTAAGAAAGAGTTCAAAATTCAAATCAGAAAACTCTAGGAAATCTGACAAGGTTGTCTGTTACAAATGCAGGAAACAAGGTCATATTAAATCTGAATGTCCAGAGAATGTGAAGAAAGTCCAACCAAAATGGAAGAACAAGAGCCAAAAGCTATGATGAGTACTTGGAGTGATGAGGAGAAAGATGAAGATGAAGAAGAGAGTACCTCTGAAGAAGAAAGTGATGTTAAGCTGTGCTTCATGGCTAAGGGAGATGATCAGGATGAGGTAACCTCCTCCTTTGAAAACTTTTCTTGCAGTGATTGAGAAGAAGCATTTAATGAATTGCTAGATAAGTATGATTATACGAGGAAAGAAAATAAATCACTGAAGAAGAAGAAAAATTTGACTAGTCAAGATAATTCCTTGAATGAGAAAATCATGTGCTTAGAAGTTGAAATTACTCATCTAAGAGAGTCTCTTGCTGAAAGTGATCTGTATAAAGATCAATTAATAGAGATGAAAAGAGAAAATGAATTTTTACTGAAAGTACATGATGACCTGAAACTCAGAATGCAAAAATTGTAGAGTGATGTAAAAATTGCTGAAGAAAAATATGAAGCCATTCAAGGAGTAAATCTAGAACTCCAAGAAAACTTGAAGAGACTGGAAGTTGAAAACTCAAATAAACAAGTCTCCTTGAGAAATTTACACAAGGCAAAAACAACCTAGAAGCTGTTATGGGAATGAAAAGTAATTTTGGAAAAGAAGGACTTGGATATAATCCAACTAAAAAGAAGGATCTAGGAGCTAGATTTATAACATTTGTTTCTGAACAAGGTACATCTAGCAGAGCCAAACGGCTGAAAAGAAGTTTGTGAGAAAAATCAAGAAGAAGTAAAACAGACATATGAAATCAGAAAAGAAAAGGGCAAAGAGAAAATGAATGCTACCTTAAATGCCAATCACCATAAGAATGTGCCTAAGCTCAGAAGTAAACCCTCAGGTCAGCCTATAGACCCTAGTTCATCAACCCAGCATCAGACTTATAGAAATTTAGGGAGTCATAGGTCTGTACAAGACAGTTGCGTCAACGCACTGGGTACCCTGCGTCCACTCAACCCATGTCCCAGGGGTTCTACAGAAATAATGCTAGAACAAACCATTGGCCGCGTCAACGCAGTGTCCATACTGTGTCAACGCATACACCCTTCCAGGATGGGTATTCCTTCAGAAATACTAGAGTGAGTCGACGCAGCCACTACAGTGCGTCAACGCATCCTATGCACCAGAACCCATATGACAGAAGGGTTAGATGGATGAGTCAACGCAGTCAGGTGAGAGGGTCTACGCAGCGAACCTTCATTCCTTCAAGAGTTCAGTATTCTTCTAGAACTTCTCATCCTAGATTCCCCAGTGCTTCTTGGAGTCACAATAATCATTGGAATGGGAACAAGAATAAAACTTCATACTTCTCTAACAACAGAACTGATTCAAAAAGGTCATTCCAAAGGGTACCTCAACCCAATCAGAAAACTCTCAAACCTTTGAACTCCACATATCAAAAACCTCCAAAACAACAAATATGGATTCCCAAAAGCATGTTGTCTTATTTAACACAATCATATGGTGTGATGGGACCCAAGTGTATTTGGGTTCCAAAATCTCTTGTTTGATGTGAATTGCAGGAGTGCCTTACAGCTGTACACAACAGATGGTATCTTGACAGCGGCTGCTCAAGGCATATGACGGGAGATAAGGCAAAATTCTGTTTCTTGGTTGAGAAAGAAGGAGGGCATGTCACTTTTGGGGGCAACAATAAAGGTAAAATTATTGGAAAAGGTAAAGTTGGCAAAAATCCCTTGAACTCCATTGATGATGTACTACTTGTTGAAGGACTAGAATACAATCTTCTTAGTATAAGCCAACTGTGTGACAGGGGACACAAAGTTGTGTTTGATTCTCATGCATGCACCATTCTTGAAATGCATTCTGAAAATGTTAAGTTCATTGGAAAAAGAATAAACAACATGTACATGGTAGACTTGGATGATCCCGCTCATAACAATCTCTGTCTAGCTGTGAATAAAAGTGAGCTGGCTTGGCTATGGCATCGTAGACTAGGACATGCTAGCTATAGTGTCATGCATAAGTTAGCAAAATTCAGCATGGTGAATGGTCTGCCTGATGTATCATTTAAGCAAAATGACAAAATTTGTAATGCATGCACTCAAGGCAAGCATACTAGGAAGTCATTTAAATCCAGAATTGAAAATCAATCTTCTAGACCTCTTGAACTTGTGTACATGGATCTGTTTGGACCCACTAGAACAGCAAGTTTGAGTGGCAATAAATATGGATTTGTTTTGGTAGATGACTTTTCTAGGTTTACTTGGGTGTTCTTTTTAACTCATAAGAATGATGCATTTGAAGAATTTCAGGCATTCTTCAGGAAAGTTCAGCAGGATGGTAAGTATACTATTTCATCTATCATGTCAGATCATGGAGGAGAATTTGAAAATTTAGAATTTGATGGTTTTTGCAGGGCAATGGGAATATCTCACAAGTTCTCATCTCCAAGAACTCCTGAACAGAATGGAGTGGTGGAAAGAAGAAACAGAACCCTTGTCGAGATGGCTAGAACAATGTTGATCGAAGGACAACTCCCAAGGAAGCTCTGGGCAGAGGCGGTAAACACAGCTTGCTACATTGTAAACCGGGCAATGGTAAGACCTCTGTCCAAAAAGACTCTATATGAATTGTTGAAAGGTAAGAAGCCATCTGTTATACATTTCAGAGTTTTTGGATCTAAATGCTTTGTTCAAAATAATCACAAACGGGACTTAGATAAATTTGAACCTAAGAGTGAACCAGCCATATTTCTAGGATATTCAAATCACTCTAGGGCCTATAGAGTCCTAAATGTCAAAACTCAATCTGTTGAAGAATCTCCACATATTGTCTTTGATGAAATGAATCTCAGGTCTGAAAATGAGAATCTAGCAGAATCTTGCAGGGACAAAGATGATGGGGAGTTTCTTGAAGAAAGGGAAGAATAATATACTCAAGAGGAAGAGCCAAGGTCAAATGAGAATCTAGCAGAATCAAGCACTAGAGGTAATGCAGATGCTAATGAAGGTAACTCTCTGACCAATGTTAGAATGTTAAGAGACCACCCTCTATCAAGCATTATTGGTAATCTGCATGACCCTACCAGAACTAGATCTCATTTTAGAACAATTGAAGAAATGGATAATTTGGCTCTTATATCTCAAATTGAACCTAAAAATGTAACTGAAGCCCTGAAAGATGAATGCTGGATAAATGCAATGCATGAGGAATTAAATCAATTCAAAAGAAATAAAGTGTGGCACCTTGTGCCAAGACCCAATGAACTTTCAGTAATTGGAACTAAGTGGGTCTTTAGAAATAAACAAAATGAAAATGGAATTGTGATAAGAAATAAAGCAAGACTGGTAGCACAAGGATATAACCAAGAATTTGTCACTGATTTTGAAGAATCCTTTGCACCAGTAGCTAGATTAGAAGCTATTAGATTATTACTTGCATATGCATGTTGTCATGGAATAAAACTCCATCAAATGGATGTAAAAAGTGCATTTCTTAATGGTTTAATAAAAGAAGAGGTGTATGTTGAACAACCCCCCGGTTTTGAATCTATAGACTGCCCTGACCATGTTTATAGATTAGACAAAGCTCTCTATGGGCTCAAACAGGCACCTCGAGCATGGTATGATAGACTCAGCTCATACTTCACTGAGAAAGGATATTCAAGAGGTAAAGTGGACCAAACCCTATTCACCAAGGTAAGAAATAATGACATTATTCTGGTTCAAATCTACGTTGATGATTTAGTCTTTGGATCCACTAAACCAAGCATGTGTGAGGAATTTGCAAATTTGATGACCACAGAATTTGAGATGAGTCTCATGGGTGAGCTTCAATTTTTTCTAGGTCTACAAATCACCCAAAGCAAGGATGGATGCTTCGTCAACTAGGCAAAGTACGTCTCTGAACTATTGAAGAAATATCAAATGGAGAATCTTAAGGCAATCAGCACTCCCATGAGCACCAACACAATTTTGGATGCAGATCTGAAAGGTAAATCAGTAGATGCAAAGACTTATCGAGGTATGATCGGATCACTCCTCTATCTTACTGCATCTAGGCCAGACATCCAATTTTGTGTATGTATGTGTGCTCGTTTTCAGTCTGATCCTAAAGAATCCCACTTTATTTCTGTCAAGCGTATCTTTCGATACCTTGCTGGAACTCGAGATTTAGGGATTTGGTATCCTGCATCTTGCACTTTTGATCTAGTATCATACTCAGATGCAGACTATGTTGGATGCAAACTTGACAGGAAAAGTACAAGTGGCTATTGCCAATTTTTGGGAGGTTGTTTGGTTTCTTGGGCATCCAAGAAACAACACTCTGTCGCACCATCCACTGCAGAGGCAGAATATGTCGCTACAGGGAGTTGTGGCACTCAAGTGTTGTGGATCAAACACCAACTCCAAGATTATCAAACTGATCTTGGATGTGTCCCAATATTGTGTGATAACACAAGTGCCATTAACCTGGCAAAGAATCCCATCCAGCACTCTAGGACCAAACATATAGAAATTAGACATCATTTTTTACGAGATGAGGTTAATAAAGGAAGCTTTAAATTGATGTTTGTAGATTCACAACATCAACTAGCTGACATTTTCATCAAGCCTCTGAATAATGAAAGATTTACTTGTCTTAGGAGAGAGCTTGGATTGTGCAATCCTCATCTTGATGCCTAATTTGATTGCTTGTATTCTTCTTTGAAACCTGTTTGGTTAACTGTGCCTAGGAATAAATTGATTACTTGTCTTGCTTGAGTTGAAAATGCCTGATTTCTAAATAAGTCACAGATTTAGGGGGAGTTTAGTTTTGAGCATTTTTTTAAGGAGCACATGATAAATAAAAAGCCATCATGTCAACAATTGCATCTTCATTCATATTTTCAGTCATGCATGAATGGAGGGAAGAGTTTGCATTAGTTCTTACTTGTTAAGGAGTGCAATTCTGTCCCTTTAGATTAAGTGATCTGGGAATATGAAGAGTGGTTAATAAGGCTGAGTTAATGCTGTTGCAAGACTGAGTCAACGCACTGAAAGAAACATTCTGGAAACAGGATGGAAGTTGAACTGACTGGTTGAGTGAGTTAACGTAGTCACCTGGTTGAGTTGACGCACTGACATAAACCTGGTGCAAATCAGTTCTGGAATTAATTGGATTACTTCAGAAGGGTTAACGCAGCACTGGAGTTGGGTTCTCACATATCTCATAATCTTGAAATCTTCTAGTACCTGAGTTTGTCTGAAACTTGGAGTCTTCTCAACCTCTCATCAACCCTGTTTCTTCTATACTCAGTTCTTCAGCTTGTAGTGAAGTACCTCTCAATCTTCAGTATGAGGGAAGTTTCTTGAGCTCCGAAATGTGAATTGATGTCATAGATTCAGGGGGAGCTAAAGTGATAATTCCTTTATAAGAGGTGGTGATCTTTATTGACTGGCTCTATGCAGTATTAATGGTTGGAGATCTATAAATCTTTTGATCTTTGAATGCTAAAATTCTTGAACATAAAAGTGCTTTGCATATGGAATAGTCATGGAACTATTTAATAAAACTGGGAACTCATCCATTCTTGAACTATGATGATCAAAAGTAAAGAGACCACTTTGTGTAAATGAATTTAATATCTGTATTGACTTTAAACTCAGAATAGGTTTAATAAGAGCTGAAGAAACAAACCCTATGTATATATATATCTACATGGAATAAATTGCAGAGCAATGGCAAGCTTTCGCTAAGAAACTGTCTCTATGCACCAAAGAAGTGCTAAGGAGCATGTCATGAAGTGAGTTGTTATCTCTGTTTCAAAAGAAAAATAATTCATTGCAGAGCAATGGTAACTTTCCACTGAGAAACTACCTTCATGCACCAATGAAGTGCTAAAAGGTATGTCATGATGTGAGTTGCCAACTCTGTTTCATTGGAGCAGAATAGTTAGCTATGCTGAGTAACCGGGAACTCTGGTGTCTGATAAACATGTGTACCCGTGTCAAAAGGCTAGCTACACTTGACTGCAAATGAGAATTTAAAAATTAAAAAAATGATAATAATATACATATATATATATACATATATATATATATATATATATATATGTGGTTGACTTGAAACTCATATAAAAACCTATAGAGTTCATCTTCAATGCTGCTTAAATTCACTTCTCTAAGGCTTGAAATTGAACAATCTAAGGGAAAGATATGAGAAAGTTCCAAGTGTGCAAATTGTTCTATCCTTATTCCATAATCATGCTCCTCTTGTTCAAGGATTTGTCTTAAATTCTTAAGATTATTTTTCTCCACATCATTAAATGAATTAGGGGCTCTCATCATTTCTCATCATATCTCTCATAAGGGAACTTGAATTTTATCTATTAAAAATCTCTGAATGTAATTTCATCTTTTCATAATTTCAGTGTCTTTAGAATGCCTAAATACTATGGGTCTTCACTATTCCTTATGTCTACTTAACACTACATTCATGACTCACTTTGGTGGCGTCGACGCAGTGCCTCACTGCGTCAACGCAGTCATTCACTAACTCCAATTACTTCCCAGTCCGGTTCAACACAGTGAACCGGTTAGCCCTATTTGATTTGAATCTGTGTCGTCACCGTCTTTAAAACCTCGCGGCGTAAACGCTGTCGTCCTCTCAGCTCCTTCCTCAATCTTCAACTTTTCTTCCTCAGCTCCTACCTCTCCGCATCTCTTAGCCGTTTTTCCTCAGCTCATTTTCTCAACTGCTCCCGTTCGTTTATCGCGGCCATGGCGCCTCCGGAAGCAGTGAAAAAGGGCAAGAAGAAGAAGGGTCTAAATAGAAGAGCTCCCATCCAAGTTGAGGGCAAGATTGTGTCTCGTACAAAATTTCAACCTGCTCAAGAGAAGTCGCCGTCTCAGTCAGCTCCACGGAAAGGTAAAGGGAAAGACAAGAGCTCGCCGGCAAAGACAAGGGCAGCGAAGCAGAAGGAGACTCACGATGTTCCCGTGGCAGATCCTCCAGAGGAGATACCGTCTCCTTCAACTCCAAGGAGACGGAAAGGAAAAGAGATAGAGCTATCTCTTCGAAAACGCCGTCTCCATCCAAGCCCGCCAACTAAAAAGAGAAAGCTCTCTACCGTAAGGGCAGAGGAGCAGTCTACATCTTTAGCTGCTGCGAAGGGGAAGCAATGTGTGGACAGTTCACATGCAAGGTCTTCTGATCCCTATCTCACCTTCAATATAGAAGATCCTCTGAAAGTCCTTATTCCACGGTATATTGTTGCTACCGATGTTGAGATACTTGAGGTTTTTCCGCAATTACTTCCCACTTTGGATTTTCAGGGTTGGTGGTCTTTTGTCATGAATCATAAGATATATTACCCCACCCTCGTTCGGGAATTTTACCACAATTTGAAGTATGAACCTTAGATCCCCAAAATTTCTTCAACTCTCAGGAATATTAGTTTCAAATTGACAAACAAACTGTTTGCCAGAGCTTGGAAAATACCAATGAATGGGGTTGCGCTGCACAGTTTTCTGTTTGATGAACATGATGCCTTTGCTATTCTAACTGACAAACCCAGTGATCCTACAGACGTCAGGGAGACATATCTGTCTAGTCTTAAAGCAAATAGGTTCCCTCCATTCAATAGACTGCTCCACCATATTTGCACATCCATGATAACACAACAGAGCAGCGGTAGGGAACGGGTCACTGAGATGCAGAGATTTTTACTGTATTGCTTGCTGAAAAAGATAAAAATTTCATTGTCAGATGTAATCATTCAGACTATGGGATCTTGCTTAACACAATCTAGGACACTCCCATATGCTGCTCCATTGACTGCCATATTTAGAAAAGTTGGAGTAGATTTTGGAGATGAAAAGAAACTGAATATTCCTAAAGGGAACATATACTCCCTTTCTTACATTCAGAAATTCATGGGATTTAAAGTCATAAATGGACAGCCAGTCAGGGTTCTGCCAAGTCAGAAACCTGTATCTACTTCAGTGGAAACTGGTCAAGAAGTGAGAACTGAAACACAAGATCAGCAAGAGGCCAGTCTAAACAGAATGGAAAGACCAGAGGCTAGGGCAGATAGACCTGAAGCCAGTTCAGCCAGAATGGACTACCAAGAATTCAGCAATATCCAAGATGATTACAATGTACAAGATGATACTCCTGTGTTTCCAGTTGCTTCCAAAGAGCTTGTAATTGTACAAGGTCCTCTTCCAGAACCCTCCCCACCAAGGGGACCTGCATCTACTTCTGAGAAGATTCCAGCTAATTTTCAGCATGATGCTGGTATGCCTGATTTTTCTGGCATCAATCTTACACTCATTCAATTTTTGGAAATGAAATTCAAGAGCATTGACTCTTCCATAATGCACCTAAGCTCAACAACGGATATGAGGCTGTCACACCTTGAACAGAAATTAGACAGCAGATGGGAAAAGTTTACGCGTGATAAATTCAAGTCAGACAAGAAGCTTCATGAATTTATGGAATCTCTTCTTCAAGCTTGTCAGAAAGCTGGTTCAGTCATGCGTAATTTACAAAGCTTGCATCAACAATGTTTGAACAGGCTACAGAGTGTACAGACATACAACTATGATATCAAGGAAAATCAGTCAAAGCTGAATCTGAAATATTCTACCCTGATAGACAAGAATTTGATGTTCAGTGAAACGGTTCAAAACTTGTTTGAAAAGATTACATCTTTTGGTCAGGACCTTGCTAAACTGTTTGAACGAACCACTCTAGTCGGTGATGAGGTTGTGGATGTGTTGCATATTCTAAAAGAAAACTTCCCACCCACAATTGAAGATCAACGTGATGTGTACTGCCCTCCACCAACAGAAGCCTCCTCTTCTACACCTGAATGGGGATCTCAGCAGAAAGCTCAGGTGGACTATCTGTTTGATATATTACACAACTGGTTTGATGGTATCACTATCAAGGTCCAAGAATATCACAAGTTTGTGGTGTACAAAGATCAGCTATTTTCTGACAGGCTAGACACTTTGGCAGCATCCATGGCTCAACTTCAGCACCAGTTGGATATTGTGTCTGCAACTGTACTTCAGTCTTCCTCATCTACTCCCCTTCCTGATGATGTCAAAGGGGGAGAGAAATAAACTCAAGTTGGAGTCTAGTCTAGAATTGCATTGCATCTGTATCAAAGCTGCATCAAATGTGATGATTGAGTGAAGTTTTTGTTTCTTTTACATATTTTGTGAAATGTTCAAAAGAAGTCGTAACATGTGAGAATCTCCAACTTTTGTTAGAAAAGCCTCTCTGTTTGTCTGCTTGATGTAAAACCTTGAGCTTAACTGAATGACAAAAATTGATTTTTTAGCCTCTGAAGTGAATTCTTTGTTTGATCTGAACTTCCTTGTTTGATCTGAATAATACATTTTTATTTAGATGCAATGACATTCACCTCATAGTTGTCATCATCAAAAAGGGGGAGATTGTTGTGCCCCTGGTTTTGATGATGACAATCATGAGATGTGTGTGTTGAATTCAACTTAAAATATTGAATTAAATCTTGATTCAGTAATGCATGCATCTGGTTTATTTTTGAATGGACGAAAGGGACAGGGTCGACACAGGATGATTCATAGCGTCCACGCAGTGGGTTGCCTCAAGGACAGCGTCTACGCAAGACTCTGAAGGCGTCCACGCAACAGTTCAAGAGGCAAAATCATAAGTCACTGATATAATCTCAGTCCGTCAACGCCACAAACCCACAGAGTCGACGCATCAGTTCAAGATCTTACTAGCCCACTTTACTGCGTCAACGCCACACTATTGCAGCGTCGACGCATCAGCTTAAGAAGCAGAGGCACTCACAGATCTACTTCACTGCGTCAACGCCACAGTAGAGCAGCGTCGACGCAGCAGTTCAAAAGGCAGAATTATGGTTCACTGGAATACCCCAGTGCGTCAACGCTACAGCATGATAGCGTCGACGCAAGCAGTTCACTCTGAGATGAATTTGGCTCTGGGTAAGCTTAGTGGGTTGACGCAGTAACCCAATGCGTCAACTCATCCACCTACGAACTTGAAGCCTTGTGGGCAGTTCAAGGCAGCGTCAACCCCTTGGTCACCATGGGTTGACGCCATCTGAATCCTTTCATAAGATTAGTTGGGTGGACCCCAGTCATTAGTGACGTCAAAGGCCACATCAGCCAAAAAGTGTTTCGATCTCGTTTTCCCTCGCGATTCCAGAAGGCTCTGAGGAGATCATCATTGGGCTAACCAGAAAATCTGGTCGGGGCCCACTAGGTGTGTATATATTACATGGTTCAGGGTGAGCGCGGTAAGGTGGTTGGTTTTGGAGATTTCGAAGCTGTCGCAGACTAGGCTGAGCAAGAGAAGCTCACTAGAAGAACTGGGGAGTTCATCTTCTTCCTGCTAGCGATCTGATGAAAACCTGAGGAGATCTAGGAGCAGTGATCTATTGCAAGTTCATCTACATCTCAGAAGGAGAAGATCAGCTGATCGTTGAAGCTTCTTCTCCCAGACTTCTGAATTCAAGCCTGAGATCCGGCGGCCTCACAGATCTGAGATTGCTCCTTCATCACTGAGTGATTTCGTTTATTGTTTGTCATTTTAGTTTGAACTCTGTTACATTGTTTCTCCCTCGTACTGGTTTGAGTAGAGGGTGGGGTTTGATCCAGCTGATTGTGCTTGGATCAAGGGCGTTTGGGCGTGTTTGCCTGCAAGCTGTTCGTCAGCGGTTTAGAGGATCTGTTCCTCTGGTTTAGTCAAGCTGTATTGCTCAGCGTTGTTTGAGGAGGTTGTTCTTCGGTGTAGCTAAGCTGTAAAGCTCAGCAGGGATCCTCACTGATTTAGTGAGGGGTGGACGTAGGTCTCCACAGGGAGACCGAACCACCATAAATATATGTGTTCCTCTTATGGTTTGCTATTCTCGCACAATCCACCTATCGTTAGATGTTTGATTAGGCACGATATGCATACAGTCAGTTTTCTGAATTTCTTATTAGCATTCTGCTTTCTAAAGCGAGTGTGATCTTGCATTAATATTTTAAAGGGTCAACCTATTCACCCCCTCCCCCTCTAGTTTGACATTCCACCTAATCTAACAATTCTATGCAGCGGAATCTTGACTACACCCGGCATCACCCTCCGACCTATTACCCGTCGGAGTCAAAGTGCACACTTGTCAGTTTTCTGAAATGGTTAGGCAGCAAATATGAGTCTAAAGACTCAGTAGACATCAAAACCAATCACATCTTTATCATATACTAACCTGTGTAGATCCATGATATATATAAAGCTAATCACAATTTCATTAGATTGTACATATACTATGAATGCAAAGAAAATCTAATAGAACAGAATAATTTTTCATATTTATAAGAAAATACGTATAACAAATCTTATCTGACTTATAAATAATATGGTACATGTCTTAGGCTCTTAGCTAAATCAGAGTTTATACAGATAAATTTATTTTCAGATCATTTCAGAGTCATATATCAAATCTGAACTTCATATTAAGCCATGTCTGTTTACAAAATCACATAATGCATTAGTTAGTTATCACATATTGGATAAACACATATTGGACAGACATCCTGTCAGTATAAGCAGTAGCAAACATATACCTAGGCATCCATACATCGACATAAAGACAAATGGTCTAAACGTTGGAGTCTATCGGCTTTGATCAACCGCGTAGGATTGAGAGTTAATACTCCACCATTCTCCAAATATTTTTTTTATTCTGGGTTCCGGATTTTACAGAAGTCCGTTTGTTCTCGAAAATGGGCCTAATCTCGTAGCGGACGTTAACTACGGTTTGTCGCCCCACACCTCCTTAAAGTGACACAGTCCATATGTTTAATCAAAATTTTATTTTTATTACATAGTCATCTCAATATATAAAACTTACCATTAAAATTTCTAAAATACTTGATTGTCAACGATTCATACTTTAATATCATAAATCATGGGGTAGCGAGTTAACTCTATTAACTAAATAAATTACTGTTGTTTAACTGTATGAAATTACACTTCTAATTATTAAAATAAAATTAATATAATAGTAACTAAATAAATAACCGATTCTAAGTATAGATCATCGGGTCAAATATGTTAGATAAATAACTGATTTAAGCATGAATAATTACATTTCAAATAAAATCAAATTAAAAAAATATAAATATCAAATAACGTGCACTCGGTTTATCATGTGCCTACCTTTAGGGTGGACTCTCCAAATTAACTTTAATATCTCACCTGAGCTCCCGTAATAATCCTTACGTAGGAAAAGATAATCTTCTTGTCTCAAAAATATTTTTTATCTTATTATATCTTCCCTAATTAATAAAATTTAAACAACCCTCAACTTACCCGTAAGGACGGATTCCTACGTAAAGGAGGGTGAAATCCTCTAGATAAGTTCCTGAATTCTCCGTCTAAACTTTTATGAAGTCCATCTTATTCTGACTCTATCTTATTCTCTCCACCAATTTATAAGAGAATGAGAGAGTAGGGAAGAGAGATGAGAGAAAGAGAGAGAGATTAGAGAGTGAGAGATGAGGAAATGAGAGAAAGAGAGAGTGAGAGTTGAGAGAACGTGAGAGAGAGAGGGGTGAGAGACTGAGAGAGTTGGGAGGGGGATGAGAGAATGAAGAGAGGTGGAGGGGGAGAGGAGAGTGAGAACGTGGGAGTGGGAGAGGGGGATATATATAGGGGAGGGGAGGAGAGAAGAGGAGAAGATAAGGAGGAGTGAGAGGATAAGAAGATAAGAAGGAGAGGGGAAGATAACGGGGGGAGGTTTTTTTTTAACTCTCCATCGGATAAGGAAGGAGGGGGTAAGAGAGAGGATGAGTTTTGCATAAAAACCCCTTAAAATTTAACAATAATAGAGTCTCAACATATTAATCTATTCTTTCTTATTTTTGACTTACCAAATGACACAATTTGAAAATATGTTTAACATGAAACTTGTAGATCTTTAAATTCACTTTCCAATGGGTCTAATATTGACCATATTCCGACATTCCTATAAATAGTTACACACTAATAAAGCGTGATGTATATTTAATTTATTTTATAAAATTCGTTAAACTCGTATTCACTATACAGTTCAAAGTGTTGGACTTTGGTTAAGAGAATTTAAAATTTATATGGACTCTAAATATAAAATATTTAATTATTTTTAGGTTTGGGACAGATTGGGGTGTTACAGTTGGCCGTGAGCAAATTGCCATATTAGAATCTGCACCTTCACCGGGCTCCTCGTCCTTCATACTTGCCTGTAAAAGGGGAAACACAGACCCCATCATGAAGAATACGGTAGGCAGACCTGACTGTATACTTTCCTGCCGCCTCCCACTTCCAAACCCTGGCATTGTTGACGGACCTGTCCACCATATAGCTGTCCAACAAGTGCAGCAAATCCAATAGGCTGACATACTGACCGTAGTAAAGATTCCGCCTGAAGCAGAGAAACCACCCACCTTAGTCCCAAACTTGAGCAACCACCACTGACTGGTCAGAGGCAATGGCAAAAAGGGTAGGGAATCTCTCCCCCAAAATGCAATTATCACACCACCTGTGCAACCAAAAAAGGCAAGTGAGACCATTACCCAGTTGCCACTGAACAGCAGCTCGAACAAGATTGGATGCCTGCAAGATCCCTCTCCAAACTGCTGAGATGTTATAGGAGGTATTAGAAGTCCGTCAGGTTTCCTCTCCTGTAATACTTGCTGCAAATGACCTCAGCCCAGAGACCCCTATCAGCACTGCCCAAATATCAAAGCCACTTGCCAAAAACTGGATTTTCTGTGGAATTGGTTTACTGTATGCTTAATAGATGTGAGATACCACCTCATAGGCTATGCAAAGATAGAGGGTGAAAGTTAAGTCAACCAACATGATAGCATTTGAAAAGGCAAACATAGGATAGTTATTTTGTAAATTGTGGATGTTTGGGTCAGATGTAATTTTTCTACAGATGACCATATTTAAACATTTTGTACTAGTGGAGCTATCATAAAATGAGGTCAAGAGATTTCCTGGTGATCCCAAATCCGTCATCCATGTAGGAGGATAGGAAGCTTGGTGTAAATGTTGCCGATAGGATCTAGGTAGGAAAAATGGGCCTTCGCCAAAAGGTTTGATGAAACTGAGAGTTGCATCTAGTAAGTCCTGTTATGGATCATATACCACCAGTTTAGTGTATTCAGGTAAGAGCTCTATCAGTCTACCATAAGGTTGGACAGTTTTCATGGATCCAAATATCGGACTTTGTTTACCTGGGATGGTGGCTAAATAGATGGACTCCATTCGATGTGGATTTTTGTGGAATGGGAACCAAGGGATAAGTAGAGGTTGGCATGATGTTTTCTGGGGGAGAGTTAGCAAGAGCAAGGAGGAAGGGGGGCCAGGCATTAGAAATGTAAGAGATGTCAACTTGGCCTTGCTGTGCAAATATGTTTGGAAATTGGGCACAGAGGACGGGTCTTTGGCTGAAAGTTATTAATATGGAAACTCTAGAATATGGGACATCTCTTGAATTCCTGGCACATTGTTTCAAGCCTATGGGAAAGAATTTTCATACTGGAGACATGGTGGCTGCTGATGTAGCCTGGTGTACTGGTGATGAGTGAAGGACTCTCTTTTGCCATGATTAATGGTGACCTAGTAGACCACTTGCAGAGCTTCTTCCAGATCTGTTTTGTGCTTCATCTTTTTTCTGCGGCTGTTGTAGTTGATATCTACGATCATCGGACAGTAGGAGTATGGAGTCCCACCTTTAGAAATCAAGAAACCTGCAGGACTGTGAAGCGACCCCCTTGGGTTCCCTTCTTTCCTTGCGTCAAGGCCAAGTGTTGTCTCACAGCAGGACAGATAGCAGGGTTTGGACATGGGAAGCAATGGTATCTTCACTGTTCACAGTGAAATCTACTAACAAGATGATTGCTGATGGAGGGTTGATGTTTCAAGTTCAACTAATGTGTCAGGTATGTGACCCACAAAGTCCTTGCTTTGGAGAGTAGCCCATGGTCACCTTCCCAATTGTGATGGATTGGCTAAACTTGATGGAGGGTACTAGGCATACTTGCTATTTGTGTAATAAGGTTGATGGGGACTCAGAGCATCTGTTCCTAAGGTGTCATTTCACCAAGGCCATTTTGTAACGGATTATCTCTGAATTCTGTTGGGGCCTTTTATAGATCTCATGATCTGCTAAAAGGATGGTCCGGGCACCAGGCAGTCGAACTCCTGCTTAGATGGAATGATGTGGTGGTTAGTCTTGCATGCCACTCTGTGTATGAAAGAAGCTTCAGGTGATTTCAAAGCAAGAGCTGGTCAGTGGAGGAGGTGATTCCTTTCATTTATGACCTTGTCTGTGTTTGATCCAAGGTTTTGAGGTTTTCCAACATCAGTGACTCTCACTCTGTCTTCCCTGTTTTCTTAATTAGAGTCACAACAGTTTGATGTATATGATGTAAAGGGGATTTTTTTGGGTTGCTCCTTTGGTCTGTGGGGCCCTTTTGGGCGGGTTTCATTCTTGCACATGGCGGCTTATTATTTGTGGGTGGACTTGTCCTCTCTTATTGTACATTCTATTTTTATATTTAATAGGTTCTGTGGTATTACCCACTTTTCCAGTCCCCCCTTGGATTCTGTTGAAGGAACATGACTGTGCAGAGATGGTATTTCGTGATAGGGTTATGCTGGTAACTGAAATTGAGAATATTGAGGATCATTAATCATTAACTATGCAAGAATTATATATTATGTCTAAGATGGTTAGACAGTGTTTAATAGATCAATGCAGTAGCAACAACTCTACTCAAGAGAGTGGGGATATGAATGAATGGGAGTCTAGTTTATGGAACTTGCGAAGAAAGAATGGGTTGGGTTTAATAAAACAGGGTGGCGATTAAAGCAGATTTGAAGCTACTGGAGGTATTGGAGAGATGGTTCTATGGAATCTTCTTGAAGAACATTGTGTGTTGAAGATTAGAATGTGCATTAGGGCTTCCATGAGGAGCCTGGATTTCATTTTTTATCTTCTTTTCTCATGCAGCTTATTCTGTTTGACATAGTCATCTTGCTGCTCTTTCCTTTATGACTATTTATTACTTATTGCTTCTATTTGGCTTGCGGATTTCTTTGTTCCTTTATGTGAAGCTGCGTAGTACCTCATAACGTGGAGTTCCTAATGATGATCAGGGTTGATCAATGTGGATCAGTTTTTTAAGCCAATTCAAACTCTGCTACATTTCTAAAGTGATAAAAGATGGGTGAAGTCTGCTTGAGAGAAATACAAAGCAAAGATTATATTGGTGATCTTTTGTTGGCCAATTTTACCGATATTCTTCTTTGGTTGGGTTGGGATTGTGCATTTCTCTGATCTCTAAACCAACAATTGATCTGGATTTAACATGTCTATACCTTTTTTATTTTGGAGAATACCAAGAGTGAAACCACTTGCCTAGGATCAAGCCCAAATTATTGGTACCCTGAGTCATGGGCAGACCAAACATCTCTTGGGCAGTGGCCCACCTCATCCCAGCGAAGTCCGTGAGGTCAAAACCCGCATGAACTCTTGTTTGGTACCCTTCCTGCATTTATGTCCATGGTGGGAGTTGATACTACGACCTCATGGTCACCTGTGAAGTGCTCTATCTGACCCTCCCACCCCGAGGGACTATAAGTTTTCCTATACTCTGGTCTTTGATTTCCTGATTGATAGTTATGCAGTATCCTTGAATTTATGTTCTCATCTACTATTTATCTTTATCTAAGCACCATTCTTTTGCAAGGTTGCTGTTGTTTAGAAATTACTCCAGTTTTGCATTTTTGAGTTTCCTTTTATATATGTCTGACTTATCTGCTTGCCTTATCATCCACTCTTCTTCCAGGTTCCAAAACAATTGCTAAAATCCAGAGAATTCCAAGAGGAATGTGTTCTTTCTGCTCTTGAGCAGCTTACATCACACTTTGCTCAGTGGAGCTATAATATCTCTTTCCCTGAACTGGCAATAATTCCTCTCATTATATTGAAAAGGTTCCATGAAAAAACTACTGCTGAACACCTTAGACATTTGGTGAGGCGTTTAATAGAACAGGTAAACCCCTGCCACCCAATATATTATTTGCTCAAATAAGCACTTGTTGACGCTGGTTAGGCAATTCTCTGCCCTTTTTGATGTGTTTTCTCCATCTACCTTGAATCCTGCCCCTTTCTCTGGGGAGACCTGTATTACTGTTGGGCAATCCAATGTCAGATTTCTTGAATTTCCCAATGCACGTGCTAGTGATCCAATTTCTTACATATTTAGAGTGATATTGCAGGAATTGAGTAACAAGTTTAGGTGTTATGATTTAGATGTGGGCATCCTTGTCAAGTCATTAGACAATTTGTTGTTCTACTGTCAATACCAGAAACATGAGTATCAATTTCAACCCCCAGAACTTGATTCTTACATTGTTATTGCTGTATTAACTTTTATAATTGGATTCCTGTAATGTAGGTTGAGCAAAACAATGACTTCGTGCAGAGGAAAAGAGATGGAGTTGCTTTCTCACCAAGTGATCAAACATCTGCGGAATCATTTCTCCAGGTCGGTTTCTTATTGCTTTACTTTATCCGTGGGACAGCAGAAGCTTTGTCCAGCCAAACCAAGTTTCTAACTTTTGGGTCATGCACTTGCAGCTTGAGAAGAGCAGTGGTGATGCCCCCTTTGCTCGATACTTCAGGAATATCCAGCAAAAATCTAATTCCGGAAAACTGGCTGTAAGATACTCTACTGCCTTCACCGTCTGAAAGACAACACACTCTTGGAAGAAAGATGCCATGTTTATTTTGTTTTGTGTGCTTTCTACTTTCCAAATGTCTAAGGTCGTGTTTAGGAAAGTACGTTTTAAAAATCTCTGAGAGAACTCGAGGGTGAGATGTGGATAAAGCCCAAAAATGTGGATAATAGTTTTTGCATTCAAGTGGGATTTTTATTCTAATGAACGAATCTTTTGACTTGTACCTTGGTCTGCATAGGCACATATAGAGGCCATCTCCCACTCCCTCTCAGGATTCTCCCTCGGTATATATTTTTCTCAGATGGTTGGAGAATCGGCAGATTTCCCAATATAGATTTTTTAACTTTGTCTTCCCTAGTCCACCTGATAGGCATTTTGTCAATGCAGATGGTCATCGGTAAGAAAGAGTCAAAGCACTAAATTTCTCAGATGTATCCTGAAAGATAGCGAGAGCATTCAACTGAACTGCAGAATGATTGAGAGTTATTTTGTTTAATTTATGGTTTGCTGCAAGAAAGAGCTCTCAGAAAGTCGTTTCCTTGTACTCGTCAATGGAGCAAATGCAAGAGGTGCGCCAGATTGCATTGTGGAAGGAACAGCTTTTCTCAAGGAGAACGGGACTCCCAGGCGTTTCAGAATGCAGCAGCGGCCAGTTTTGGTGAGAACTAAAACTATTCTCTATTCTACATGGCTATACAGCTCCAGCGGGCATCGCAGATGATTTGGTTAAAGCATCAACTTTAAAGAGAACCCTTCACCGCCTTCAAGTTCTGGTGCCTGTCTATTGTATTTCAACTACGAAGCTGATTAGCATACAAACCCCTGTTCGTTACCCAAGTGTTGGATACGTGATCTGGGTAATGCACCAGTTTGTTCTAAAGTTCACTGCGCTGCATCACTTGGAACATTTGCAAGTGAGATCAACAGAACTGAATCCGAAGCAGAGTAAAGAGAGAGAAAACCCTAGAAGGTGAGCTATTGTGACGCCTGGCAGTACTCTTTTCCATGGATCGACCCCATTTTTGGATAGTATTACCCTATAAGTTGCTGTATCTCTATAATCTTTCAATGGATGTCTGCCATTTTCTTGGGGTAGTAGACATTAAGATGTTCTGTTGTATTCTAACATATTTTCATAATAATTGTCACGATTAACTTCATATTTTGATGTGCATTCGGTCTTAGAACCAACAAAGATAAAAGAAAGTTGATTTGAGTGTTTATCTTGCTTAATTAATATCGACCTGTATGGTGTCGTCTAAAGGATATATTTTATCTTGCTTAATATCAACCTACCTTTTCCTAATCCTATTAGTTCTCTCAACTATGGCTCTCATGTTCCTCCGTATATACTAATTACTATGTTGATTTCAATGCTAACATTAAAATCTGATATTATATCAAAATTATTACTTCACTCAAATGAGACATTGGATGTGGTTAGATCATGGTTAATGTGTCGACCCGTACTCTATATATACATATATATTGGTGCGAGTTGGTTGACTTTTATTATATCACATAGATCTCGGAATGATTTGCGTCAACCAAGTCGACCCAAGCAGATCTAAGTCAACAAAGCAGAAGTTAGACGACCTAGCTTGAGTCAGTCTGAGTTGAGTCAACTCATTCCGTGTCAAGTTAAACACCCGGGTCGGTTCCACCCGCAGAGGTGGCGAACCTTGGGTTAGAGTTAGACCACTGAGTTACCATTTTCTGCCTACCTACCTACGCGGTAACACGGCCTTACACATGCTCCCAAGAAACACTGCTCTTAAACTGCCAGCTGGTTCAATTTGGGGATAATGAGACAACGCATCCTCAAGACAAGTCACTGATCAGAGTCCCATTCTTCATGGCCACCGTTTCTAGTCGCACGGTGATTGAAATGCATGTTTGTTTAAATCTTTGCACAGGTAATTAGTTTGTGTTGATGGATGTGCGCCATATAGAACCATATCAATCTGCCGGGGTGATGGTATGAATCCACCGCTTGGTATGTGAATTCCGAGTTTCATACACTGCACACCGAAACTAGATCTCTTTACCATCGTCGACGATCGGGGAGGGTCAATTTTTAATTGGGTCTATCATTAATTATTAACGCTTCAAATTAACAATATATAGTAGACTCAAAATCTGACTCCAGTAATTATTAATGCTTCAAGGTGCATATATATATATATACATATATGTCGACTACTACGTACTCATTGAAGAGCTGTAACGTGGCATCATGCACTGATCATTAACAAAGAACAGAAGAATTGTCATATATATATATATATATATATATATATATATATATATATATATATATATATATATATATATATATCTGCGTGTGCGTGTGCGTGTGCGTGCGTGTGTGTGTGTGTCATATAATGCAGCACAGATTAAGATATGGAAGCTATAGCTAGCTAGCTGTTGTTACTTTGCACCAGACATTTGATGAGGAAAGCAGCAGCTTACATCATTTTTCTTTCCTTACGGAAAACTCGCATTTCTGATCAAAGTTTTGATTCCGCAATGTCTGTATAAATTTCTGCATTGGGTACGTAGGGCCGAGATTCCACCATTAATCCTCTGAGAAAACAGAGGGACAAGGAGATCGATCACCACAAGAATGTCCGAGAGCCGGCGACGGCTTCAGCGGAAAACAAATTCACAAAAAAAAAAAAAAAATCCCGTCTCCGCGAATATTTGCGACGCTGAAGAACCGTCGCAAAAAGAATTCTTCAATCACGCTGCCTTGTCACTTCCAGGCGGCAGAGCGGGCACCGCGCCTTCCGCCGCAGCCACCTTTCGACGCAGACCCCGTGGAACGAGTGCGCGCACGGCAACCACCGTCTCTCCCGCCCGGCCATCCTCTCCAGGCATATGGTGCAGCACTCTTCCCCCTCCTCCTCCTTTCCACCTCCACTGCCTTCCCGTTGGCCCTCCATGCCCGCCTTATCCTCTGGCACTACAGCGGCCGACATCGATGGTAGGTTTTCTTCCACCCCCTCCTCCTCCTCGCTGCTCTCGTCTTCCTCAGAGATCATACTCACATGGACGACCGCATCGACGCCCGTCTCCAACGGCGGCTCCCCGCGCGCCCCCGGCCGCACGGCCCACGCCGCGACGTCCCGGAGGTACAGCAGCACCTTCTCCACCACGACTTCCAGCGCCGCCTCCGGCACACCCCTCCACCGCATCGTGCGGGTCACGTCGGCGAAGGACGCATCCGCGGCTCCGCTGTACGGCGACAGGAGGCTGCTCGCCTCGTACGCGCGGCGGGGCAGGCCGACCGTCTCGCACCTCCGGTGCCTGCCGTCCGCGTGGAGGTGGTGGATGCGGAGGTCCGGGGCGCAGTAGAGCCAGGGCTTCCTGTCGCCCCGGCCGAGGATGGACGACGACAACAGGAGGTCCAACTCGCCGCCTCTCCAGTTGAGAGAGTAACGAATGCCAACCATGGGGGTCGGCGACTGCGTCGCCCCTCCCGCCGCCTCCATCGTCGCATGCAGCTCGTAAACTCGCCCTTGCGACAGCGCGCTAGCTCCGTTATTTGTAGAGGAGAAGAAGAGTGGGGAAGAGCCCTGCGATCTCCGTTTTCCGAGTCCCACTGGGATCGAGTTCCCTAAAAAATAATACATATATATATATATATATATCTGTTTGGATGGCTAATCGGAGATGTTTCCTAAATCCTACGTGTATCAACAATTAATTATGCTGTCGTTATGAGTTAATGGACCGATAACAAGGGATTGGCTGGCTAGGTTTTTTTTATCGATTTTGTTAATTATTCGCATGCCAACTCTATTGTGTTGTAGTCAGTTTAATCTAAGGTTAGGGCTTACACATTATGAATGTTATGACTAAAATTTCGAGAGTCTGAACAAGAGTACTTCTACTTCCATCATCCTTCTCAACACCAAACTCTCCTCTTTCTTCCATGCATGTTCCTCTCATGTTAAATATTATTATACCACTCTTAATGTTAATATCAAAATTAGAACTATAACAAAATTTAATTAGTTCAGGCATGTTAGCTCCTCACGGGAGATATATATATATATATATATATATATATAAGAGACCCTGTTCACAAGGAAGGATTTTTTTTTAAAAAAAACTTTTTGGTGACCCGTAATTTACCACAGTTGGACTCATAAAGGGTTTTTTAAAAAAAAACAATCATTACCATATATAGTGAATCAGAAAAGTTTCTATTTGTTGAATGAGTTCTTGGGATACTATAGTGAAAATCGATCAGTGTCCTTGTCTCTCTGTTTGATGCTGCTGTTGCTTCGTTTCTTTTTACTTTTTAATCTATGACGTAATTTCTTTCTCAAGAACGATTCTGCTGGTTTTGGTAGTGAGATGAAAACAGAGTTGAACAGAAAACTTGTGCCTTTCTGATCCCTGCTGGATGTGTTAGTCGGACACTGTCTGCCTCTCATCAAATGGAAGTTGCTTTGTGGAAATCCAGAGAGACAGATCGATTTACCCATAAATATTTTTTTTCTTTTTTCTACCTTCCATGATTCCATCACAAGGTCGATCTATGAATTGCTACAATCTTTGTTCTGCATATGCCCTTCTATCAATGCAGTGAGACATGGTAGTTTAAGGGAAAAAAAAACATAAATTTTGTGTGGCTGCTGTTGCTTCGTTTCTTTTTACTTTTTAATCTATGACGTAATTTCTTTCTCAAGAACGATTCTGCTTGTTTTGGTAGTGAGATGAAAACAGAGTTGAACAGAAAACTTGTGCCTTTCTGATCCCTGCTGGATGTGTTAGTCGGACACTGCCTGCCTCTCATCAAATGGAAGTTGCTTTGTGGAAATCCAGAGAGACAGATCGATTTACCCATAAATATTTTTTTTCTTTTTTCTACCTTCCATGATTCCATCACAAGGTCGATCTATGAATTGCTACAATCTTTGTTCTGCATATGCCCTTCTATCAATGCAGTGAGACATGGTAGTTTAAGGGAAAAAAAAACATAAATTTTGTGTGGCTGCTGGGATTCGAGCCCAGGTCTCCACGGCCACAACGTGGAATTCTCACCACTAAACTACAGCCACATGTGACATCAACGACGGAAATACTTCTCTTTAACGTCTAAAGAACGCACGAGAGCTGGGATCCACTACGAAGTTCAGGGCACCTACCCCGGCTACCCCCCTCGGAGGTGGACATCGCAATGCTGCGAGGGCCCGCCAACTGACCTTGATCTTGGTAGAGGCAAACCAGCGAGTTCAATGCCGAAAAAATGATGCCCTCGTGCTTGCTGCTCCTCACGTAGTACGGTTCCACAGAAATTCTCCTTAGTTTATGTCCAAAAAGTAAGAAATTATGGACCATGGGGTATACAAGAAAACAAGAAATATGCGTAAAAAATGTGAAAATTAACCGAAAGTTGATTGATATAAAGAACACATTGAATCCAAGTTAATTTACAAAGATGTCGGTCATCAGAGACACTAGAAAAGCTGAAGCAATTGACAGAGAAGGAAGAGTTTGCAGCTGAGCACGTGACGGAAGTCACGGAACAGCCATTGTTGTCAAACTTGAAAACGTTTGTAATTTTAAAAAAATTGACTTTTCTTTATTGTTACGGATTAATGAATCAAGTTCTATTTTTTTTATTTGTGTGGATAGCTATGATTTAGGGATGCATATGAGTTGGTTATTTGTCGGGTTTAAATTTAGATTTCCTACATACCGTTACTGCGTTAAGTGTGTTATCATTTAAAAAAATTATGACTTTTAAGGTATAAGATCAATTTATAGGAGACGAATGGAAAGATAACGTTAGAATATCTCCGGATGACGTGTCGTGAACGCAAAAAACCAAAAGCGGAAATAATAACTTAAAGGGTACAAGACCAATTCATAGCTTTCTCTTTCTCCTTTTAATTAGGATTCCGTCTCGTCCCGTTTCAATCACAGATCGGAATGACCCATATGAGAGACTCAATCGAGTTACTTTATATATTATATATTTTATTTTAAATATAAAATATTTAATATGTAAGTTGGTTGAGTGATTTCACTTGTTCACGACGATTTGAGTTTGAATCTCGTCGATTACATGTATTTTTTAGATTTCTCTTTAAAATTATTATTTAAAAAATTAAAATTTCAAGACGTTTGCAAGATTCAAACATAAGATCTTTCAGAGAGAGTGCACACAAACAACTTAACCAATTGACCTACGAATTTTATTATACTATTTTACACACACACATATATATATATATATATATATATATATATATATATCTCTCTCTCTCTCTCTCTCTCTCTCTCTCTCTCTCTCTCTCTCTCTCTCTCTCTCTCTCTCTCTCTCTCTCTCTCTCTTACGGGATGGAGTGAGGCGGTACCATCTCGTCATATCCCGTCCCGATAAAAAATCGGAACGTTCGAGACGATCACGTCGATAAACTTTTTTTTAACTGACATTTTTCATATTCTTATGTCATAGGTGACAATGACTCTCTCGTCACGATAATAATTAATACTTTATCGAAAGTTAGCTCTAATAAAATGGGCATAAAATAATAGAACATGGCACCAACTTGCATGTTTATTTTGTAGGCAGGACAGCCATCGGATAAGATCCATCCATCCAACGGCTGGGATTGGCAGTTTTCGTTTTAAACAATTATTTGAGAGGAAAAAAATAAACCAGAAGGCGACAAAATAATGAGAAGGATCCCGTTCTCCAGCTATGCGACGACGGTTTTAAAACAACAATAATAATAATTAGTGCACGTTCGATATTATTATGCACACTCATTATATTTATTTTTTATTTTTTAAAGAAAGGCTTAACTTATTTTATCTTGTGATATAATTCACACGTTAATATGATAATTAAAAAAAATAAAAATAAAAAACAATTAAAACTAAATTCAACACTGTTCATTTGATCTACTTTTTTTAAAAAATTGAATCGTTATATAAAGATGTGACTTACGTAAAAAATTAAGGTGACTTAAATCTCACATCATATAAATTTTTTTAAAAATAAAAAAATAAAGTTAATGTGCAATGGAGGTGTGCAATAAATTTCAAATTTATACTGATATTTTTTTCCAAAACATATCGCCCTTAGGCGGAGCTCGGTGAATTGTGAGGTGACTCTTAGCGCCGGAGCCGTCCCAATAAATGAATCCTGTTCCTACTAAAAGAGCAGAGGAGTCGAAGTGATATTTCCTGTAATTGCATGGGTGAAATTATGACTCTTAAGCAGCAATTTTGACTCGTCATTAAATTATAAAGTGTAGAAAGTAATTTCTTAAGTAATTAATTTCATGAATACTATTTCTCTTAATGTTAAGGGTATCGGCTTTGTTGGAGCACATGCGCGATATTCGACTCACTTTATCTCAAAAAGTGATCTTTAGATTATGAAATTCCTTCTTGATAAGTTTTAGATTATGAAATTTCACTATCAATCATTATTCTTTAAAAACAAAATTGTTAGACTCGGGCCTAATCAACCTAATCACATAATTTGACCGTCTATCAAATATCTATTTTTATTCTCTTTTTTTATATGCAAGTTGAAATTGTGAACGAGATCCATGCCTTTAAACACCAAATGCATTAGCAATTGCAACCTCAACGAAGAAAGGATGAATTGATTAATTATTTTTTATCATATATATTGGACATGCGAAATTAGCTTCTCATATAGCTTAATTTAAAGATATTCTTAATAAAATAAATATTAAAGACTAAATTTTCACCTAACAATGACCTTATAAATTAATGCATTTCCAAAAGTTGACTATACGATATTGAGAAATGTTAAGTTGACACACTTTTTACCATTATTTGTGTCATAATTTCCCCCCCCCCTCATCTAATTTAATAATTGGACCTTAAAAAAATAAGCTTAAGTTCAGTATTGTCAAATTAGAGGATATATTGAACTTTAAGTTATTTTTATATAGAATCGTGACATAAAAATTATAAAGAGTGTGACACTACAATATTTTTTAAAATATGAGATTTTTAGCATATACACAAAAAGAAAAGAATGCGGTAAGCTCACTTCGTCGGACCGCACCAAGAATGCCCTTCCCATCTACAAAACGACCTCCTCCGGCCAGATCTTCCAATCCTGTTGTTCTCCGCAGTCTTCTCTTCCCCCATTCCTCTCCCTTCTCCTCCGCGACCACGCTCTCCAACCTTCCCTTTCCACCTCGTACCCCCTCGAAGCCTTAGCCCTAGCGCCGGGCGCCGCTGCCTGAGGAGAAGGGGCGGCGAAGATGAGGGAGATCCTGCACATCCAGGGCGGCCAATGTGGCAACCAGATCGGCGCCAAGTTCTGGGAAGTGATCTGCGATGAGCACGGCGTCGACGGCACCGGGAGGTACGTCGGCGATTCCGACCTCCAGCTCGAGCGGATCAACGTCTACTACAACGAGGCCAGCGGCGGGAGGTACGTCCCCAGGGCGGTGCTTATGGACCTGGAGCCCGGCACCATGGACTCTGTCCGCTCGGGGCCCTACGGCCAGATCTTCCGCCCCGACAACTTCGTCTTCGGGCAGTCTGGCGCCGGCAACAACTGGGCCAAGGGGCACTACACCGAGGGCGCCGAGCTGATCGACTCCGTCCTCGACGTCGTCCGCAAGGAGGCCGAGAATTGCGATTGCCTGCAAGGTAGATATGCACGTGTATTCGGTTTGGACCTATGAGCTTCGTGAATCTGTGTTTTCCTCTGCGTTGGATCTGGAATTCGTGCAATTTTCCTTTGCCTCCTTGTTCTTAGCTTCGAGTTTTGTGGTGTTGCACATGCCAAGTACGGTGGAATAATTTTGCTTTCCCCCTTTTGTCTCTTCTAAGTATTCTCGGTAATACTGTGGAAATGTTTCAGCATCCTATACTTTTGGCTAGTCTTGATGCCTTCCTCTTCGTTATTATTGCTTTGGAATATTGTTGCACAAGAATTAAGGTAGCTATTGATATGTGTAGGAAATGCTAATAGGGCCGGGTGTAGGTGTGGATCACATCATTTTTAATTGTACGCTTGATATGTATAGAAATCTCGAGAAGTGAGGCTGTAGTGGCTTTATTTTCTGCTTGTTTCTGTTTGTTTCTCCCTGATTCCTTTTTTTTTTGTGGCGGGGTAGGGTGCGAGTAGAACACTGGGACAAACAGAAAATCGGAGCAGCAGTTTACCTCTTTTACCCTCTGATCATGTTTTCTTCTTCATTGGACCTATTCCTGGATCTGTGCCTATCCATTTCGTCTCTGTTTTGCATACAAGACAGTACGCTTGTAGGAATGGCTGTGGATCTCATTGCTGATTGGCTACGGTAAAACATTTCTGTTGGTTAATGTTACAGACCAACTGCTTCTTCCGTGGTCGGGAAATGATGAATGACTTTGCTGAGAAAGATAATTCCATGATTTTAGTTTGTCTTCTCTTGATTAAGTGTTGCTAGATCTGCCCCTACTCAGTTTCGTTTTGGTTCCTTTCAGCTCTGAGGTATTAAAGAATTAGGGCTGAGGTGTACGCGTTTAGTTTTTGCTGAGTGTTCTTTCTCTGGTTGATGCACTCACTAGTAAGGCCAGGAATTCATGTCGTTTGCCCCAAGGCTTCCATTTGGAGAATAAAATACTATGCTGAATATCATTCACTTTTCTGCAATAGGATTTTGCTTAGCTCAAATTTCTTATGCATTTGGTACCTCATCTTGCTATTATTTCAGTATGAACATTCATGAACCACCATTTTTCTACTCTGATGATAGGTTGCATTTCTCATGGATTTGTTATTGAATATTGCCGGTGTTGCAGTAGCACATTCGTTGACCATCAATTTTCTACTATGGTTAATGTCAATGGCTTTTTCTTCTTGCTTGCTTGATGTCGTTCACACATTTGCATCAAAATAGTACTAGAAGATGGACTGGGTTCCTGTTTATTAACCATATGTTGTGTCCTTCCTCCTGAAGGACAGGGCTCGACACCTAGAATATGCGTGAAGTGGATGGGGAAGGCATGCAAATTACTCCAGGAAACCTCGGTCTTTTTTTCCCAGCAGGGCCTGTTTCTTGCATCTAAAGTCCACTTTGGAAGAATAATGCTTGGTTGTTATTTGACATATGGTCCAGATCTAGGAAGGATATGTGTCCCAACACATTTATTAGTCGCCCTACTATTAGTAATAATCCAAGCCATCTTAGTCGTTTCAAGGCATTAAATGGGATATATGCTTATTAAAGAAAAAAAATCCAAATGATATAATGATCGCAAGTTTTTTTTATTATATAAGGATTTAAGTGTATTTTGTAATATGGTGTCTGCATATCCCTGCCCTATACTTTTTTATGTGATCCATTTTTCTTCTCTTACTTTTGAACATGTTATAGCTTCCCTACTTGTTTCACCTAGTTTGGGACCCATTGGAGATGTTGTCTTGCCTTTTTTATATGTCATTTATACCCCATTTGTTTGTGGAGTTGTATATCTACAGTGGCTGCCATGTGTCAAAGTGAGATTTTGCCATGTGTTTCTGCTTATCAACATTGTTTCATTTTTTTGTTTTATGCAGGATTCCAGGTATGCCATTCATTGGGAGGTGGCACTGGATCAGGCATGGGAACATTGCTCATTTCCAAGATCAGGGAGGAGTATCCCGACCGCATGATGCTGACCTTCTCTGTCTTCCCATCACCAAAGGTGTCTGATACCGTTGTGGAACCATACAATGCTACACTTTCAGTCCACCAGCTGGTTGAGAATGCCGATGAATGCATGGTACTTGACAATGAAGCTCTATATGATATTTGCTTCCGCACTCTAAAGCTTGCTACACCTACCTGTAAGTCAAAATTTGCATTAATTTTGTTTCTGTTGTTGTACCTCCTCTGACATTCACTTGTTGGCTATCAATAGTTGCACTGTTTTGGATATTCTGAACTCATAGGTTTCATTGTTCTTCTTGTCCAGCTATTGTATGTTGCATTGCAAGTAGAGTTGTACCATGGTAGTTGCATTAATTGATTATCTTTGCATCAATCTAGGTTATAATGGGATAAGGAACACAAGATCTCTTTCTTATGCAACTGTGACATGCTGAACTTGGAATCTTTCTGTTATATAAATGTTGATGTGGTGAGCAACTGGCTCAACTCTGGCCGTTCTGCATCCATCAGGGTTTCCCTCTGACAGAATGGGGCTATTACTGGCACTGGTAGAAAAATAAACTGGAACATGGAAGGCATTATTTCATGTTCTAGAAAAGGGTTTCTGATACCAAACTCTGGTCTACATGTTTGGAACTTTCGTCTGTAATATTAGGGAAACAGTTTACTCTGGTCTGTCCGGATTATGGGCGTTTTAGATTTATACCTAACAAACCCTGTTGTCTTGTTTCTCTTAATCTTATCATTGCAGTTGGCGATCTCAATCACCTTATTTCTGCCACAATGAGTGGAATTACTTGCTGCCTCCGTTTCCCCGGCCAGCTCAACTCCGACCTCAGGAAGCTGGCTGTGAATCTAATTCCATTCCCCCGTCTCCACTTCTTCATGGTTGGATTTGCGCCGCTCACCTCTAGGGGCTCCCAACAGTACCGTGCTCTCACTGTGCCCGAACTGACCCAGCAGATGTGGGATGCCAAGAACATGATGTGTGCTGCTGATCCCAGGCACGGCCGCTACCTCACAGCATCAGCCATGTTCCGTGGGAAGATGAGCACCAAGGAAGTGGATGAGCAGATAATTAACGTTCAGAACAAGAACTCGTCGTACTTTGTGGAGTGGATCCCAAACAACGTCAAATCTAGTGTATGTGACATCCCACCCAAGGGACTCAAGATGGCAGCGACATTCGTTGGGAACTCGACCTCAATCCAGGAGATGTTCCGGCGTGTCAGCGAGCAGTTCACAGCCATGTTCAGGAGGAAGGCCTTCTTGCACTGGTACACTGGTGAGGGCATGGACGAGATGGAGTTCACCGAGGCAGAGAGCAACATGAACGACCTAGTGGCAGAGTACCAGCAGTACCAGGACGCAACAGCGGAGGAAGACTACGAGTATGAGGAAGAGGAAGAGGAGGTCCAAGCCTGAGCACTTGTGTATTCCTCTGGACTACGAATTCCTTTGTCTATTTTCCGTCTTTTAGGCCTTGTGTTTTGAGCGGCTTGATGTCCTTCTGTTGTTGGTATGGGTGTACTACCGTCCATGATTTGGGGTGCTAGTATTGCAATTGCCTTGTCATTTTATATGTTTATGTGGTAATGAAAAATACATCAATCTTTATTAAGGGTGTGCTTGCAAGACTTCCACTTCGTAATTTGCATTGGGTTTAACATGAACAATGCCGAATAGAATTAATAATGTTGGAGAATCATGCAAATTAGTGAGTCCACACTTCCTATTCCGTTTTTCCTAGTGCAGGAAGTTTGTGCATTAAGATTTAAGAACGAAGGTTTCCTTACATTGCTGCCCCTGTCATGTTGCCTAGTTCGAGATATATCCCTGTAATCTCAATATCTATTGTTAAATAAGTTCCTAGAATCTATTTTTAAATTCAAAACAAATACTTGCGGTTAACCTTTTCTAAAGATGAGTATGAAAATGACAACTCTATTTGCTGTGAACTGTAGTTGTAAATTTATTATCTTGTCCTCACATTCTATCACTAGAAAAGAAAAAAATGAGAGAGAGCCGGGGGGTTGTTGGAGGGAGATTTTCCCTTCGGCAGCGGTTGGTGCGATCTAGCAGCAGTGATCCTCGGCACCAGAGAGAGAGAGAGAGAGAGAGAGAGAAGTGAAGGGTGGTTTGGTCATTTCATTACGAGAAAAGGAATATTTCAAACTCTTAGGGTCACTTTGGTAACGAGTTAAGGTGAATTAGGATGAGTTAACTGAGATTGGGTGATTTATTCTATGTTTGATATTTTTTTCCTTAACCCGGGTCGGATAAGGTTAAAGTGGATTAACTCATTCCACTTAAATAGGTGGAATGAGTTATTCCATCCGGGTTAAGGTCACTTTGATAACGGGTTGAGTTAAGGGCGGACGTCGGGTATGTCATTCGCCCTTAACCCAATCCGTTACTAAAGTGACTGTTTATCTTTTTTGGAACATATGTTAATTAGTGGGATTTATTTTAAATTAAGAATATATTTTAGGGAAATTACAGGGATATATATTAGAAATTAGGCAAGACGATAGGGATTGAAATGCTCACGTGTTACAAGACGAGGAGGTTCTGGAATGCTGGAGACATGGAGGCATGGACGTGCAAACATTGGTCCATTATCGGATCCAAATACGGCGGGGCTTATTGGGCACAACAGTGGAGGTCGCGGTGATCCCCAAAACAGAACTGAGGCCTGCACTCCATGTTTCTACGCTATGGATGATGGATTCTGGAGGGCTCAGTAATGGAGGTTCCAAACGAATCTCATTCATTCGCAGGAATTAAGCGTGATGCTCTACGTAGGTTCCGTTTGAGGCTGAAGTAATTAGGTTGTGTTTGTTCCACTTTGATGCTCTACGAATCTCATTCGCAGGAATTAAGCATGATGCCCCTATATCACCCGCTTGGAAACAACACTGTATGCGATATGGAATCGCTAGTTTAGACCATTAAATTGTTTATGCAGCGTAACAAACACAAGAAATCATCCAATTTGGACATCTAGGAGGCATAAATTCGTTAGTGTGTGCATATAACACCATCTAAGCCATCTTCTACCTTTGCGTGTACCACCAAGACGCACGAAATAGGGTATCAAACGCGTTTGATTTATAATCCACATATGGTTCCATTAGGGCCACTTTGATACTCGAATTGGCGGACGAATAATAAATCGAGGAGAGAGAAGATAAAGCGGGCTCATCCACTCCCCTCACACAAATGCAATTACCCGGGGTCGGACACCGTGTTCGACCCTTTTGGGTCGAACACGGTAACCCTGTTCGAACAACAAACAGGGCCTTAAAGTGTTTGGGGAGATATAATGGTTTAAACTAGAGACCACAATTAGAGTGTTTATCGAGTAAGTCACGAGGTACCTACTGTGATGATCACTCCGGACGGTATGCAACATTTAGAATCTTTTGCCAACACCAGTAAAAAAATGATTGACTTGTGAAAATACCTGGTTATTCCTTCGCTGTCTATCTATCTATCTATTTATCCCAAGATTTGTCAGATCATGATCCGATCTGTTTTGGTTTCGCTGTGATACGATCTGATATGATACGATATGCTATCACATCTAGAATACGTTTTCTGAAAAATAAATTGAGCCCTAAACGATAAAGACCTGATTTCTATGGGGTTTATTTTAAAAACTTCTAGCTCTTTTAAAACTGGTTAACCCTAAATCTCTAATTTGCACCCCCTCAAGTTCTCCTCCGACTCTTAGCTGCCGCCCTACCATCTTCAGCGGTGAATCGATTCTTCCCTCCACGGCTCCATCCCCTTCCTAGACAACACCACCCACTCCGCCACCCTCTTTCGCGCCGTCAGACTCAACCAGTTCCCTTGTCACCCTTGGTCCTCCCTCGTGCTGCTAGACTCAACCAGTTCCACCGCTGCCCTCTGCCCTCTCTCGTCTCGTCGAATAATGCCGGTCACCCCGCCACCTTCTCCCTTTCTTCTTCCCTCCACTCGGCATTAGATCGTGCCACTGTCGACATGCTTGGTGTTGATTTCGTCCCGACATGATCTGACATGGCCGATACCATGCAATGTCGAGATCTTGCAAACGATATATATATATATATATTATGATTATTTTGGTCAATTGATCTTTCAATATGTTAATTTTAACAACTCTAGTTCTTTACACTTTTTTCTGGTTGTTTGACTTGCAGTAAGTATTTCGTTTACTATTTTATGTATTAACATTGACTTTCAATCTAAATGGTTTCAATTTTAACCAATGTAATTATTACGATGGATAGTCTTCATGAATAAAATAGAAAGTCATTGCCATTATAGGAAGTAAATTAGAATTGTAATGGGATGTATTACATCCTAGTTTTTTTTAGAACCGTTGACTCTCGTCCAGCTAGAGCGCACTGCACCACTGGCAGCGCAGTGTGCAGGATTAAGGTTAAAAAAGAATTTGTAAAACAAAGGAGGGGTTATATGTAAAAACAAGTTTGGAGCGACAACCATCCTGGCCATCCATGCGTGAGTGCAGCCTGCTGAAGCACCGGGTACGATTCCGAGTGCTGTTCTGTCGCCCCAATCTAACGGCGTCTAGCGCCTACCCTTTTTTTTTTATAGAGAAGATGCGGCGTCTTTCCCCTTTTTTTAACTGCAACAAAACTCATATAAAAAATATAATATATATATATATATATGTCGGTCTGAGACATTATTGGATAGTTAAAAAGCACTCGCATTTTATTATTGAATTATCTTATATTATTATAAGATTTACCTCCCTAAGCATATCTTAGTTCTTAGCCAATTCGTATTACGTCATGGAGTATCGTAGCGTGAGATTTTCCAACACAACTAACCAAGTGCGTGCTTGAAATTAACAGAATAAACCATAAGCCTTATTAATTAGTCCGTTGCATGGCCAAGAATCGGATGCGGACTACTTTTCTTTTTTGGAAACATAACATATGATATTCATTCGTAACAAACGATCACCAAAGTACATGGACACACTTGACACTGAAACGAACATAAACGGCCATGCCGGGCCCATACAAACGACAACCCATCTAAGAGATAGGAAGTAAAAAGAGAACTGTGGAGATTACATACGCCAAACATGACTATAGATTCTTTGAGACACCGATGAAAAGGTAGCCGCTTTCGGCGATGGCGGATCTCGTCCTCGCGGAGCACATGGCTTCCGAACCGTGT
Source organism: Amorphophallus konjac (assembly GCA_022559845.1). Taxonomy (NCBI): domain Eukaryota; kingdom Viridiplantae; phylum Streptophyta; class Magnoliopsida; order Alismatales; family Araceae; genus Amorphophallus; species Amorphophallus konjac. Next base: position 268,542,337 of record CM040117.1, on the reverse strand, counting down.
TGACCGAAGGCGGTGTGAGTAGGATACTTGAGAGACCAACATCCCGTGAGATGCATGGGGGTAATGCTCAGATTCTCCGAGTCCTGTTGAGATCGAGGGTGAGAAACCGAAACCGGCGTCGCAGAGCTGACCTTTGCTTCGATGGATGCTCAGAGAGATGTCCATCGCCATGAAAGAGAGCTGAACAGGGAGTAAGATGAAGTGGGGGGGGGGGAAGACAATAGATTTCAGAGGGAAGAGGGGAACATCGGGAAGGTGGGGATGGAGGAGGGCGGTGGCGGGGCAGTGGTGGGAAGCTTGGAAGGGGGATGGTTGGGGGGAGGACTGGCTGGAGGAGGGAGGAGCAGGAAGAGGAAGGAGACTGAACCGGGTCGGGGGAGAAAGCGGGGATCGGAGGAATGGGGGGGGGGGGTAAAGCAGAGCCGATGGGGGGGAGGCAGCCGGCGGAGTGAAGCGGAGCAGGGGGGGAATGATGGGAGGGGGGGGGGAGAGGGAGGCGGAGATGTGTAATCGACGGGAGGGCGGGGGGGGGGGGGGGGTGAGCCGGGCGGAGAAGGGAGAAACCAGGGGGAAGGGGCGACGTTAGTGAGGGAGGCAGGGGGGAGGGGGGAACGGCTAGGGGTCACAGGGGGAAGGGGGATCGGGGGGGTGGCGGGGGGGAGGGGAGGGGGGAACGGCTCGGGGTCACAGGGGGATCGGGGGGGGGAGAAGACGGGGGGGTCGGGGGTGGCGGGGGAGGGGGGCAGCGGGGAGAAGGGGCGGAGGGGGGTGGGGGCGGTAGCTGGGCTTGGCAAAGAGGACGGGGGGCGGCGGGTGGGTTGGCTAGAGGTAGGCGGAGGGCCGACAGGGAAGGGGGGGAGTAGGAGGGGATGCCGTAGAGGTGGCTGCAGGAGACGAAGAGGGGGGGCGAGGGGGGATCAGGGAGCTTACCAGGGCGGGGCGAGGCCGGACGGACGGGGGGGGGGGGGGGGAGGGGGAGATCCCGACGGGAGCTCCCCCTCCCGACGATCCGAGCCACCGATGCGATGCGCCGGTGAAGGTTCGGTTAGTGTTGGTGTGCTACATGCCATTTTCGGGTCGGGTAGGCCCAATAGTTGTACGATCTTGTTCATTATTAATAAAGTGGCATTTGAGCGTAAATATGCGATTGTGTGTCACTTTACGTTGTCCCTAGGATATATGGTTGTAAAGTCAGCTCGAGATGGGATCTCGAACATGAGACTGACTTTACATGTACACATACCTTAAACTGTTCCTGGTTGGAGGGTAATCACTCGGGGACTTTGATTACCTATTAAACCAGCACACATGATGTGCCAGTGACCAGTCTCATGGTCATTGGTGCGGGGCACCAACACATATGTGTAGGTGTATGTCCTTGGAGGATGTACACTGAACTGATACACTATTGGATCTTCAGATGGTTGATTATACCTAATGTCAACTGAAGATCCAACTGTCTCAGTAGCATCGTTGGTCCTTTGACCTGAGACATAGATCGGATCTTATACGAGGACTGGAATGGTTTAATTACTTGACTAATTAAGTGATTTTAACCATAAGTCATGAGTTACCGAGTCATTAACCACTCCAGGATACGTGTGAAGATCATCAATGGTTAAGAGGGGATCGCTCATTGTCGGGTATATATCAGATAGTTAGTGGGTCATGACATTGACGCTCCATTAAATCCCTGGCCAGGGTCGTGTGAGTTCGTTTAGAACGGACGTCATACACTTTAAGGATGTCATAGTCAAATGGCACGATCATAGGGTTTGACAGAAACTATACCCTCGATCGTACCAGACTCATAGAAGGAGCGAGTGATTATATTGATGCGATTACTATGGACTTACAGGTACCGGATAGGCTGGTTTAAACCCGGCGTTCTCTAGGATCACGCGGATTTGCTTGACCCAATGTGATCTAAGGTTCAGAAAGAATTAAACTATTATTCTGCTCTAGTAGAAGCGAATAATACGTTTAATTTACTTCTAATTGAGAATTAGAAGTTAATGGGCCTTAAACTAGAGTGGCTATGGGCCTAGAGGATCACACACAATGGATTCTTGGGTGACGGATTATTATTATACAAAGGTATGTATTATTTCCATTTAGTTCCTTTTGGAAAGGAGTGTAAATGGAGCTTAATACATATGTATAATAGTAGATATGATATATATATATAATTTCGGTCTTTTGGAGCCCTTTCAGAAATGACCAAAATTCTATATATATGGCATCCTACGTGAGCTAATTCGATTTCTTCCCTAAGGCTAATCAAGCATTAGGCCTAAAGAGGAGGATTAGCTCCTCCCCCCTTTCCTTTCTCTTGCTCTCCCTCTCCAGAAGGTGAAAGGGTCGGGAAGGTCGTGCCGGGGGGGTCCTTCGCTGCGCAAGGATCCGTGTGGATCATCTCTAGAGGCCGTGCAGTTGTGCGGCTCGGTATTCTGCATCGGGCTTAGCAGACAGCGTCGTTCCGCGCAAGGTGAAATACGCAACCCGTAGTTAGGGGTTGGGGTGATTAAAACATCGATTAGAGAACAGATCTAGGTTTCCATGCAACCGGGATCGGGCAAAATAAATTTTTGTTATCCGCTGCGTTGCCCGTAGGTGTTGTGCGAAACCTTACAGGTTCCGCCGGAGAAACTCCGACGACGGAACCACCGCCCCAGGGGGCGATGAGGGTTTCGAAGGTGAAACCCTCGAGATGCGGACTACTTTTCAAAGCCATCTATAAATGTTGGATGATAACATATGGTTGACTCGTCTTGTTTTGAAGACTCACTCGAGTGAAGTAGACCAGTAACGACTCTGTCTCGTGATAAATAAAATTTTATGTTCTTATTCATGGGTGAGAGGGGAGAGAGAGATTTACTGGACTCACATATAATACTCAAAAATATGAGTAATGATTTTACTCTAGTCTTAAAGAAAAAAAAGAGATAAACATGAATGAGATGTTATTGAATTTAAACTCGAGTACTCTCTCATACTTTGTTGTGTAAATTTAAGTACCGCTAAATTCTCAGTCATTTCCCAATTTATTTTCGAGGTAGGATAGCGCGACTGTGCTACCCGACGAGAAAGAGTGCATGGATCCCACGCACCTCTCTCACACACATCCGACTTATCCAAGGTCAAGTGATGTATTTGACCATCTGAGTCGAACGTGCTACCTTATCTCAAAAATAAAGAAGGCCTAACAAAATAATTGAGATATATTTATAATTCTAGTCCAACTGGAACATACATAAACAAACAGCTGCTCGGATTTGATGTCGTGGATCGTCAACCCATCCCCATTTTCACACATTTCTGAAAGTAGTTTTAATTTCACATGTTGTGTCGCTGATACCTCACGTTTTGCCCCTCTTCCAATGTTGTTTAAAAAGTTTAGACCGTGTTTGACAAACGAGTGGTCGGCCGGTTAGCCGACGCCGACTAACCGGTGGGCCCTGCCTCCCCTCGCCCTCTCCCTCACACAAACCCCCTAACCGACCCCGGGTACCCGTTATCAAATCCCCCCAATGATTTGGTTGGTTGATGAACGAGGGGGTAAGTTACCAGGTGGAGTCGTCTCTCTTCGGTCAACAACAAATCCCTTCCTTCCTCCTGCACCCCCCCCTACTTCTCACTCCACGCACGGAGATTGGTGTGGTTTCCAAACCCCCCCCCCCCCGTCGGGTATGAAATCGACAAAGTGGGGCCCACACGGTGATCATAGTGTTCTGGTACCCAATCTAGACCTATTTCTCTCGCCCGCGCACCCGAGGATTGATAACGGAGGAAGGGAGGGAGGATTTCCCCACTGAAGAGTCTTATATCTAAATTTGATAAATATCTGTTTAAAATTTATTAAATTAAATAATTATTTAAATAAAGTATTTGATGAATAATTTAAGCAGATATTAGATATTTAATTATTAATCGGATACGAATACAGATTTTGAGAGATCTGTGTTAGATATTATCTGATAGAATATAATTTCTTAGATAAAAATCTAACGATACACATATTCTATGTATACTTAACTCAAATCTTAATAGGTTGTTTGATTCTTTTTTTACCTTTTTTATCTTAAATAATAATTTAAAAATGATAATTCTTTTTACATCTATTTAATAAATTATCTCATATTTTTTAGGATGAAGTCTAATCTTTTGATAACATCTCTCAAAATAAACATAATTTTTACTCTTTTTTTTTTAAAAAATAACTTACGACGTTCTCACACGACTTACACGGCTCACCTCTAAATAAGTCTAACAATTATCTATTTAAAATTTAAATCAAATTTGTATTAATTGAATAATTATTTAAATAAAATATCTGTTAAATAGTTTAATTATTAATAAGATAATTTAATTATTAATTAGATATAAATTTAGATATCATATTATTCACTCCTTATCCGATCTATTTATAGGCCCCTCTCACTTCGTTCGTTTTAGACGTGCTTTCGAAAAAGAGGCGGCCATGGATTTCGGTGATTGTAACCTAGCTTAATTTGTTTCTTCCAAGGGCATCGCGTAGCACGGGCTTTAGTGCACGTTGATATTTTTAGGTGAAGAGAGAGATAGACACAGTTACGGCGCTATCCAAAAGTCCACAGAAGCTGGTCGAGGGTAGCTTTCGAAGGTGCTCTTATGGCAATGCCCTCTCCCCCACTCACTCGCATTCTCCGTTGCTCCCCCCCCCCCAACTCGCCGGCAGCCACATTTTGCCTGCTTGTTGTCGCCCACCCTGCTCTCAGCTGTAGTCGTCGACTTGCCATCACCCCCACCCCGCAATATATAGATGCCGCACGACCTTGCCGTCACCCCCCCAACCAGTGGATGCCACGGCCGGTTGCCCCTCGTCGCGCCTCGCGCTCGCCTGCGTCGCCCACCACGGCTCGCCATGGAAGATGAACAGTGTCGCGACGAGAGACTATAACAGTACAAGTTCAAAATGCTACAACGAACAATTTTGGGATGAATTCCCAAACACCGTTCATCCCACAGAGTGACGCGGGACAAATATGACAGACCCTATACGTGTGACTCTGGTCCGAGTGTCGTGAATAGTGAGGGGGTGTGCCGAGCGATGGGAGTGTCTCGTGCATGGGAGAGAAAGAGAGGAGTGATGGTAGAGAGAGAGAGAGAACGTGGGCAGGGAGAGGGAGCAAGGGTGGCGTAGGTTTAGAGAGAGAGGGAGTGTCGAAAGGAGCTCCCCCGTGCATGCAGTCGAGCCTTCACTGCTGTCAACCCTGTGTGTGTGAGACGAGTACGACAAACCTCTTAGGTGGGACAAGGATGAGCTGAACCCCAAACGTGCCAATCGGAGCTCCCAAGAGGGAGCTCCGAGTGGATAGAGAGAGAGAGAGAGAGAGAGAGAGAGAGAGAGAGAGAGAGAGAGAGGTGAGAGACGACGGTGAGAGAGGAGGACTGAGACGTACAAGAGGGATGGCTCGGTGGGGTGGCTTGCTCTGGCATGCAGTACACTACAGAGAAGGGAAGAGAGATATATAGTGGAGGGGATTAGAAGGCAGGGTATGGGGAAAGGGGAGGGTTCGAGGAGGTGAGGGGAGCATAAGTGGCATGGTGTTGAGTGAGAGGGTTGAGAGGTGAGCAGGGTACGAGGTTGGTAGGGAGAGAGGCGTGTGTTCTGTACGGGGGTGGGGGGCGGGAGATGGAGGAGAGAGGTGAGCAGCGATCTGGTGGGCTAGCAATATGGGAGGGATGGGCGAAACATGGTGTCGCCGTCCCCTGTGAACACACAGACACAGAGAGAGAGAGAGAGAGAGAGAGAGAGAGAGAGAGAGAGAGAGAGAGAGAGAGAGAGAGAGAGAGAGAGACGAGAGTGATGGTGCAGAGAGTGACAGAGATGGAAGGGGCAGGGTGGAAGGCCGATGTGGCGACGGTTGGTGCAATGGAGGTAGCTGGCTGGATGGTGCGACCGGCATGGTGACGGGATGCAGCGGTGCTCGAGGGCAACAGGCCGTGCATGACGGAGGTGGGGCTTGCAGGAGATTGGGACTGGCCGGTGAGGGCAAAGGTGGGTGGTGCGGAGGGCATCTCTGCGAGCTCGGACGACATGGTGGTGGGGCAGCAGGCTGCGCTGGTAGGCTGTGGCTGCTTGGCTCGACATGAGCAGAAGGAAGCGAGTTAGGCAAGGCACTCGTGGCGGGATTCGGTGGCGGCTCTTGTGGAGATGGCGGTCGGGCCTACTCGCGGCATGAAGAAGAGGGAGAAAGAGAAGGGGGCAACCGTTGGCAAGAGCGGGGCGACCTCGTGCGTAGAGAAGGGAGAGAGGGAAGATGGGGGGGTTGACAGTGCAGATAGGGTTAAAGGGGTGGGGGGCTCAGCTGGGCAGACCGGGATACTGCTCACGCCAGAGGAAGAAGAAGGAGGAGGAATAGGAGAAAGGGATCGGGTTGGCTGTGCAACATGGGGGTGTGGAAGTGGTGGCGGCGGTGGCCAGCTACACTGGACAGCGGTGGTGGACTGCAGCGAAAGGGGACGATGATGGATGGCGGCGGGACTCTCACCTGGGATGAGCGGTGTAATGTCCTGGATCTCTATTGGATCTTTATTAGGTCTTTCGGATGTCTTATTTTCAACCGTTCACCATCTCTCTTCGTTCTCTCTCGTTTCAGGGTCTCTCGGCGCATGGTGCACACCGTTGCGGAGTTGGCCGAGGCGAGGACGCGATGAAGTGATCGGGACGCGGGATGGGGCGGCTGTTTGAGCGTGACCGGTGCGATCCCTCGGTGGATTCCGAGAAGGTGCCGTTCGTGTTCCTGGCAGTTTTCGGCGTGGTTTAGTCTCCTTGGGACGCAGTTTCTTCGGTGACGGATCACTACTTCCTCCCGCACGTTTTTCCTACCATTGCACGTCGTTTGGTGCGGAAACGGCTGAGTTTGGGCTCGTTATGCTTTTATGGCTTCCGTGGGGATCGCCAAAAAATGGCGACGGAATTGGGATCCGTTGGTATCAATGGACTCCCTGGAACGTCTACGTTCCATAGCCACTAGTTTTGTCGAGATCCATGGCTATTTCGGCCCGGTATGAGCCCAAGAAGCCCGGTTGCTTGTTTTGGATCGATTTGGAAAAATCGCCCATTTCTTCTTGTTTCTCAGCCGTTTTGGTTCCGGTTTGAGTTTTCCTGTGCGTGTATGGTTGTATCCCCTTCGTCTTGGGACGAACGGGGCGTGGAAAGGCCTCCGTCGGGCCGATGCCACGTTTTCCCTGCCGTGATGCTCTGACGGTTTCACAGTGACCGCTCAAGCTATTGGGCGGCCCTGCGATTGACCGTTCAAGGCCAGTCGGTTTGAGGTTGGGCGGTCCTACGATAGACCGCGTGGGGTTTTGGGCGGTTGAGTCTGGGCCGTCCAGGTTTTCATTAGGTTTGAGCGGCCATGGTGTGACCGCTTATTCCCATTGACCTTGGGTCAACTTTGGTTTGGCGGTTCGTGGGGCCGTCTATGTAATGCCCCGGGTTTTTTGGATCCTCGTTCGTGGGTTCCGGATCTGATTTCTCGAAGTGTCTGACTCCGTTGTGTCTGAAATTTTGTTTCGGACATATCTTTCGTGTTCGGATCGGCGCGATCCGGAGTCATTTCGGAGGCCCGGAGGCGTTCCGCGGCTTTTTCAGCGTGTGTTTTCCAATTCCCGGCGTGGGTTTCGGCTTTCCCTTCGGAACCTCGTTGCGGGTGAACCGGGCCGTTCTCCTGGGCGCGAGTGGTACCGTTGCGATCAGCGCATCGCGAGGATCGAGCAGGCGTGATTATCTATTTTTCGGGATTTTTCTGAATTTTTGGATTTTCCTATATATTAACCCACCCTCTCTCTCCCCTCTCATTTCTCTCTTCTCTCCCTCTCTCCTCTCACGCTCTCTCCTCTCTCCCTCTCGCTCCGGCAGCCGACGGGGCGGAGTACGGGCGAGGCGGGGACGGCGCGAGCGAGGCGCGGGCGAGGATGGATGAGGATCGAGGCGGTGGAGGCGTGGTGAAACTCGACCGTGGGTTTGTGGAACGGCGAGGCTTCAACGGCGTTTTCTTCGTGGATCGGCGTCCACGGCACGTCGTTTCTTCGGTGGAGGTAGGGAGATGGACCCCCAGCTCGTGCACTTCTTTTCCCGCGAGTTTGGTAGGCCGTGGTGAGCCGAGCGGGCTAAACGGGGCGATTTAGGGAAAAATGCATGTTTTTGAGGTGTGAGCCGGATCTTCCGTTTTGCCGTGTTTTCGGGCGATCCAGGGGTTTAGATGCATGCCTAGGGGCTTGGGGAAGGTTTCCCCTTTTGTTTCCCCTTCACCTGGGGGTGGACGGGGCGTGGAATGGTTTTTCCCGCGGTTTCCACCGTTTTCGGGCGCGGACTGAGAACGCGCTATGCTCCAGTAGCGCGTTCTTGAAGGTCGCGCATCCCCGATAGAGCGCGTTCATCGGGGAAGATGAACAGTTTGGCGGTTCCTGTCGCGCTATAGGGCCCCAGCGCGTTCAGGGTTGTCGCGCTATAGGATCATTGCGCGACCTGGTCTGATCGCGCTATGGACCTGTAGCGCGTTCTTGTTGAACGCGCTAGGTATGTATAGCGCGTTCTGACTGAACGCGCTATGCACGTGTAGCGCATTCTTAGAGGTGACCAGTCGGGCTGCCCGGGGCGGGCGGTCTGCGGCTGATCGTGCTCCCCTTGGGCCGTGTGTGTCTCGGACACCCCGTGGAGTTTCGTGACCGTGTCTTTGGGTGTCCAGAGGTACCGTGTTATCTCGTTTAGCGTGCCCGTGGGCTTGGTGGGTCCGGGTGACTCCAGGTGTTCCGGGCTTCCGTGTTCTTGCTAGATCGAGTCACCGTATATCGGTGTGTGTGCGGTGGGATCTTTCCCGCATATTGTGAGTTTCTTTGGAAGGTGATTTCCGTGTGGGCCACGTGTTTGGCCTTGGACTACGAGTCCAATTGTCCGGCCTGGGGCTGGAGGTTTCCCGCTTGCTTCGAGATGGGAAATCGTCGTGGTGGCTTGTGTGCTGCCCTGGGAATCGTGCTTCTGTGTTTTCCGTGTTGCCCATGTGGGTGGCCTTAGTCCTTTGCATTCCCTTTCCGAGGGAGTGGTCTTGACGGCTCGTGAGCTGTCTCGGTACTCGTACTACCGTGGTTTTAGACCTAGAGATTGGGCTAGATCGACGGCCTTGTGCTGTTGCGTGCAACGGTCTTGACCCAGAGTCTTGTGACTCAAGGACCGTTGGCTGTAGCGTGTCTAGAGGACTGTCCAGAGTCCAGTGGCTTAAGTGCCACTCGAGTTTTCTCGACTCTCGCGCACGGTGCGTGCGTGGCCGTGGACTGCGAGTCCTGTTTCTTCTCCGACTGTGGTCATCGTGCGACGGGGCCGGTACGCGAGGTTGTCCCCGTACGTCGTCGGATTCGGACGTTGTTTTCCGTTGACTAGAGAGTCTACTCCTTCAGTGACCCTCCACTAGTCGTAGCCTACCAGTATGCGTGTGCTGGTCGCACCAGGGAGTGGTGTACGGGCTTACCCTGAGGACGGTTAGACCGATTTCCGTCGGGCCCCTCGTCGTAGCCAGAGTCCGGCTGCGGGGGAAAACCAGTCAGAGGGCCAGACCTAGGACGGGTGGTCTGTGTGTGCACACGTGGTTGGGGGCAGTGGACGCACGTCGACGGGCGTGACCCCAGCTAGTCACTTGTTTGTGGTTACTTGTACGCTGTTCGCGCCTCGGGTAGGACCTACCACGTCAGGCGGTTCACCTGCGGTGCGGTGTAAGACGTCAGGGGACGCTACCGGCTGTGCTTCTAGTGGGTGGTACTCCTGTCGAGTACGGAGTGACAGACTGTCAGTCTCTGTGTCTTTGACCTTCGGGTTTTCGGTCGTGTTGACCGGTGAGTTCGGTTGTTTCGCCGTGACGCGTGTGTTGGTTTTCGCGTTATGAGATTAGTGCTAGTGGCTTTACCGAGGTTGGGTTTTGTTGTGCGGTACCCGCGATCGGATGGTCGGGGTTGCACCTTGGACAACATGTCCAGGTTTGCTGTCCGGGGGACAGGCCTGTACGGCGTGGTTGCCGTGTGTTTTTACTTCGGTAGGTGGTACTAGCGTAGTTTGGTAGCTTCGACTACGTGATCGAGGTGTGCCTTCTGACAGTAGGAGTAGCTGTAGTGCCGCGTTTTTGACCGGCCACCGGTTGCTATTCCTGCTGTAGTTGTAGCTCTCCTTTCCGCTACCGCCGTTGTTTCCGGTTGGGGTTCCGCGGGATCCCTGCTGAGTCTCTGTTTTGGAGACTCATTCCCTGCTTTTCAGGTGTGGCGGTTCTTCCTCGAGGTTCGAGGGTGCGGAGCGGAGGTTCTCAGTTGCCAGCTTGCCGGGCCGAGTGTTCACTTGGCATGTGGTACGTTTTACTGCTTTACACTGTACTTTCTGTTGGACTGGACTCTATTGTAGTTGTTTATTTATTTCTGTTAATTGTTGAGTTATCCTGCTTTATTTCCTATTTCTTTGTGCCTCCACACTCCTTCTAGCCCTTCCGAGCCCTCCCGGCTCGTGGGTGGCGGTGCGAGTCTCGGGTTATCAGGCCTTCCCGGTAATCAGATTCTCGGGTCGTTACAGCTGGTATTAGAGCAGTGGTTGTGGACTTACATAGGAATTCGAGATATTGCAGTGATCAGAGTCCATAAGGTCCAGTACAGTCGGCAGCTGGCTTGGGGTTTTGTGTTCGCTTTCCGCCTTGTTTCTCGCTTAAGAGCTTGAGTGCGCTGTGCGGCGCTGTGCGACGCTGTGAAGGTGGTTATTTTCCGCAGCTTTCATGCCAGCATGGGGTCTAAGGATTGAGGTTGAGAGCCTTCTCCCTCATCGGTGATGGCCCTGGTTGTGCTGCGTTGGGCAGAGGTTGCTGGCAGGTGTGAGCTCGCGGTGCTGCGTTCGAGGAATCTACGGCGTGGTCAGGTGGCTGGAGAGGATTTTTCGTGGTTAAGTGGCCGTGAGCGTGCTCTGAGGGAGCTGCTGTCGGTGTTGGCCACTCCAGCTTGAGGTTTATCCAGCTCCTGAGACGTTCTGATCGAGAAGTGTGCTCGGGTTGAGTGGAGGATCTTCTCGGTGAGCTGTCGTTTCGTCGAGCCTGATGTCCTGTCGTGCTCTGTGGCGTCATAAATGACGTGTCGGTTCCGATTATTTTGCGGATTTCGAGGCAGGATTGGGTTGTGGTGTCCCAGTAAGTCTTGCTCCTGCGCCCTTGCGTGTGAATGAGTTGTGTTCGCCCTGGAGTTGGCTTGAGATGTGAAGGCTCCACGGTGAGTTCGGGACTCGAGGATGAGCGTTGGCGGTTGCCGGTTATGGCTCGTGTTGCGGCTCTTTGCGTGGCGTGTTGTAGTTGGAGGAATCGCAACGGTGGTGCATCGAGAGGTGCCGTGATCGTGGTCCGACGTGACACTCGTTGAGTGTGTCGGAGGCGCGGACCTGACGGAAGCGATGGTTTTTCTTGGTGCTGGATGGTGCTGTTTCCAGCGTGCGCGAGGTTTGAGGTCAGGTCGAGAGTGGAGTCCTTCCGTTGGTCGGAAGTGCGTTTGGTCTCCCCTTGGTTGGAGAGATTGTGTTGGGTTAAGGTTCGTCGTCTTGCATTGCGTGTTCGGATTGGTTGGCCTTGTATGCCATGAAGTCCGTGCGAGACGTGCTCCTTGTCTTGGCAAGGCGGTTGCCTGTGAGAAGTCATGCCCATTCCCTTGTCGTGTGAGGGTGCTGGCGCTGTTCCGGAAAGACGAGTGCTGGGTGGGCGGTGTTCGCTTCTCGGCTGTGCGCGCGGATCAGAGTGCGCAGCGGAAGCGTGGTGGGCTTGTGACCCATTGGTTCAGGATTGTAGCATTGGTTGCTACGGGCGGATTCCTGAGTTTGTGTTGAGCATTGGAGGATTAGTTCCTCTGTGTGAAACGTGTTGTTGCCGTGCCGTTGCTCGAGGTTTTGTGGTTCTTGGCATTGGCAGGATGGAGTGTTAGGGAATGTGCTGGCTAGTGCGCCGCATGAGTACCCTGTTCCTGTGAAGGAAGCCGTGTCAGGCGTCGGTATTGGACCTGGATGAGGTTGTTGAGGATGTCGCCTGACGGAGGTCGAGGACGTGTTGGTTAGAGTCGGTGGCTTGGTGTCTGACTTGTGTTCCCAATCGTGTCCTCGGTTGAGATCGTGCTTTGAGGATGTGGTCTCTGGCAGACTATGGGTCCCGGTTGGCGGCTGTGAGTGGCTGGTCAGCCTAACCGTGTGACCGACCACAGCAGCGTCTGTTGGCTTTACGGTCTTGTCGGATGGTGGCGGTGAGATGTATAATCGATCGGGGACCCAAAGTGCTTTGGTCGTGGTGTCGGCGACCAGGTCGCCGTGAGCACTGTTCAGGTGGTGTCCCGTGGCTCGGTGGTAAGGGCGGAATCGGGATTGGCGGGTGTCCACTTGGATTGATCGAAGGATTTGATGAGACCAGATAGAAGAGTGACGCCTGTGGGCGGAGGCCTTTTTGTGAGATTGGCGTCGGATTGGTGGTCCTTGTTAGGACATTGGTGTCGTAATGGTTATCCCTGGTTTGGTGACCAGCATGGGATGATTCCCCTGTGAGTCTGGGTCCAGTGAGGTGATGATTGAAGACACCAGGATCCGTCATTTGGTTTCGTCGTGCTCACCAAGAGGGTCGAGTTGGAGCGATGTTCGAGCTCGGATGCGGTGTCCGAGAGGAGTGCAGCTCGAGATGTGGCATCAGTCTGTGTGGGAGTCGACGGATGGCTTGCTGAGGTTTGGAATGTTTCCTTTGGACCCGGTCGAGGACCAGGAAAGAAGGAAGAAGCTGAGCAAGCGAAGGTTTCCCGTTGACGAGCAGTTGGTGACTAGTGGATGGTCTTTTCAGAGACAGAAGATGCTGGTTGTTGGGGCTCGAGCATGGCGAGAGCCGTGTGCCAGTGAGACCTTTGGTGGTCATTTCGGTAATGTGCCTTTCCGGATGGGATCTGGACTTTGTCAAAGTTTGTCTTCTGACAAGAGTTGGCACAGTGTTATGTCCGGCTTTCGGCTTGCCATGTGTGAGGTGTTTCTTGGTGCTGAGCCGATGTTCTGGTTGCGGTCTGTTGAGATGACTGCTTGAGCTGGTGGAGGCTCTGTTTTGGTTGCTCCCTTGAGGAGGGCGTGCGACCTGTCAGCTAGCTGCGAAGCTGATGTGCGATTTGTCTGCCGATCATTGGATGAATCGGTAGCTGTTGCTCGTGTCGAGGGTTGTGATTCCTCGGTGAACGAGATTGTGGCTGCGGTGCCATGTTGGTTCTCGCGTTGTCTGAGGTGATGCCGGACTGTGTCCTTTGGTATATGCCTGCTCTGTTGGCCAGTGTGCTCGGCGCGAGGAGCGAGGTGTTGCTTGTGATTGTAAGTCTGGCTGTGTCCCTCAGGACCGGTGTTTTTGTGAGAATCAAGATTTTCTGTGTTGGGGCTCTGACAGCATGTCAGTTGATTCAGTGTTCTTCCCCTGGGACTTCGTGATTGGTCGTGAATTTCGAGGATGAAATTCCTTTAAGGGGGGAGGGCTGTAATGCCCCGGGTTTTTCAGATCCTCATTCGTGGGTTCTGGATCTGATTTCTCGAAGTGTCCGACTCCGTTATGTCCAAAATTTTGTTTCGGACATCTTTCGTGTTCGGATCGACGCGATCCGGAGTCATTTCGGAGGCCCGGAGGCGTTCCGCGGCTTTTTTCGCATGTGTTTTCTGATTCCCGGCGTGGGTTTCGGCTTTCCCTTCGGAACCTCGTTGCGGGTGAACCGGGCCGTTCTCCTGGGCGCGAGTGGTACCGTTGCGATTAGCGCGTCGCGAGGATGGAGCAGGCGTGATTTTCTATTTTTCGGGATTTTTTTGAATTTCTGGATTTTCCTATATATTAACCCACCCTCTCTCTCCCCTCTCATTTCTCTCTTCTCTCCCTCTCTCCTCTCACGCTCTCTCCTCTCTCCCTCTCGCTCCGGCGGCCGACGGGGCGGAGTACGGGCGAGGCGGGGACGGCACGGGCGAGGCGCGGGCGAGGATGGATGAGGATCGAGGCGGTGGAGGCGTGGTGAAGCTCGGCCGTGGGTTTGTGGAACGGCGAGGCTTCAACGGCGTTTTCTTCGTGGATCGGCGTCCACGGCGCGTCGTTTCTTCGGTGGACGTAGGGAGATGGACCCCCAGCTTGTGCACTTCTTTTCCCGCGAGTTTGGTAGGCCGTGGTGAGCCGAGCGGGCTAAACGGGGCGATTTGGGGAAAAATGCATGTTTTTGAGGTGTGAGCCGGATCTTTCGTTTTGCCGTGTTTTCGGGCGATCCAGGGGTTTAGATACATGTCTAGGGGCTTGGGGAAGGTTTCCCCTTTTGTTTCCCCTTCACCTGGGGGTGGACGGGGCGTGGAATGATTTTTCCCGCGGTTTCCACCGTTTTCGGGCGCGGACTGAGAACGCGCTAGGCTCCAGTAGCGCGTTCTTGAAGGTCGCGCAGTCCCGATAGAGCGCGTTCATCGGGGAAGATGAATAGTTTGGCGGTTCCTGTCGCGCTATAGGGCCCCAGCGCGTTCAGGGTTGTCGCGCTATAGGATCATAGCGCGACCTGGTCTGATCACGCTATGGACCTGTAGCGCGTTCTTGTTGAACGCGCTAGGTATGTATAGCGCGTTCTGACTGAACGCGCTATGCACGTGTAGCGCGTTCTTAGAGGTGACCAGCCGGGCTGCCCGGGGCGGGCGGTCTGCGGCTGATCGTGCTCCCCTTGGGCCGTGTGTGTCTCGGACACCCAGTGGAGTTTCGTGACCGTGTCTTTGGGTGTCCAGAGGTACCGTGTTATCTCGTTTAGCGTGCCCGTGGGCTTGGTGGGTCCGGGTGACTCCAGGTGTTCCGGGCTTCCGTGTTCTTGCTAGATCGAGTCACCGTGTATCGGTGTGTGTGCGGTGGGATCTCTCCCGCATATTGTGAGTTTCTTTGGAAGGTGATTTCCGTGTGGGCCACGTGTTTGGCCTTGGACTACGAGTCCAGTTGTCCGGCCTGGGGCTGGAGGTTTCCCGCTTGCTTCGAGATGGGAAATCGTTGTGGTGACTTGTGTGCTGCCCTGGGAATCGTTCTTCTGTGTTTTCCATGTTGCCCGTGTGGGTGGCCTTAGTCCTTTGCATTCCCTTTCCGAGGGAGTGGTCTTGACGGCTCGCGAGCTGTCTCGGTACTCGTGCTACCGTGGTTTTAGACCTAGAGATTGGGCTAGATCGACGGCCTTGTGCTGTTACGTGCAACGGTCTTGACCCCGAGTCTTGTGACTCAAGGACCGTTGGCTGTAGCGTGTCTAGAGGACTGTCCAGAGTCCAGTGGCTTAAGTGCCACTCGAGTTTTCTCGACTCTCGCGCACGGTGCGTGCGTGGCCGTGGACTGCGAGTCCTGTTTCTTCTCCGACTGTGGTCACCGTGCGACGGGGCCGGTACGCCGGGTTATCCCCGTACGTCGTCGGATTCGGACGTTGTTTTCCGTTGACTAGAGAGTCTACTCCTTCAGTGACCCTCCACTAGTCGTAGCCTACCAGTACGCGTGTGCTGGTCGCACCAGGGAGTGGTGTACGGGGTTACCCTGAGGACAGTTAGACCGGTTTCCGTCGGGCCCCTCGTCGTAGCCAGAGTCCGGCTGCGGGGGAAAACCAGTCAGAGGGCCAGACCTAGGACGCGTGGTCTGTGTGTGCACACGTGGTTGGGGACAGTGGATGCACGTCGACGGGCGTGACCCCAGCTAGTCACTTGTTTGTGGTTACTTGTACGGTGTTCGCGCCTCGGGTAGGACCTACCACGTCAGGCGGTTCACCTGCGGTGCGGTGTAAGACGTCAGGGGACGCTACCGGCTGTGCTTCTAGTGGGTGGTACTCCTGTCGAGTACAGAGTGACAGACTGTCAGTCTCTGTGTCTTTGACCTTCGGGTTTTCGGGCGTGTTGACCGGTGAGTTCGGTTGTTTCGCCGTGACGCGTGTGTTGGTTTTCGCGTCATGAGATTAGTGCTAGTGGCTTTACCGAGGTTGGGTCTTGTTGTGCGGTACCCGCGATCGGATGGTCGGGGTTGCACCTTGGACAACGTGTCCAGGTTGGCTGTCCGGGGGACAGGCCTCTACGGCGTGGTTGCCGTGTGTTTTTACTTCGGTAGGTGGTACTAGCGTAGTTTGGTAGCTTCGACTACGTGATCGAGGTGTGCCTTCTGGCAGTAGAAGTAGCTGTAGTGCCACGTTTTTGACCGGCCACCGGTTGCTGTTCCTGCTGTAGTTGTAGCTCTCCTTTCCGCTACCGCCGTTGTTTCCGGTTGGGGTTCCGCGAGATCCCTGCTGAGTCTCTGTTTTGGAGACTCATTCCCTATTTTTCAGGTGTGGCTGTTCTTTCTCGAGGTTCGAGGGTGCGGAGCGGAGGTTCTCAGTTGTCAGCTTGCCGGGCCGAGTGTTCACTTGGCATGTGGTACGTTTTACTGCTTTAGACTGTACTTTCTGTTGGACTGGACTCTGTTGTAGTTGTTTATTTATTTCTGTTAATTGTTGAGTTGTCCTGTTTTATTTCTTATTTCTTTGTGCCTCCACACTCCTTCTAGCCCTTCCGAGCCCTCCCGGCTCGTGGGCGGCGGTGCGGGTCTCGGGTTATCGGGCCTTCCCGGTAATTGGATTCTCGGGTCGTTACAGTCTACCCCCGACCGTTTGGCGTTGGTCAGCGGCCTCGTCAAGACCGCGCTGACTGTCACTGTAGTAAGGCGGTGGGCTTGAGCGGCCTTCTTTGAGACCGCTCAACGCCGTAGGGCGGTTTAGCCCTGACCACCCAATGGTTGAGTCGGTCTTTAGAGTTGTTCGAGTCTGACCGTCCTATTTTTTCCCTTGGGTGGCTCTTCCTTGACCGCCCAATTCACAGAGCGGCTCAGTGGTGACCGCCCAGTGTGTTGTGTTCGTTGTCGTGTCTGTGGGCCATGATGGCCTGTGTGTGTCATGTCTGTCTTGTGTTGTCTAGTCGACCCGGTGTGACCAGTGGTCGACGTGCGACCTTACCTGTGTCTCGATGGTTCTGTCCAGCTCGAGATAAGGATTCTGAACTTTGGAGGTACGGTCTTACCTCGATTTGCGTGTCCAAGTGCCTTGAGGGTCTTGGTGTCCCCCCTAGCTTTTGTGAGTCGTTTTTTGCGGCAGTGTCATTTTCCCGTGGCTTAGGAGTAGCCTGATTGACGGAGTGTACTGTCGTGTGCAACGATCTTGACCTCGAGTCGTGAGACTCAAGGATCGTTGTGTGTTTAGGTTTAGTTGCCTGTTCCGAGTGTGGTGGCAGTCGCGTGAGCTGCCTTGGTGCTTTGTGGTACATAGGACAGGGCGTGCTAGCCTGTCTGTACTCCAACACTTGTGTTTCAGAGTCTGTGTCTTGTGAGCCTCCACTAGTCGTAGCCCGACGACGCGATCGACCCACCTGGGAGTGGTGGTAGGGCAGTTCCCGACGATACGGTTTTTAAGCTAGTTCCGTGGGCCCCCGGCTGTTGCCGTAGTGTCCTACGGAGGGGGAATACTAGCTAGAGGCCTGGCTTAGGCAGTAGTCAGTGTGTGCACACGTGGTCAGGGGCTGAGGACATGCGCCGCGGGCGTGACCCTGACTAGTTACTCGCAGTTGAGGTACTGTAGTATCGTTCTTCCTCGGAACCGTGGTTGTTCCTTGGACTTGGTTCTCTGTGTGTCCAGTCTCCATCGTGCAGTAGACGATGGCTAGATGAGACACTTGTGGCGCAGTGTAAGTCGTCAGTGGACGCAGTTGACTGTTCTTCTAGTGATGAGGTTGTGACGACCCAGAGCTCCGGATACCGATATACCGATAACATCGATACACCGATACCAGGAACTGGGGAAGCCACCCAAGAGGCTGATGAGGCCCCTGAAGGGTTAGTGAAGTTTGTCGAGGGGATGTATAATGAATCGCAATCACAAGCGCGCCTATTAGATTTTTGCAATAAGATTTAACAAAAGTGCGGAAGCAATTTCAAAATAAACAGAGTGCTAAATATATAAACTAGTCCAGAGGCACAAGAGTGCTAGTCCAAAAGTATAACTACTCGGGGCATACCCCGACAAAAGTACACCAGAAAGTCAAAAAGGTAACCCGTCTACTGCTGGTAGCTAAGAACGGTCTCCGAGCACACGGGAAACATCGGGAGACGATGGGCGCGGCTCACCTGAAAGAAGAAGAGTGAGTCACAGCCAGACTCAGTAGGGGTCACGCGGATCCCTACCTCGTGCTAAACATGCAATCATGCGAAATTAAAGCAATTAGAGTATGCATTTAAATAAATGAACAGGCAATGGCATGATAAAACTGAAAGCTGTAAATCTACTGAACATGTATAACAGCTAATACATGCCAATACATATAAGTCTAAACGACAAAAACTAAATCTACCAATAGAATGTGCCTCAACTAACCAAGCCACAGGGAACAGGACAACCACAGGGAGTAGAAACCAGATGCGTCCACTGACGACTTACACTGCGTCTCAAGCACTCGCAGTCTGTAACACGACAAGCTGAGCGCTTAAACAGTACCAAACCAAGTGACTAGTCAGAGTGACACTCGTCAGTGTCAATCTAAAGCCTCCGACCACGTGTGCACACACTGACTCTCGCCTGAGCCAGGCCCTCTAGCTAGTTTTCTCCCTCGGCAGGACGCTACCGCTGGCCGGGAGCCCACAGAACTAGCTTACAAACCGTGTGACGGGAACACCCCTCCACCATCCCCAGGCGGGTCGGCAACTCAAAGGCCTTAGGGCTACCACAGTGGCTCCATCGCAAGGAAAGAAAAGCTACTCTATTGGGGTCTAAAAACATGCCATTAGTTCATAAAATAACTTAAACATGGCGTATAATCATTGTGGAAAGCGTTAAAGAATGAACATGCGGCTTTTGGAAACTAGCAAGGGTGTGACGGTCTGCTGCCACCGCGTCAAAGAGTGTGACGGTCGGGGGTTGGTGCGTTACATCGACTGTGACGCCTCCGCCCCTGGCCGTTAGAGCCACCCGACGCTAAACAAAACCCACAGTTTTTTTAACGCCCTAGTAGGATGTAACGCGCACCCGGAGGCGCGTTACGGCGCCCTGACGGCCGCCCGACAGGCCGTCAGGCCAACCGCCATTCCAGGCCAACTAAAGTCCAAAGACATGTAACGGTCGTGGGTCAGACCGTTACACACCCTGTGACGCACCAACTTAGGTCCGTCACAGGACTGTAACACGTCCCACGAGGACCGTTACGCGTGTGACGGTTCCTGGTAGGACCGTCACACCGTCTGGGTTACGGACGGGTTACGTTTGAAACCGGATTCCCTCCCGGGCGACCGAAATCGTCGGGTAGACGACGAAAACCTGTTTTCCTGCCAAACCACACGCCCACAACAACAATATACTACTAAAACATTCATTTATCATGCTCACAATAGATTAAACGTGAAGAACGAAACCTACGCACGATAAACAAGAAATACACCACATGCACACTATAGGAGCTCAACGAGAAGAACAAGCTATAGGGAAGGCTCCTAACAAGCTCAGGATTCCATCCCCCTACCTCGTTCAAGCCGGAACGGCCGATTAGGCCACATGCATGGGAAGGGAACCACCGACCTCCATGCTCCGTCTCGCTCCCACGAGCCGCAAACCACGTCAAGGTGGGCGTCAACGCGCTCCACTCGACGCGAGGATTCCAACGGCGAGCTCCATGCCTCGAACCACCTCCGTTTTGCCTGGATCCCCAAGGAGAGGGGGAGAGGCGATCGGAGGGGGGGGGGAGAGAGGACGAGAGGGAGATCGACGAGGGGGAGAGAGAGGGAGTGGGGAAAATGAGAAAAGAAAAAAGGGTTTATATATATATATATATAAACCTTATTTTCCCCCGTTAAAAACTCAAATAATTCCAATTAAACCTGAAAAATACCAGAAAAATACCTAAAAACCTAGGAAAATAGCCAAAAATTCCAGAATAGATTCTAGGTCCGAACCACCAAAGATCCGCTAAGGCACGGGCCTCACAGTCCCTCCCTCCTAATAAAAATTTCGCCCTCGAAATTTACAATGATGGATAAGGAGGAAACTGAGAAACAGAATTATACCTTATTGGAATAAGAAAGAAAAAAGCTGACGCATCTCATCTTCACACTCCCAAGTAGACTCATTGCCGGAGTGGCGCTGCCAAGCGACTCTTACCAGAGGGATAACCTTATTTCTCAACCGTTGCTCACGACGGTCTTCAATTCTAATAGGAAACTCTGGCGTAGACAAATCAGTAGTCACTTCGGGCCAAACAGAGTCATCTAGGACATGGGATGTAACGACCCGAGAATCCGATTACCGGGAAAGCCCGATAACCCGAGACTCGCACCGCCACCCACGAGTCCGAAGACTCGGAAGGGTTAGAAGGATGGTGTGGAAACTACACAAGTATCACAAGTAATTGCAGAAATTAAACAGTTATAATATTAAGCAGAAAATAAATTAGCATTTTACATGGTCCACAAAATAACAACAGTAGTCCACAACTAGTACAGAGACAAGAAAGAAAAGTACAGCTACACGGGGCATACCCCGGCTCTGACCTCTGGCACTACCTCTGGGCACCCGCACCACGCTGCACCCTAGACGCGCTCCCCCGGGGCGGCGCCTCACTTGAAACACGGTGAAAACACGTAGGGAATGAGTCTCGGAACAAGACTCAGTAGGGATCACTCGAACCCTACCTCGTAAAACGGGAAACCACTACGCTAGCGGTAGGAGAGTACCTCGGAAAGGAAAGCCCTGTACTCCACATAACAAAGACCCTACGGCATGCAAACCGGCACACGTGCTACGGTGAGACAACCGAAGCTCAACGGTCGACCCGACAAAACTCAAAGGTCAAAGCCACGAAACTGACAGTCTGACACTCCGTACTCGACAGGAGTACCTTCCACTAGAAGCACAGCCGGTAGCGTCCCCTGATGTCTTACACCGCACCGCAGGTGAACTGCCTGATGTGCTAGCGCCTACCAAAGGCACGAACACCGAACAAGTAACCACGAACAAGTTACTAGCTGGGGTCACGCCCGTCGACGTGGGTCCAACAGCCCCCAACCACGTGTGCACACACAGACCGCGCGTCCCTGGTCTGGTCCTCTGACCGGTTTCCCCCTCAGCCGGACTCTGGCTGCAAGACGTGGGGCCCAACGGTAACCGGTCCACAAACCGTCTCTAAGGGTCAGCCCGTACACCACTCCCTGGTGCGACCAGCACACGCGTACTGGTAGGCTACGACTAGTGGAGGGTCACTGAAGGAGTAGACTCTCAAGTCAACAGAAAACAACGTCCGCATTCGACGAAGTACGGGGACCACCCCACGTACTGGCCCCGTCGCACGGTGGCCACAGTCGGACTAAAAACAGGGTTGCAACCCTCTCGGGGCAACCAGGCGCCTGACGGTCCACCGCTGGACCGTCACAGGCAAGTGACGGTCTAGGCAGGACCGTCACAGGAAGCCTGATGGTCCTACGCATGTCGTCACACTCTCAGCGCCAAAACAGAATGTAACGCGCCTGCCCTGACGCGTTACAGACTGTGACGCGCCTAAGCAGGTGTTGGCACTCAAAATATGATCCCTGGCGACCAAGCCGCAAAGACGAATGATACGGCCCACTGAAGCACAGAAGCCGATGAAAATCAACTTATCGAGGGTCCCTCGAGCTGACGAAGCCCCAAGCCACCTTGGAGGGAACACCGGGGACCTTACCTCAGGAGAGTCAAAGTCAACCCGCAACCAACCGGCAGTGCGATCAAGCCTGCCCAATGATCCGGCATCGACTCTGTCATGCCGCTACCCCACATCCGACGTCCGATCAAGGACGACGGTCTACCTTATGATTCTCCGAAAGAGGAAGAATGCCCACGACCATCCACAACAAGGGGCCGGAGGTTCTGTCAGCAAGAAGATCCCGATCACCCGACACGGGTTCGGCTTCTCGCCCTAGTGAGGCCATTAGCGGCCGATGGATCGCCGTTCAAGGCGGAATTACCCAGGATGCAATGCCATCCTGCAAGGAAGCTTCGGACACAGGTCCGTCTTGATGAGAGGCACCAATCACAGTGCCGAAAGTCGTACCGACGGGACACCCGTGTGTCCGGACCGGAAGCACACGAAGTTCTGATCAAGGCCGTTCGTCGCGTCAAGAGCTTCGTCAACACCCCGTCAAGGCTCCCCGAGAGCCAGGGCGAGAGGAACAGTCCACTGGAGTCTCCGAAGCATCCCCGGACCCATCGGCCTAGCCGTGCCTGGAGAACGGGTTAAAACGGCGCCCCTTAATACGGCGCCGTCGAACCGGCGCGCAAAAGCCAGAAGGGGCCTTTCCCCGGCGCCGTTAAAACGGCGCGCAAAAAGCCAAGGGGGCTGCTCCCCGGCGCCCTCAACCCGGCGCGCCTTTCTCCACCGCGCCGGATTAACCACATGCCATATATATGGCATGCCTGGAGGGGGATCCAAAGAAGGGAGGCCAACAGAAAAAGAGAAGAGAAAAAAAAGAGATCGGAGAGGTCTCGGAATCCAAAGAGAAAAAAAGAGAATTAGAAGAAAGAGAGAGGTCCAGGGAAAAGGGGAGGAGGTTCTTCGTCTGAAGAGGTCCCCCGTCTGAGCTTCCCGGCGGCCGACATCCTGCTCCATCCGAGCCCCCCGGAGTCGAAGAAGAAGACCGTCTGCTTGTTTGCCGAGGTCGGGTCTCCATTTTTTTCTTCCGGTTAACCCCTCTGCTCTTCTGCTGGTTTCCTCCCTCTGGCACAATGTAAGTGAGGAAGAGGGGGAGGGGCAATGATACGAGCCATTCCTCCCCCCTTTTCTCACCCCTTCTTCTGCTGTTTTGGCTTTGCCTGTAATGTTTTTTTTTCTTTTGTTAATGAAACGGCGGCCGACCGACAACGGCGGCGCCGGAATTTGCATCTTCCGCCTACATGTATAGGTGTGTCGTCTGCGGATGAATGAAATGCGTTTATGGCCAATCTCGTGTGTGTTCTCTATTTCCCCCTTCTTTTTTTTCTTCTGTTTTATTTAGCATGCAGTTGATGATCTCTTCTAGCGTGTATCTGCAACACCGTGTATCGGGTTTCTCCGATGTGGAGTGCGCCTTCGGGCTATAGAAATCATCTGTCCCCCCCCTTTTTCCCCGGGGTTCTCTCCTGCTTTAAGTCCGATGCAACAACTGGATTTCGTGTTGAATGCTCCACTGGCTCTGCGAACAGAGATGCACTTGTGTGCATATCTCTGTCTGTCTCCGCCCAGAGATGAGGACCCTTCACTGTCCCCTGTGTGCCCTGCTTCATAGGCCAGAGGGGCAGGGAGAATCTCTCGGATTGTCCCTAATGGTCCAACGGCCAGCCTCATGGGGTTTGTTTCTGAATGCCGTATATATGTATACAGAGCTGTACCCCGGGCTATGTGCTGGTCACATATTGTGCCGGCGATTGACATGCTCGACCCGACGGGCTCTATCATTCTAATGTGTTTATAGACACTTCGTGTGTTTGTCTGTCGCCGTCAAACGATGTTCATACCGCTTCCTGTCGTGTCATAAGCATCTTGATGGGAGTATGCTACGTAGCATCATTCCCGCATCCGGGGAGGGGTACACTCCTCATATTTCTCTGCCAATCATCCGACTCACGGGGGATTCATCTGGCAATGATGAATATCCCTATGAGCCATAGGATGCACAGCAATGGGGCTAAGCCCTACACTTTAAATCCACAGCCCCTAATGGACTTTGTGGTGACCGTGGGTCGGGTGCCCCTTGTAGGCTTGCCTCGGGGTTTCCCTCCCATCTCGGTCGTCCCGATTCGGGTGTTGTGGTGACTCGGGTCGCGTGCCCCTCGTAGGCTAGCCCTCGGGGTTTTCGCTCCCAGAAATGAGTCGTCTCACTCACTCACTGTTACCCACGGATTCGGTGCCCCTAGCAGGCTATGCCTCGGGGTTCTCCCTTTCCGTCCGGGTCTTCGCCGGCCGCCGTTGTGCCACCCGGCATTTAGGGGTTTGCTCCGCCACGTGAGCATCCTCCGCTTCTCCCCGACAAATCCTTTAGGATGGGGAGATGCTGCCGAAATTTCGGCTCAAACGAGTGTAAACTCGGAGCAATTGCTGCGCTCGAGTGTGAACCTCGCGCGAACCCGTGACTTGGCTTTGAACGGTTTGGGACCGATCCAATGAATAATCAATTCAATAAAGTCCTCAAAACCCCCAAAATAATCTAATAAATCCATAAATAAATCAACAGAATCTCGGTTTCCGCGAAATCGGGCTAAAACGGCGCGATCACGCGTTAAAACGGCGCGGCCTAAAGCGGCGCGCCCTATCCGGCGCGCCCTCCCCGGCGCGCCCCTACCTTCCACCGCGCCGTTTTAACGGCTTTTCCCCCTTTTACCTACGTTTGACCGCGCCGTTTTAACCCCTTTTACCTACGTTTCAGGGCGCCGTTTTAACCATTCCAACCCGTTTCTTCGCATGCACTGCACCGGTTTCGTTCCGAGTCGTGTCATCGCATAATTCTAATCCTTTTTCCTATTCATGGGATGATTTCTCATACTAATCATGGAATTTCATAAGCTCTTTGATTGAATAAATTGAATAAACTAGCTTTTCAAGCTTGAATTGATATGTCTCGAATCTTTGGCATCATGATTTGGCCCAAGCATTCGTGTCTCATTAATGTATGCCCGAGTGGGTGCACCCTTGGTATATCAAATGACATTGTCAGAAGGCCGGGTTATACCTGACCGGAAACCTTGTCACGCGTGAAGGCGGCTTTCGGGCCTAAGTACTCCGCCATGTACCAGGCCCCACCTCAATAAACCCTGCGTATTCGGTCATGACATCTTGCATGATTGTTCGCATGCTCTGTATCTTTTATTCCGGCTTCGACAGCCCGCTATCTCGGCAACTAATCAAAGGTGTTCCCTCCTCGTGGGGGATGTAATTAACGCCATAGCCTTTACGGTATGGCGGACTGCTGGTCCCGACCGAACCTCACTCTCGCCCGATAAGGGTCAGAATGAGCGCATCATAAATCGTCACTCATGTGACTGGCACGCCCGTGTCGTCAATCAGTCAGTTGATTACTAGTTAGTCAATTGATTGATCGACCCGCGAAATAAATGAATGAAAAATACCAACGAAAAGGAGCGAAGGAAGAGACGGTCGAAACAGTCTGGCACGCCCGGTGGGACCAGTGTCACCTTTCATCTCTTTGCCGAGATATTCGGGCTTCGAAGCCCTTTCAAAGACTACTGATTGTTTTCCTGTCTATCTTTTCAGTGCAAACAATGACGACTCATGGAATAGCTGGCGTCGACTTCGACCAATCGATAGTCGCCGGACACGCGCAAGGGTACCTGGCGGTGCCCATGGAATTTGGTAGCTTTCCTCCTGCTGTGGGCTTCCCCAACTTCTTGGGGTTGGCCTTTGTCGACATGCTGGAAGTCGAGGCAATGGAACCCGTCAAGGAACATGTGAAGGAAATGGAGCCTCTGAAGGCCCCCTGCCGCGGTGATTCGCTCAAGAACCCGGTTCCGGCCGCTAGCTGCCTGGTGCACCACCTTGTACGGGTGATGCATCCCACTGATATCAACAAGCCCCCTGGAGGACGTCAGCGTCGCCAGGCTCGCAAGAACCCTGCCGTGATCACCGGAACTGTCTCTCAGTCCGGAAAATCAATGCTGGTGGGAGGTATGCGTGTCTTCCTCAACGGGCGCACGGCACGGGTGACCCCAGATCGCGTCATCCCAAACGTCCCTGTCTACAACAACTATCAAGCTCTCGCTGGAAGGAGGGCAGAAAGAGAAGAAGCCGGCCACCATGGCCAAGAAAACCCGGCGCTCAGGCCGAGGAAATTCAAACAGGTGTGGGTTCCCAAGCGGACCCAACCTGCCTACCATCCAACGCCCACCCGCCATCGTCCTATGAACGACGAGGCGAGAGCGAGAAGAGAAAGGGGCTTGTCCCTGATGAATGAAGAAGAGGTGGTTGCGGATCCTCCGCGTCACAGAAGTTTCCGGGCTGTGGCCCGTCAAGCCAACGTCCCTGCCACGGGGCGAAGGTTCCAACAGCCAGCTGACAGAGCTCGACTGGCCTACATTCCTCCTGCTGGAGGTCGACCACTCTCCCCCATGCTACATCAAGAACGGGGTCAAGAAGAAATGGCCTGCCTGGTCAGAAGCTATTTCCGAGGATTGGGTAACACCTCACTCGGACAGCAGCGGCTGATGCAGACAGTCGCCACTGAAGAAAATTGCTGCCCATCAACGGCAGATGAAGAAGAAATAGAGGATATAATAAGGATGTCGTCGGTCGATGACAACGGACACAATGACGGCTCTGAGATCAAAGCCGATGAAGCCTTCCCCGAGCGGGAAGAAAGAAGAAGAATTTCTGTGTTCGAGAGGCTGACCTTCCCGCAACAAGCAAGGCGGAGGGTCCATCGACGAAGAAGGAGGATGCAGGTTTTCACTTGCAACATGGCTGGCGTGTCCAGCCGATATGGGAAGCTTCCTGAAAACTCTCAAGAACTGGCTCAGTTGGCCGTACGGCCGGGACCAGCTACCCGCAGGACAGAAGCAGCAAGAGGGCTTCTGACAGCGATGAAAGAGAAACAGCCCCAGTCATACCTCCACTGGGATGACAAAGCCCCCGTCTTGACCGCTAATGTGGTAACGACGGAAGAAGAAGACGACGTACTCCTCGATATCCTGCCCGAGGGTACGTCCGGGGAAACGACAGAAGGTGTCCCCACCACTATAGACCCATCAGTCTTGATGCTGCTGCAAAGATATCAACGGGAAATAGATTCCCTGAAGAAACAGCTGATGGAGAAAACTGAACACTCATCAGCCTCCAAACCACCCGAAGTCCAAGGTGAATCATCCCGGGGAGCGGCTCGTCGAGACGACCCTCCACCACTTTGCACACTACCCCAGCCGTCAGAGCCAACTGTGACGACAGCACAACAGCGGCCACCACAGCCTCAGTCGCTGCTGCCTCCGGTGCTTCCTCAGGTGCACCCAACACCCCCGCTGCTGCATCCTCCACAGGCGACCACCCTGGTCACCCCGTACCTGCAGCCAGCACACTTCTATCCGGAGCCAGTCGACCCCACGGTCGTGAGCCGGATGATGGTGGAGAGGATGATCGAGCTGAAGCTCGCAGAGAAGAGCGAAGGCGACTACGTCGCATTCGATGCCTACCGGGTGCCCTACCCGCAACACCATGCGGCTAAGCGACTTCCCCCGGGAGTCAACAAGCCGCCCAAATTTGACAAATTCAACGGGAAAGGTTCCCCAAAAGAACATATTGCATATTATATGACCGTTATGGGTGATCTGTCCACCGACGAGTCATATCTGCTGAAGTTCTTCGGGTCCTCGCTGACGGGGCTCGCATTTGAATGGTACTCCAGCCTCTCGGCCGGGTCAATCAATGACTGGTCAGATATGCAGAGGAAATTCAGGGAAAGATTCCATGTCACAGAGAGGGAGGTCACAGTGGCCGAACTCTATTCGACAAAACAAAGGGCAGATGAGACCGCCCTTGACTACATCAAGAGGTGGAGGAACCTCGGAATGAGATGTAAGCGGCCCCCGCATCAGGAGGACGCTGTGCAAATATGTAAGCAAAATCTCAGGAGGGAGGTCTTGGAAAAAATGATCGGGATGGAAATACGGTCGTTCGACCGGCTGAATAATGTGGTGGCCGAGGTAGAGGCTTTTCTAGCCAAGCCCGTCCCACCGTCAGCTACCAGCACAGCCCAGAAAGGCAAGGCGGCGGAACGGCGCCCCACACCTAAAGAAGCGAATGCGCTTGATATCAAGGCGTTCGAACAACAGAAGGAGAAAGGCAAGAAAGCGGCTCCCCCGCAACCTGCGAAAGCTCCAGATGACAAAGAAGGTCCTTCGTTGAGGGACAAAATGAAGAAGGCTTATTCCTTTCCTAAGGATAAGACCCGAATCCTATTTGACTGGGTAACAGAATACAGTATGGTCACTCTGCCTGAGCCAAGAAGACCAGAGGACCTCAAAAGAAGAGACAGTCCAAGATTCTGCCCCTATCACCAGATGCTGGGACATTCAATCGAAGACTGTTATGTTTTCAAAGACATCATTGAAGGGATGGTGAAGAAAAATGAGATAGAGCTGGGAGAGTACAAAGTAGACCCTCCTCAGCCACATGAAGCTCCTCCCCGAAGAGCAGCAGTCAACATGATCTCCCTCTACCAGGCGTTACCTGAGGAGATCTCTGAAGCAAGCACACGGAGCACCTACGAAATCCATTTCCTGGAGCCCGTGAAGGAACAGCAGGGGTGGCAGCAAGTCCCTGTGAAGCACAATAAGAAGAGGGCACCCTGCCCGAAAGAGGGGGCACTTATCCGTGGCGTCACGCCCCGGCCTGCTCCGCCAGTGATAGCGCCTACGTGGATTACTCCATCTGCAGCTATCAGAATACATGCACCCAACAGAAGGAGACAGACTCCCCTGCCAGTGGTCAAGGAAACCAACCCCGGGGTCCTTCGACTGCAACACCTGATTGAAGGGCTAGATGAATATGTACAGCCCGAATTGAAACCCCTGCTCGTACGGGACTACGTCCCATGGCAGGAGCTGGAGCAACTCTCACTCAAGCAGACGGAGGAAGCTGAAGCAGCACCCCCTGAAGCGAGCAGTCTATTCTGGGGGCAGGTGCCCGCAGAAGCAAAAAGGAAAAAGAAGCAAAAGAAGAAGAAAAGAAAGGCCGTTGGCGCCAATAAAGCACAGGTTGTCTCCTGTAATACACTATCAGCCCTCTTCAACCTACCCGGGGAAGAGGAAGAAGAAGAAATATGCTTTACACCCCACACTGGGGAAAGCAAGGTCGAGGCCGCCACTGCTGCACATGCCACGCGGTCAGGCCGAAAATGGGGGCGCCAACCCCCACCCAACCACAATATTGTGTTCAGAGGGGAACAACCCTACAAGACACCTCCGCCGGAGGTCAAGGGAGTTCAAATCCCTCCTCCGTCCGGTCTATACAACAAGAGCGGGGGCAAGGCTGTCCCCTCATTTCTTGAATTTATGAAGATGTCAAAGGGGAAACAGCCTTGTCAAGACGCCAACCCTACACCCGGGGTCAATCACCCTCGGCCAGTGCAATCTACTGAGGATGCAAATGCAGATGGGGCTTGCCCTGCAGCAACCAATAAAGAAGACTCGACAGTCGGTGCCAGTCGAGAGGGTGCCGAGTCCGAGGAAGATGAAGCAGGTCCGTCTGGACCCACAAATCAAAACCTTCCTAAGCCCAGATGGGTTGAGGAGATGAAGCTCTCCAATGTC
Organism: Amorphophallus konjac; assembly: GCA_022559845.1. Lineage (NCBI taxonomy): Eukaryota > Viridiplantae > Streptophyta > Magnoliopsida > Alismatales > Araceae > Amorphophallus > Amorphophallus konjac. The sequence goes on along the minus strand of CM040117.1, from coordinate 268,512,982 downwards.
CGGGCTGGAAGCCGAATAATGAAGCTGCTCAAGAAGCTCCCTGCTCGTTTTACGATCTGGGAAATTCTCTCTTTGAGTGAAGAAACTAGACAGGCAATCATCACTGCTCTGCAGACGCCTGCCCAGTTTGAAACCTGCATAGCTGAGGCTATACCAGAAGCCAGTATGACCTTCTCTCCAGAAGACATGCTACTGCCTACGGCCAGTCACAACAGGCCGCTATATATGAAAGGGCACCTGAATGGAAGAGAACTGAACCGGATTCTGGTCGATCCTGGCGCAGCAGTCAACATCCTGCCATATAGAATATACGAGAGGTACCACTTCAATGTGCATCTCGAAAAGGCCGGGGATATGCGTATCGCGGGCTTCAACCAGAAATGTGAAGTATCTATGGGGGTGGCAGAATTCACACTGACTCTGGCAGATTTCACTACAACGGTGCAGTTTCACGTCATTGACTCTCGCACCTCCTACAAAGCACTGCTCGGCCGCCCATGGCTGCATGAAAACTTGGTGGTGCCCTCCACGCTCCACCAATGCATCAAATACAGCCTCCAGGGGAAGGAGGAAAGGATATTTGCTGACATCCACCCATTCGAGGTGTTTGAGTGTCACTTGGCGGACGCCAATCTGTATACGGGGTCTCCCCGGAAGACTTCTAAAACTGAAGCCCCCGTAGGGGCATCGAAGAATAGATCGGGTGACGGTTGGTATCCACCACCGCCGCGCGGATATGTCAAGCCGAAGGTGGTCTCCCACATCACGGCTTCTGGAAATGTCGGCAGGGTGACACCCCCAGCATTATACCCCAAAGCTAAGGAAGTGCATGTTGACCGACAACACGACCGCATCGGAGTCCCGGCCGGCCTCACCAAGCCTGTCTCCGGCCTCGATGGTCCCACCGTCGAACCTTTCAAAGCTTGGGAAGTGGCACAGGAAGATGGGCACAGCAGCTTATTCTATACAGCTGAGGAGCATCCTACTCAGGAAGACACGGATTGCAGCCTCCCTGAAGATCTAGCCAACCCACGGGTTCCTGTGCAGGGCCTGGCATTCACCACTGATCGGACGGCCAGGATGTTTCAAAAGCAACACATCCCTCCCGATCAGCCTCAAAAACGCAAGGAAGCTTTCCAGAAGATGTGGTATCCTGTAAATCTGGACAAAGAAATGAGACGTGTCTCTCAACACCCGGGTCTGGGTTTCACCCTGGAAGACTACTATTACAGTGGGCGGTACGAGGTGGACACCATCTCCACCTTCTATCCAACTGAAGACAGCCCTCTGGGGGCAACCTTTGATGAATATCCGGCGGAAGCCGAACATGCTGAATTAACCCTATCCGGGAATCAACAAATGGAGACCTTGATCTCATGCCGATGCTGGGAGCAGGTCCATCCTGAAGGAGCGGCCTTTCAGGCCGAATTTGATACGGCTAGCAGCAGCGAAGCCGAAGATGCTCAAGGAGCAGAAGTCTCTCCCTCCGCAGGGGTCATGCTAATGACGACTTCAACACCCTTTCTGACAGTCAACAGAGCCTCGGTTTACTCCAATCAAGGGGAGCCGGCTACCAGAAAAGAAAAAGCCACTTCTGTGGAAGACACAACTGTCCCAGAAGGCGAGACTCCCTCAACTCCTGCTACCAATCCAATAGGCTGTCCGAGTCCGGCGGCAAATAACTGCTGGCCTGTCATGGCTGCAACCTCACCTACAAGCACTGAAGCTGTCCTCTCGCCCTCGGGAGCTGCACCGGCAATGGATCTTCTAATAGAACAATCCGCCCAGCCGCTAGCACAAGAGATCAAGAGACCCCATGAAGCTCTGGCGGTGTCTGACGAGGAAGTCGAAGTACTCGACCCTCAAGATGGTATTCCAGACTTCGTCGACCTCCAGCCGGCACCTCCGGAAATAGAAGACGGAGGCCAAGCCACAGTCGATGAACTAATAGAAGTCAACCTGGGAAATGAGAAGGACCCTAGGCCTACCTTCCTCAGTGCCCAACTGTCCCCAGAAGAACGGGAGCTGTACATCCAGCTGCTGCTAGAATACCGGGATTGCTTCGCCTGGACTTATAAAGAGATGCCAGGTCTAAACCCTGCTGTCTCACAACATGAGCTAACAATCAGTCCCGAAGCCGAGCCGGTGAAACAACCACCGCGGCGTATGAGGCCAGAGCTCATCACCCGAATCTGTGCTGAAGTTGACAAGCTCATTGATGTGGGATTTGTTGAAGAAAATCAGTACACCACATGGCTGGCAAATATCGTCCCTGTGAAAAAGAAGAATGGACAGATCCGGATTTGTGTTGACTTCCGGGATCTAAATAAAGCTTGCCCTAAAGATGACTTCCCGGTGCCAATAACCGAGGTAATGATCGATGCTACAACCGGCCATGAAGCCCTGTCATTCATGGATGGGTCGTCCGGCTACAATCAGATTTGGATTGCGGAGCACGACCGGGTCCATACTGCTTTCCGAACTCCCAAAGGCATTTATCATTACAAGAGAATGCCATTTGGACTGAAGAATGCTGGCGCAACCTATCAGCGCGCAATGACTAAAATTTTTGATGAATTGCTCTACCACAAGGTCGAGTGCTACATAGATGACCTGGTGGTCAAAACCAGAAGAAAAGAAGATCACCTGCAAGACCTCCGGATTGTTTTTCAGAGGCTGAGGCAGCATGAGCTAAAAATGAATCCTATGAAATGTGCGTTCGGAGTGTCGAGCGGAAAATTCTTGGGCTTCATCGTCCGACATCGGGGAATCGAGATAGACCCCGCAAAGATCAGGGCGATTCAGGGGTTACCTCCACCAAGGAACATCTCCGAGCTGAGGTCACTACAAGGCCGCTTGGCTTATATCCGGCGGTTCATTTCCAATTTGTCAGGGCGATGCCAGCCTTTTCACAAGTTGATGATGAAAGATGTTCCCTTCTATTGGGATGAAGATTGCCAGACAGCCTTTGACAAACTAAAGGATTATCTGAAGACTCCTCCAGTATTAGGCGCACCGGTGAAAGGACGGCCGTTGATGCTGTATATAGCAGCTACACACAACTCTCTGGGGGCAATGCTAGCCCAGAATAATGAAGAAGGGAAAGAGCAAGCCCTCTATTACCTCAGTCGGAGACTGGTCAGAACTGAAGAAAAATACACTTATATTGAGAAGATTTGCTTGGCACTAGTCTTCGCAGTTAAGAAACTCCGACACTATATGTTGTCGCATGAAATCAGCTTGGTATCCAAGGAGGATCCCCTGAAATATATCATGTCCCAGCCAGCACTCAGAGGCCGTCTGGGCAAATGGGCGGTGATCCTTATGGAGTTTGATATCTCCTACGTCCCGCGCAAGGCCATTAAAGGTCAAGCTATCGCAGACTTCTTTGCTGCGCATCCGGTACCCGGAAACTGCCCGTGGGAACCAGAACTCCCCGAAGATGAAACTTTGGAAGCCGCTCAAGTACAGCCTTCCCCGTGGCAGCTATATTTTGATGGCGCTTCTAGAATTGACATCTCTGCCACTGGATCGGTCAGAGTCAGAGCAGGGGCAGGCATAGTCCTGAAATCCCCAGAAGGAGAAGTGGTGCATACATCCTGCTCCATAAATAAACCATGCACCAACAATGAAGCAGAATATGAAGCCCTGATAATCGGGTTACAAATTGCTCTGTCCATGGGAATTCAGATGCTGGAAGCATTTGGAGACTCCATGCTAGTTATAAAACAGCTGGAAGGAGAGTTTGAAGTGCGAAAACAAGAACTCATCCCCTATCACCAGTTGGCAACTTGCCTGATGTCAAGATTTTACTTCATCAGCATCAAGCACATCAAGCGAGGCCAAAATGCTCAGGCGGACGCCCTCGCTAAGCTGGCTAGTTCGTTGGCAGTCCCGCCAGACATAAGCCTGAATATAACAGTAATCAACCGCCGACAGGTCCCCAGTGTAACAGAGGATCTGACCGACGAACGGGAGATAGAAGTAGCAGTCGCTGAAAGGGTCCAGCAACCCGATTGGCGGGAACATCTTCTACGCTGGTTTCAACACCAGCAACTTCCAAAAGAAAAAGAACAGAGAATGAAGCTCCTAAGGATCAAGGATTCTTATGAGATGAGAAGCGGAACTTTGTTCCGGATTATGGCAGACGCCCGAAGGAAAATCCTACTCCGTTGCTTGTCGTCAGCAGAAGCGGAACAAGTAATGCAAGAAGTTCATGCAGGATCGGCTGGAGCACACCAGGCCGGTCCGAAAATGAAGATAGAAATAAAGAAATTGGGCTATTATTGGCCCACTATATTCAATGACTGCTGCAGGTTTGCCAAAGCCTGTCAGAAATGTCAAGAACATGCCAATGTGGCGAGGAGACCTCCAGTGCCGCTGCATCCCACTCTACCAAGTTGGCCGTTTGCTCAGTGGGGCACGGACGTGGTGGGGCCACTACCAGCATCTTCATCAGGGTGCAAATACATCTTAGCAGCTACAGACTACTTTTCCAGATGGGCAGAGGCAGTAGCACTAAGAGATGTGACGGGAGAACTAGTTGCAAGGTTCTTCCGACAAAATGTAATATTCCGGTTCGGGATTCCCAGCCGAATCATCTCTGATAATGGCAGCCATTTCAGAAATCAGAAGATTTATCGGCTAGCCGACAAATACAAAATTGACTGGAGGACATCGTCCCCCTACAACCCTCAAGCCAATGGATTAGCAGAAGCCTTTAACAAGACTTTATGCACGTTGCTGGCAAAGACTGTCAAGTCTAATAAGAAAGATTGGGAAGAAAGGATGTACGAGGCACTTTGGGCCTATCGTACCGTCTATAAAACCCCAACCGGCTGTTCACCTTTCTCCCTCGTCTATGGGTCGGAAGCTGTGGTGCCGATCGAACTTGAGGTGCCTTCATTGCGAGTTGCCATCCAGCACGGACTAGTCAGTGGTGAGCAAAACAATGCAGAAAGAAGACTGGAAGAGCTCGCTGAGCTCGAAGGAAAACGCCTCCTAGCGCAACAAAACATCCAACTCTATCAAGCTCGAATGGCCCGCGCTTTTGACAAGTTAGTCAAGGGTCGAGAGTTCAAGAAAGGAGACCTGGTAATGGTCAAAAGAAGAGAAGTAATGGCCTCTAACCCCAAAGGGAAGTTGGTCGAAAACTGGGTCGGACCGTATATCGTCCGCCGAGTATATGAAGGAGGAGCCTACGTCCTTGTAGACCACAAAGGAGTCATCCAGTTCTCTCCCCTCAATGGAAAACATATTAAGCTGTATCACGCAGCGCAACCAACCCTCCCCGAGTGATCGGACGGAGCTACCCTTTTCCTTGATTAGCGGCATTCCGCCCTAATCAAGCTACCTTTCCTTGGTTAATGGCATTCCGCCCTAATCAAGCTACCTTTCCTTGGTTAGCGGCATTCCGCCCTAATCAAATTACCCTTTATCTTGGTTAGTGGCACTCCGCCCTAATCAAGCTACCCTGTCTCGGTCAGTGGCATTCCGCCCTAATCGAGCTACCCTTTATCTTGGTTAGCGGCACTCCGCCCTAATCAAGCTACCTTATCTTGGTTAGCGGCATTCCGCCCTAATCGAGCTACACTTTTCCTTGGTTAGCGGCACTCCGCCCTAATCGAGCTACCTCATCTTGGTTAGTGGCATTCCGCCCTAACCGAGCTACCCTTTCCTTGATTAGCGGCATTCCGCCCTGATCAAGCTACCTTTCCTTGGTTAACGGCATTCCGCCTTAATCAAGCTACCTTTCCTCGGTTAGCGGCACTCCGCCCTAATCGAGCTACACTTTTCCTTGGTTAGTGGCACTCCGCCCTAATCGAGCTACCCTATCTTGGGTAGTGGCATTCCGCTAATCAAGCTACCTTTCTTTATCTTGGTTAGGGCATTCCGCCCTAATCGAGCTACCCTATCTTGGGTAGTGGCATTCCGCTCTAATCAAGCTACCTTTCTTTATCTTGGTTAGTGGCATTCCGCCCTAATCGAGCTACCCTTTATCTTGGTTAAGTGGCATTCCGCCCTAATCAAGCTATCCCTGCCCTTGGTCAGCGGCATTCCGTCCTGATCGAGCTACGTTTTCCTTGGTTAGCGACACTCCGTCCTGATCAAGCTATCCTTCTTTGGCTCTCATTCCGAATAAAAAAAATAATAAAAATAAAAAATAAATAAATAAATAATAATAAAAATAATAATAATAAATAAAATAAAAATGGGGTTAAAAAAATAGAGATACCCCGCCAGACTGGCTCCTCTATCGGGACGAGTGCAAAAATGGCTATAACCCAGCTGTGGCGAAAACCCGAAAGGGCGTCGCAGGCAAAATCGGGTACCCCGTCACGTGAAAACCCGAAAGGGCGCGTGGGCAAAAGCAAGAGGGGGCTGGCTTCGGCGAAAACCTGAAAGGGCGCTTGAGTCGGTAAAGTGGTAATTTCCAAATCCCTCTCCTATTCTCCACCTAACAAACCCCGAGAGGGACAATCATCAAAGTCTCGCCGGTAATCCGTGAACAAACCATTTTCGACCCTCGTCATCATCGGCGAGATCGGTCGATCTCTACCCTCAACTTGGACCCTACGTCCCTGTTGACAACCCCATCCTTGTTTTGGCAATATCTCATGTCGACGAACAAACCCGTGGTCGACCCTCGTCATCATCGGCGAGATCGGTCGATCTTCATCTTTGACTCGGATCTTACATCCTTGTTAACAAACCATATCCTTTGCTTCGACATCTAGCCAGTGTCGACGAAATGAACCAAAATCCGAGCCTTGTCATCATCAACAAGGCCGATCAACACTCTCGCGGTCCAGCTCTTCTGCACCTCGAACTCAAAAAAAATAATAAAATAAAAAAGGGGTTAAAAATAGAGATACCCCGCCAGACTTGCTCCTCTATCGGGACAAGTGCAAAAATGGCTATAACCCAGCTGGGGCGAAAACCCGAAAGGGCGTCGCAGGCAAAATCGGGTACCCCGCCACGTGAAAACCCGAAAGGGCGCGTGGGCAAAAGCAAGAGGGGGCTGGTCTCGGTGAAAACCCGAAAGGGCACTTAGGCCGGTAATGTGAATAAAAAGAAAAAAGAATGATGAATAGTGATGAACCATCCTCCATCCGGAAGGCCATTCACAAGGTCAGGGCGAGGGTCTTCATCCGATATCCCACTTACACACATCCATCTACCATTTTCGACCCTTGTCATCATCGGCAAGATCGGTCGCTACCCTTCCGGTTTTTGTCATCATCGGCAAGACCGTCTACCTTTTCGACCCTTGTCACCATCGGCAAGATCGGTCGCTACCCTTCCGGTTTTTGTCATCATCGGCAAGACCGTCTACCTTTTCGACCCTTGTCACCATCGGCAAGATCGGTCGCTACCTATAACGGTTTTTGTCATCATCGGCAAGACCGTCTACCTTTTCGACCCTTGTCACCATCGGCAAGATCGGTCGCTACCTATAACGGTTTTTGTCATCATCGGCAAGACCGTCTACCCTTTTCGACCCTCGTCATCACCGGCAAGATCGGTCGCTACCTATAACAGTTTTTGTCATCATCGGCAAGACCGTCTACCTTTTCGACCCTTGTCACCATCGGCAAGATCGGTCGCTACCTATAACGGTTTTTGTCATCATCGGCAAGACCGTCTACCCCTTTCGACCCTTGTCATCATCGGCAAGATCGGTCGCTGCCTATAACGATTTTTGTCATCATCGGCAAGACCGTCTACCCTTTTCGACCCTTGTCATCATCGGCAAGATCGGTCGCTACCTACCCGGTTCTTGTCACCATCGGCAAGACCATCTACCCTTTTCGACCCTTGTCATCATCGGCAAGATCGGTCGCTACCCTTCTGGTTTTTGTCATCATCGGCAAGACCATCTACCCTTTTCGACCCTTGCCACCATCGGCAAGATCGGTCGCTTTCCCCCCAAACCTGGCAAAGGCCCTGTCCCAGGAACGGCTACACCGCGGTGGAGCGAACACCTCATCCCTTCCCTGAAGGCGTGAGCGCTCTCCTGCGTTATTGGCACTCGTTCCCGGGTTCAGGTGATTAGCCGAAAGAAAGAAAAGACGAAAAGAAGTCGTGGTCAAGACTACGAAAAGAAATGCTTCCATTTAATAAAAGTGGAGAATACATTCTTTTGCCCAGGGCATCCCCCAGGGTACATAAACTCCAAAGACAAAAAAAAAGGAACAGAGCTTCCAAAAGGAAAGGAAACAAAAAGCAAAGGGAAACCAAGACTACGGCAGAGGACGCCGGAAGATGTCCCCTAGTTCCAAAAGGCCCAGCGAGGGGTACTGGGTCAATTCCTCCAGACGAGTCTCGGTGGCTGTCAGCTGCAATAACCTCTTGTCGAGTGAAGCAAGTCGTCCTTCAGCCAGGTCGGCCTCCTCTGTCGTCTGGACTTCTAGGCGCTCGCCTTCCTGCAGCTCGGCCTCGACCTTAGCTAGTTCCGCACGCAATTCATCTATCCGTGCCCTGAGGAGCAGCTGACGTTCCAAGATATTCTCAGCGGCGTCCCTCAGCTGTCCCACCGTCACCTTCAGTGAACTGACGGCAGTGCGGCAATCTGCCCTCTCCAACTTCACAGCAGCGAGCTGATCGGAAACCTCCCGATTCAGGAAATCCCGCCTGTTGGCGTGCTTCAGCAACATCACAACCCGTGGGGTCCAATCATCCATGGGGCAACCAAATGCCAGTAGCGGCCGGGAGAGGTGGTCCACCAAGCTTCTCAGCTGCGCATAAGTCAAGTCTGGAGAAGCTGACATGGCCCGCTGGAGATTATCCAGAGATTGCCATACCATGTCTCCAGAAAATTGTAAGCCCAATGGCGAAGTCTCGGGGAGCCGAAAGTCTACCCTGCTGTCCACCTCAGCCCAGATGTCGTCGGCCACCCCGAGGGACGTCGACGGCATAGTCTGCACGGCACCCACTCCCGGTCCGACCACTGCAGCCATATCAACTGGAGGGATCTCCATAATAACAACTTCTTTGCCCGCCCTTTGGGGTGAATCTGCAATAGCCGTGTCGGCAACAGAAGGCACATGCTCCTCTTGAGTAGTTTCGCCAGCCGCCAAGGGAAGAGACCCCTCTATAATGGACAAGGCCTGAGTAACATCGGCCTCATCCGCAATAATTTCTCCGGCCTCTATGTCTGAAAGACCACTAGGCAACGACAACGATTCTGCACCAGTTGCCAAGGCTTGAACCCCTGCAACCTCAGTCGGAGCGCTAACTTCGGCAGCCACGCCGGACTCCTCTGATACCGCTGCAGCAGCATAGGTCCGTGGAAGCCGCAGGGCAATGGGCCGCACAACAGGCGGGAACGCTGGCTGGCTCATATCCACGCCAGGAAGAGGCATACGGATCATTATAGCTGGCCGTACCACCTCAGCCTGCAGTACATATACAAACATCAGCCAGCTGGCTTGGAAATGAAAAGAAACGTTGCAGGCGGGAATCAAAAGGTTTCCTACCTCGACCGGCACTATGTTCAGGCCTCCCAGAGTTGCCTCTGAAGATACTGGCCCTTCTCCTGCAATCGGGTATGATAGCCCGTGCTCGGCTACCAATAGCCTCGGAGGGCTAAACGTTGAGAAGTCGCTCTCGTAAGCTGAAGAAGCCCCGGCATCCTCAGCCTCGGTTTCCGCCATCGGGAACCCCTCATCATCGCCGAAGCCGCCGCCATAATCAACTTGTTCGGAGGAAGAGGAGTCTTCTGCTTGCTCTCGAACCTCTGATACCAGAGCGGGAACCAGGCTGCTAGGAGGATGCCCTCTAGCCTGAACCTCCTCAGGGGTCTCCGCCTCGGGGACATCCGTTGGCGGAGTATCTAAGGGTTGGTCCCTCGGAAGCCCTTGCTCGCCGACGACAATCCTTGCTGCGGCACCCACCTCGGGAAGTAGCGTGGGTCGAACATCGACTGAAGTCAAAAGATAGCAAACAGTCAGGCCTTGACTGAAAATAGAATATGCCAACAAGCCCTGCGGGCGAACTACAAATTACCTTCTACTTCTCGATGGGGCGTCGGCGAAGGCAAGTCGCGCTCAATAGGGAGCGAGGGGGCCTCTTCCCCTCTCTCCTCAGTAGCAGCTCCAGGTGCCGCCTCCAACCCGACAACGGCAGAGGTAGCACCAGCAGCTATTGAAAAGAAGAATGATCAGCCACATTGGTGAAAGTAAACAAACAAGCCAAGCAAGAATAAGAAATCACCTTCGCCCTCGGACCCTTGCGTCCGGGCGGCCTCAAATTCAGAGAAAGATGGAACCCGAGGAAGCGGAGTGGCGGACTCCTCCTCAGCAACCTTCCTCCGACGAGCTCTAGTAGCACGGGACTCTGCTCTCTTGGCCTTCTTGGCCCTACCAATAGCCTCCCTGACCTGGGATCTGGTTCGTTTTCGCGAGTCCCCAGGGGGTAATGGCGTTGTAGTCGGAGCTGGCTCCGGAATATTAAAATACGAAGGCTTCTGCGCCTTCGATATCAACTCCCTGCAATGCCGGGTCCCCTCCACTGAGAGACGAGCTGCAGAAAGCATATAAGTCAGAAGATGCACACTGACTGCAGAGAAAACAGCCCCATGGCTGAAGAAGAAAACAAACATTACCTGGCAGCCCCGTATATCGAGGACTAAGCGGCCAGTAAAGCAATACTGGCGCCTTGTCCCGGGAAGCCGCTTCATGGATCAGCCAGCACACGTCCCCAATTGTTTCACTCTTATCCGCTAGCTGAGCCAAGTCCTCATGGCCACAGGATGATAAGTGATGATATAGACTCAAGTAGTCGAACCCCCAGCCGTCGACATACTTGAAAGATATCAGTAACTGATGGCTCCAGATGGCTTCTAACGGACCAGAAACTGAAAGCCCATGAGAATGAAGCAGGGCGAATATCCAGGGGGTGTTGGCATACAAGTCAGCCCGCCTGTCTTCCCTCCTAATGAAGGTCCGATAAGGATGAAATCTGTCAATCTCCGGGCGCCAGCTCGCCACAGTAGGAAGAGGTTCTTCCACTGGAAGGGGAATTGTCTGAAGAGCAACCCGGTCACTGCTGACCCGACACAATCCCCAGAGGGTCTTCACATAGTCATCCTTCCTGATTTCAGGCATCTTCGGGTCGGACTTGGATGACTTGCCCTTCACAGCTTTCCTGGCCTCTATATATGCCGTCACCTCGGCATTGGACCAGGACTTCAGCTTCTTCAGATATGCGGGATCAATGTCCAGAATGGGCTCCCGCTGGGAATCTAGAAAGCGGCGTTCGGCAACGTGCCAGCAGTCTTTCCGGGAATTCCGATAAAAACCCGTTCGTGCATTCCACCACTTGATGAAGTCTGGAGTCACTCGGGGAAGACGAGCCGGGGTTGGCACCCTGAATGATACATCCTCCCGGCGATGAAAGTAATCCCACCATGTGCGGGCTTCCTCTGTAGTCGTCTGACCGGCCCGGTGCCTGTTTGGAAGATTGAACTGGGCCGCCGAAGAGGGAATTTGTTGGTCATACCCAAAATTCCGACTGAAGCGGAAAGGATAATACGGCTCCAGCCACAGCAAGCCGCTCTTTCTAAAAACAAGAACACTCGGGCGGATAGACAACGCCCAATCAACCAGTTCCGGTTCCAGGATGGGCCTTGTGCTCTTGCGCCCAGTCAACTCATGAATGAACTCCTCTGTCTCAAACAATCGGCACTGCCGCATCCTGTTTACCAGAGGACTAGAGCTGGCAGCCAAGCTCCAGAAATGAAGAACTCCCGGGGAATCTACTGGAACTGTAGTCAACTTCCCCCTGATGGCAAAAAGCTGATCCGCCAGTGAGGATGCTTCAGCACTGGCAAATTCAATCATCCGCGGTAGCGGGCGATCTGACTGCATTGACCGGGGAGCCGCTTCCGGGAATAGGGTACAGACCCAAGCATTAAAGAAGTGGAGGGGACCAACTATCCTCGAATTCCGGGGAATACGTGATTTGTGCAAATCCCCCAACATTTTGTATATGAGGCATAAAGCCACGGGGCACAGGGACAGCTTCGTCCCCCAAGCCATCAAACAGGCGGGGTAAATCGCCTCCGGCCTAATCACCGTCTCGTCCCCTTGGGGAAGGGCGAATGAACAAAGCCAATATGTTAAATACGCAGCACAATGCGTGACTGCGTCAACTCCTGTGGGGTTCGGGCCGGCCTGCCTCTCTCTCCCTGCGACAGCTGGATACGTTGCTTGGCGCCGGGCCCTCTTCTTCCGCGCCACTGCTGTCGGAACTACCGTGGGAAAGTCTTCATATTGCTGCTCCCCACCAAAGAAATACTGAAGCCACGTGCCCATCCGCACGCGTCTCTTCTCACCCGGCTTTCGCGCCTCCCGCGAGTCCAGCGTCAGGCGCAGCAAGGTGCGGTACGCCTTCATCAGATAACGATAGGCGAAGCCCGTAAAATATCTACCTTCGCCGTTCGTCTGATCCTTTAGCCAGTCTGGGAAGCAAACTTCTTCATACGACTCTCCGTCTATCGGTAGGCCGCTCAGCTGAGAGAGGCTCCATAAATCCAATGAAGTCTCACCTTCCGCTGTGTAGAAGGTGTTGTACTCTGGGCAGAAGACTTCGATCATCCCACAACATAGACCTCGGGAGATCGGATATCTATACCGCGAAGCATATATGCTTTCGTAGACCCCGGCATGTACCAGAATGGGAGCATACTGTCGCAGCACAAAATCTGTGAATTCAACTGCTCCTGGTCTGAACGCATGAGCATCAGTGGCTTTGAGCTCTCCAAACCACCCCACTGAAATCTGATGCTTGAATCGGACCGCCAAGCAGTCCAAAAGAAAAGGCTCGTCCCGGTATCCCCAATGCAGCGGGCCGAGGAATAAACCATATACAGGCTTCTCCCTGTCAACACGGCCAGCAGTTTCGTTCCAGCGAGCTGGTGTGTACTGTGGTGCTCTCGTCAGCATCCCGGCCTCCGGAGACAGTTCCTGCACCCCTAGCACCGCTCCCCACTTCCTGGGCTCACCCGGGATGTACATGGGCATACCGCAGATGACAGATTCGGCCAAGCTGTCTCGCTCCGCCAGCAGGGCCCCTTCAGCTCGGCGAACCAGGATGAAGTCACGCTTCCCACGAAGGTTGAAGCGCTCGAGAAAGGCCATCAGATGTTTATCTTTGGGATGATCCCGTCGGATGTCGTCCCTTCGATCATACTTAAACTGGTTGCCGTCTAGAATGAACAAGCGACTGGTGTCAACTGTGTCGGTCTCTGAGTCCGAAGATTCGGCCACTACAGCTATATGTCTCAGCCCCCGCTCAAGGGAATGGACGTTCCCCCAGGTCACAGCAACCCGGGATGCGGAAGAAGAAGATCCAGATGCCATACTATCTACAAACCAACAAACAAAGGTCAGAAATCAGTTGATCAAAACGACATTTCTGACAAAATTTCGGCAGCACCTCCTCAGCTCGAGGGATTGCCAAAGAAGAAACGGAAGCCGTCCACAGAGGGAGCATCCCCTAAAAGCAGCCATAGGCATTAAGCCAAGGCCAAATGGGACACCCGAGGGATCTAGCTCCGAGGACAAGTCCTACAAAGAGCCTCCCGGGGCCCGAAGAAAGGATTCAAAACCCGAAGCGATAAGCAAACACCCTCAGCTCACCCTCTCACAGGCGGAATCGCCAAGGCCCAGAGCCACTCGGCGCGGCGGGAGGAGGAGAAAGGGAGGAGAGAGAAAAAAAACTTTTCCAAATGAACAGCAATGAAGAAAAAACGAAAGAGAATGGCTTATATAGGGAGGCCCCACCATGTTAAAACGGCGCGCCCCGGAGCGCGCCGTTTTAACGAATTGGCACGCCGCTTTAAGCGGCGCCGTTTCAACATAACAACCGGAGGGGCGCACCGTTTTAACCTCCTCACGGCGCCGTTTTAACCTCAAAAGGTCACCAGGCGCGCCGTTTTAAAGCCTCAGGTCGCGCCGTTTTAATGGCCACGCCGTTTTAACGGCCGTGCCGTTTTAACAGGGCCGAACAAGCTTCCCGCCTCGTCCGACAGGCATCCGGAGCCAGAATTGAGTGCCGTTCGAGCTCTCGTCATCACACGAAGCTCATCCGTAGGCACTGCTGCACTCCTGCCTCGCTTGCACCACCCACGTCTGGGGGGCATTTGTTGGCACTCAAAATATGATCCCTGGCGACCAAGCCGCAAAGACGAATGATACGGCCCACTGAAGCACAGAAGCCGATGAAAATCAACTTATCGAGGGTCCCTCGAGCTGACGAAGCCCCAAGCCACCTTGGAGGGAACACCGGGGACCTTACCTCAGGAGAGTCAAAGTCAACCCGCAACCAACCGGCAGTGCGATCAAGCCTGCCCAATGATCCGGCATCGACTCTGTCATGCCGCTACCCCACATCCGACGTCCGATCAAGGACGACGGTCTACCTTATGATTCTCCGAAAGAGGAAGAATGCCCACGACCATCCACAACAAGGGGCCGGAGGTTCTGTCAGCAAGAAGATCCCGATCACCCGACACGGGTTCGGCTTCTCGCCCTAGTGAGCCCATTAGCGGCCGATGGATCGCCGTTCAAGGCGGAATTACCCAGGATGCAATGCCATCCTGCGAGGAAGCTTCGGACACAGGTCCGTCTTGATGAGAGGCACCAATCACAGTGCCGAAAGTCGTACCGACGGGACACCCGTGTGTCCGGATCGGAAGCACACGAAGTTCTGATCAAGGCCGTTCGTCGCGTCAAGAGCTTCGTCAACACCCCGTCAAGGCTCCCCGGGAGCCAGTACGAGAGGAACAGTCAACTGGAGTCTCCGGAACCATCCCCGGACCCACCGGCCTGGCCGTGCCTGGCAAACATGTTAAAACGGCGCCGCTTAAAACGGCGCCGTCAATCCGGCGCGCAAAAAGCCAAGGGGGCTGCTCCCCGGCGCCCTCAACCCGGCGCGCCCTTCTCCACCGCGCCGGACTAACCACATGCCATATATATGGCATGCCAAAGGGGGATTATAAAGAGAAGCGAGGCCAACAGAAAGAGAAAAAAAAAGAGAGCGGAGAGGTCTCGGAATCCAAAGAGAAAAAAAAGAGAATTAGAAGAAAGAGAGAGGTCCAGGGAAAAGGGGAGGAGGTTCTTCATCTGAAGAGGTCCCCCGTCTGAGCTTCCCGGCGGCCGACATCCTGCTCCATCCGAGCCCCCCGGAGTCAAAGAAGAAGACCGTCTGCTTGTTTGCCGAGGTCGGGTCTCCGTTTTTTTTCTTCCGGTTAACCCCTCTATTCTTCTGCTGGTTTCCTCCCTCTGGCACAATGTAAGTGAGGAAGAGGGGGAGGGGCAATGATACGAGCCATTCCTCCCCCCTTTTCTCTTCCCTTCTTCTGCTGTTTTGGCTTTGCCTGTAATGTTTTTTTTTCTTTTGTTAATGAAACGGCGGCCGACCGACAACGGCGGCGCCGGAATTTGCATCTTCCGCCTACATGTATAGGTGTGTCGTCTGCGGATGAATGAAATGCGTTTATGGCCAATCTCGTGTGTGTTCTCTATTTCCCCCTTCTTTTTTTTTCTTCTGTTTTATTTAGCATGCAGTTGATGATCTCTTCTAGCGTGTATCTGCAACACCGTGTATCGGGTTTCTCCGATGTGGAGTGCGCCTTCGGGCTATAGAAATCATCTGTCCCCCCCCCCTTTTTCCCCGGGGTTCTCTCCTGCTTTAAGTCCGATGCAACAACTGGATTTCGTGTTGAATGCTCCACTGGCTCTGCGAACAGAGATGCACTTGTGTGCATATCTCTGTCCGTCTCCGCCCGGAGATGAGGACCCTTCATTGTCCCCTGTGTGCCCTGCTGCATAGGCCAGAGGGGCAGGGAGAATCTCTCGGATTGTCCCTAATGGTCCAACGGCCAGCCTCATGGGGTTTGTTTCTGAATGCCGTATATATGTATACAGAGCTGTACCCCGGGCTATGTGCTGGTCACATATTGTGCCGGCGATTGACATGCTCGACCCGACGGGCTCTATCATTCTAATGTGTTTATAGACACTTCGTGTGTTTGTCTGTCGCCGTCAAACGATGTTCATACCGCTTCCTGTCGTGTCATAAGCATCTTGATGGGAGTATGCTACGTAGCATCATTCCCGCATCCGGGGAGGGGTACACTCCTCATATTTCTCTGCCAATCATCCGACTCACGGGGGATTCATCTGGCAATGATGAATATCCCTATGAGCCATAGGATGCACAGCAATGGGGCTAAGCCCTACACTTTAAATCCACAGCCCCTAATGGACTTTGTGGTGACCGTGGGTCGGGTGCCCCTTGTAGGCTTGCCTCGGGTTTTCCCTCCCATCTCGGTCGTCCCGATTCGGGTGTTGTGGTGACTCGGGTCGCGTGCCCCTCGTAGGCTAGCCCTCGGGGTTTTCGCTCCCAGAAATGAGTCGTCTCACTCACTCACTGTTACCCACGGATTCGGTGCCCCTAGCAGGCTATGCCTCGGGGTTCTCCCTTTCCGTCCGGGTCTTCGCCGGCCGCCGTTGTGCCACCCGGCATTTAGGGGTTTGCTCCGCCACGTGAGCATCCTCCGCTTCTCCCCGACAAATCCTTTAGGATGGGGAGATGCTGTCGAAATTTCGGCTCAAACGAGTGTAAACTCGGAGCAATTGCTGCGCTCGAGTGTGAACCTCGCGCGAACTCGTGACTTGGCTTTGAACGGTTTGGGACCGATCCAATGAATAATCAATTCAATAAAGTCCTCAAAACCCCCAAAATAATCTAATAAATCCATAAATAAATCAACAGAATCTCGGTTTCCGTGAAATCGGGCTAAAACGGCGCGATCACGCGTTAAAACGGCGCGGCCTAAAGCGGCGCGCCCTATCCGGCGCGCCCTATCCGGCGCGCCCTCCCCGGCGCGCCCCTACCTTCCACCGCGCCGTTTTAACGGCTTTTCCCCCTTTTACCTACGTTTGACCGCGCCGTTTTAACCCCTTTTACCTACGTTTCAGGGAGCCGTTTTAACCATTCCAACCCGTTTCTTCACATGCACTGCACCGGTTTCGTTCCGAGTCGTGTCATCGCATAATTCTAATCCTTTTTCCTATTCATGGGATGATTTCTCATACTAATCATGGAATTTCATAAGCTCTTTGATTGAATAAATTGAATAAACTAGCTTTTCAAGCTTGAATTGATATGTCTCGAATCTTTGGCATCATGATTTGGCCCAAGCATTCGTGTCTCATTAATGTATGCCCGAGTGGGTGCACCCTTGGTATATCAAATGACATTGTCAGAAGGCCGGGTTATACCTGACCGGAAACCTTGTCACGCGTGAAGGCGGCTTTCGGGCCTAAGTACTCCGCCATGTACCAGGCCCCACCTCAATAAACCCTGCGTATTCGGTCATGACATCTTGCATGATTGTTCGCATGCTCTGTATCTTTTATTCCGGCTTCGACAGCCCGCTATCTCGGCAACTAATCAAAGGTGTTCCCTCCTCGTGGGGGATGTAATTAACGCCATAGCCTTTACGGTATGGCGGACTGCTGGTCCCGACCGAACCTCACTCTCGCCCGATAAGGGTCAGAATGAGCGCATCATAAATCGTCACTCATGTGACTGGCACGCCCGTGTCGTCAATCAGTCAGTTGATTACTAGTTAGTCAATTGATTGATCGACCCGCGAAATAAATGAATGAAAAATACCAACGAAAAGGAGCGAAGGAAGAGACGGTCGAAACAGCAGGTGCGTCACAGAACGTAACGGCCCAGCCCAGGGGCGTTATGTAATATCCCGGACCTTTCGGATCCTTCTTCGTGGGTCCCGGATCTGGTTTTCGGAGCGTCCAACTCTGTTGTGTCCGAAATTTCGTTTCGGACATCTTTCGTGTTCGGATCGGCGCGATCCGGGGTTGTTTCAGAGGCCCGGAGGCGTTCCACGGCTTTTCCGCGTGTGTTTTCCGATTTTCGGTGTGTGTGCGGTGGGATCTTCCCCGCATATTGTGAGTTTCTTTGGAAGGTGATTTCCGTGTGGGCCACGTGTTTGGCCTTGGACTGCGAGTCCAGTTGTCCGGCCTAGTGCTGGAGGTTTCCCGCTTACTTCGAGATGGGAAATCGACATGGCGGCTTGTGTGCTGCCCTGGGAATCGTGCCTCTGTGTTTTTCCGTTTGGCCGTGGTCCCTTGCGTTCCCTTCCTGAGGGAACAGTCTTGGTGGCTTGTGAGCTGTCTCGGTATTCGTGATATCGTGGTTTTGGACCTAGAGATTGGGCTAGATCGACGGCCTTGTGCTGTTGCGTGCAACGGTCTTGACCCCGAGTCTTGTGACTCAAGGACCGTTGGCTGTAGTGCGTCTAGAGGACTATCCAGAGGCCAGTGGCTTAAGTGCCACTCGAGTTTTCTCGACTCTCGCACACGGTGCGTGCGTGGCCGTGGACTGCGAGTCCTGTTTCTTCTCCGACTGTGGTCACCGTGCGACGGGGCCGGTACGTGGGGTTGTCCCCGTACGTCGTCGGATTCGGACGTTATTTTCCGTTAAGTTGAGAGTCTACTCCTTCAGTGACCCTCCACTAGTCGTAGCCCACCAGTACGAGGTGCTGGTCTCACCTGGGAGTGGTGTACGGGCACTCACCTTTGAGGCGATTTGTGGACCGGTTACCGTAGGCCCCTCGTTGGTAGCCAGAGTCCGGCTACGGGGGAAAACCGGTCAGAGGGCCAGACCTAGTGACGCGTGGACTGTGTGTGCACATGTGGTTGTGGGTGGTTGGACCCACGTCGACGGGCGTGACCCCAGCTAGTCACTTGTTTGTGGTTACTTGTACGGTGTTTGCGCCTTTGGTAGGAGCTACCACGTCAGGCGGATCACCTGCGGCGCGGTGTAAGACGTCAGGGGACGCTACCGACTGTACTTCTAGTGGGTGGTACGCCTGTCGAGTTGGGAGTGACAGACTGTCAGTTTCTGTAACTTTGACCTTCGGGTTTTCGGTCGTGTCGACCGTTGAGTTTTCGGTTGTTTCACCGTGGCGCGTGTGTTGGTTTTCGCGCCGTGAGACTAGTGCTAGTGGCTTTACCGAGGTTGCGTCTTATTGTGCGGTACCTGCGATCAGATGGTCGGGGTTGCACCTTAGATAGTGTGTCCAGGTCGGCTGTGTCCGGGGGACATGCCTCTACGGCGTGGTTGCCGTGAGTTTTTACTTCGGTAGGTGGTGCTAGCGTGGTTCGGTAGCTTCGACTGCGTGATCGAGGTGTGCCTTCTGGTACAGTAGGAGTAGCTGTAGTGCTGAGTTTTGACCGGCCACCGGTTTGCTGTTCCTGCTGTAGTTGTAGCTTCCTTTCTGCGAGAGTCAAGAAAACTCGAGTGGCACTTAAGCCACTGGACTCTGGACAGTCCTCTAGAGGCACTACAGCCAACGGTCCTTGAGTCACAAGACTCGGGGTCAAGACCGTTGCACGCAACAGCACAAGGCCGTCGATCTAGCCCAATCTCTAGGTCCAAAACCACGATATCACGAATACCGAGACAGTTCACAAGCCACCAAGACTGTTCCCTCAGGAAGGGAACGCAAGGGACTACGGCCACACGGAAAAACACAGAGGCACGATTCCCAGGGTAGCACACAAGCCGCCATGTCGATTTCCCATCTCGAAGCAAGCGGGAAACCTCCAGCCCCAGGCCGGACAACTGGACTCGCAGTCCAAAGCCAAACACGTGTCCCACACGGAAATCACCTTTCAAAGAAACTCACAATATGCGGGGAAGATCCCACCGCACACACACCGAAAATCGAAAAACACACGCGGAAAAGCCGCGGAACGCCTCCGGGCCTCCGAAACAACCCCGGATCGCGCCGATCCGAACACGAAAGATGTCCGAAACGAAATTTCGAACACAACAGAGCTGGACGCTCCGAAAACCAGATCTGGGACCCACGAAGAAGGATCCGAAAGGTCCGGGATATTACAGCCCTCCCCCCTTAAGGAATTTCGTCCTCGAAATTGAGAACAACCCAAGGGGAAGGAAGATGAAGACTCACTCAAACAGGTACGGGAACTGCTGACGCATCTCGTCCTCACGTTCCCACGAAGCCTCACCACCAGAGTGTCGTTGTCACACGACCTTTACCAAGGGAATGACCTTGTTCCGCAGGCGCTGCTCTCGCCTATCCTCCACGCGGATCGAAAACTCTGGGAGAGAAAGATCTGGAGTCACCTCAGGCCAAACGGAAAACTCGAGCACATGAGAGTCATCGAGCATATACTTCCGCAACATCGAGACGTGGAACACGTCATGCACCGACGCCAACTCAGAGGGTAACAGTAACCGGTAAGCAACCTCACCGATGCGTTCCACAATCGCGAAAGGACCAATGTAGCGGGGACTCAGCTTCCCACGCCGTCCAAAAGGCATCACCCCCTTCATCGGAGAAACTCTCAAGAACACCTGATCGCCCACGGCGAACTCGAGGGGCTGCCTCCTACGGTCAGCATAGCTCTTCTGCCGACTCTGGGCCGCCAACATGTTCTGACGAACCAGGTGCACAACATCCACACATTGCTGCACCAATTCAGGTCCCGTCAAAACACGCTCAGTTCCGCGGGATCCCTGCTGAGTCTCTGTTTTGGAGACTCATTCCCTGCTTTTCAGGTGTGGCGGTTCTTCCTCGAGGTTCGAGGGTGCGGAGCGGAGGTTCTCAGTTGCCAGCTTTCCGGGCCAAGTGTTCACTTGGAATGTGGTACGCTTTACTGCTTTAGACTGTACTTTCTATTGGACTGGACTCTTTTGTAGTTGTTTATTTATTTCTGTTAATTGTTGAGTTGTCTTGCTTTATTTCCTATTTCTTTGTGCCTCCACACTCCTTTTAGCCCTTCCGAGCCCTCCCGGCTCGTGGGCGGCGGTGCGAGTCTCGGGTTATCTGGCCTTCCCGGTAATCGGATTCTCGGGTCGTTACACGTTACACTTCCTGGGGGTAAAACGGCTCTGACGCACCCACCCTGGGCCGTCACAAGGCTGTGACGCGCCAGTCCTGGTGCGTCACACGCCTTGACCCCCAACGGTCAAATCAACGGTCAGAGACCAACGGTCGGATGCCTCTGACGGTCCACCCCAGGCGCGTTACAGGCATGTAACGGTCTGGCGGGGGGGCGTCACACTCCCAGCCCCCAGCTGGTTAACAGGGGCTGTGACGCACCCTCCCAGGCGCGTCACACGGCTGTGGCGGTCTATCGCGGGACCGTCACAGCCCCTGACCCCAAAGGCTAACAAAGTGCGTGTGACGCACCCTCCCAGGCGCGTCACACCCAAATGGCGGCCTATCGCTGGACCGTTACAGTCCCTGACCCCCAAAGGCTTAATAAAGGGCAGGTAACGGCCCCTCCAAGGCGCGTTGCATCATGTAACGGTCCCTGGAAGGACCGTTACACACACCCGACGGTGAAAACGGCAGAACCGCCCAAAAACTTCGACCACGCCCCCGTGCCTCCACCGGAGAGGGGGAAATCAAAGGGGAAGACCCCTAGGGACCCCTAGCATGCATCTAAACCACCAAAACGTGAAATCGCGGGCTAAATCCATAGATCAGGCGAGCTCTCCCCAAATCATGGAAAAACCCCAACATGCTCAATCACGCCCCTCTCGGCCTCCCCTCGGCCTATAAACCACGGAAATGAACGGGGGGGAGCTAGGGAACGTCACTCTACCTCAATGGAGCGAATGCTCGGCCGGATCATCCCCGATCGCAAGAAAATGCTTTGAAAACCCTCGTTCTTCCTTGAGCTCCCACGACCCGCGAACGCCTCCACGATCACCTCGTCGCCGCCGTTGTCACCACGCCGTCGCCCCATGCCGTCTACAGCCAGAGGGGACGCCGCCGCGGTCTCGACGGACGAAGAAGAGAGGAAGAGGGGGGGGTGCTCACGGTGGGGGAGAAAGGAGGAAGAAGAAGAAGAAGAAGGTGGGGGAGAGAGAGAAAATAGGGGGGTATTTATAGGAAAATCCAGAAAATCTGGAAAATACCAAAAAATAGAAAATTACATTTCCGGAATCCTCGGGACGCACCGATTACAACGGTACCACTCGTGCCCAGGTGAACGACCCGGTTCACCCGCAGCGAGGTTCCGAAGGAATTGCCGAAACACACACCGGAAATCGGAAAACAGGAGCGGAAAAGTCGCGGAATGCCTCCGGGCCTCCGAAACAACTCCGGATCGCGCCGATCCGAACACGAAAGATGACCGAAATAAAATTTCAGACATAACAGAGCCGGACACTCCGAAAAATTAGATCCGGGACCCACGAAGAAGGATCCAAAAGGTCCAGGATATTACATGGGATGCATCAGATACATATTTCCTCAGCTGGGAGACATGGAACACATCATGAATAGCTTGCATAGTCGCTGGCAGTTGAAATCGATAAGCTACCTGACCCACAGCTTCAACAATAGGAAACGTGCCGACATAACGCGGACTAAGCTTTCCACGCTTCCCAAATCTGGAAACACATTTCATCGGAGACACCTTGACAAAAACCATGTCTCTGGGCTCAAACTGTAGTGGACGTCTGCGCTGATCTACATAGCTTTTCTGTCGACTCTGAGCTGTCAACAATCTCTGCCTGATCAGACGAAACACATCAGAACATTACTGCACCATGTCAGGTCCCGTTAAAAGTCTGTCCCCAACATCAAACCAGTTCAAGGGAGTACGACAAGGACGACCATATAGTGCCTCATAAGGAGCCATACCGATGCTGGAATGGAAATTGTTATTATAAGCAAATTCAACAAGTGGCATATGTTGACTCCATGAACCTTGCCAATCTAGGCAACACGACCTCATCATATCTTCCAGAGTCTGAATAGTTCTTTCCGACTGTCCATCTGACTGCGGGTGATACGTTGAACTAAAGGCTAGTTTAGTGCCCAAAGCTTTCTGAAAACTACGCCAGAAGCCGGAGGTAAACCGTGGATCACGATCTGACACAAGTGAAATAGGAATTCCATGCAGTGGCACTATCTTCTGAACGTAAAGCTCAGCCAACTTCTGCACATTCCAGGAGACTTTTATCGGCAATAATCTGGCAGTCTTAGTTAATCTGTCAACAAGCAACCAGATACCATCAAAACCCTGTGAAGTCCGAGGCAAACCCACCACAAAATCTGTAGTGACATGATCCCATTTCCATATTAGAATCTCTAATGGCTGAAGCAATCCACCTGGCTTTTGATGTTCGGCTTTAACCTGCTGACAAGTCAAGCACTTAGAAACAAACACATCCACATCTTTCTTCATACCTGGCCACCAGAACTGCTTTTTCAAATTTTGATACATCTTAGTGGTGCCTGGGTGAATAGCAAAGCGGGATCCATGGGCTTCACTCAGAACCGCATGTCTCAATGAATCATCAGCGGGAACATACATTCTGCCCTGGAAACTGACAACCAGCTCGTCATCAAATTCAACATTGAACCTTGACATAACACGAGCCAAATCAGGATCAGCTTGTTGAGCTTCTTTAATCTGCTGATATAAAGCTGAACCCAAAGCCAAACTATCACAAACTGCTGTACTCGGATCGGCAGGAATATCCACCCTAAACGCCTCTCTCGAAAGCTGTTCCCACAATTTCCATTCATGAAGCAACAGATGACTGACTTGTACTTTCCTGCTCAGAGCATCAGCAACAACATTCATTTTACCCTGCTGATAGGAGAGTTGTAGACACGCCATTCCTGACGTCTCCTGAGAAAATCTCATATTACTATACAACACCCCGCGACGGCTTACGCGTTTCGAATCACTTGAGTGCTTCCTTTTCTTGAGTCTTCTTCCGCCCTTTTCGGCATCCGGAATCGTCTCGTCACGGCATTCGGACGGCATCAGCACCAGTCAGACGTATCAAGAGGTTCCGGAACCAAGATGTTGTCTGCCGGGAAGCCGCTGGCTAGGACCCGGGTGGGTCTTAATGGGGGCGTCCAGGCCCCTGGACGCCCCCATCCTTTTAATTTATTTTATTTATTTTCTCAGGGCCCAAATCAAATAAAAAATATATATAAATTAATGGAGGCGTCCAGGCCTCTAGACGCCTCCATAAAAACAAAAAAATAAAAAATGTTTGTAAAATGACAGTTGGCATAAAATAAAACAAAAAATAAATAAAAATATATATTAATGGAGGCGTCCAGGCCCCTGGATGCCTCCATAAAAACAAATCTAGAAAATCAAAATGCCAGCCCTGGCATAAAAGATAAAAAATAATAAATATATACATATAATTTTGGAGGCGTCCAGGCCCCTGGACGCCTCCATCAACTCCTTCACGGGCGCCGAACATCGAACGACTGTTTGTCGTGTGTGAAAAAAGCCAAATATAGAGACGTCCGGTCAGCTGGACGCGCCCATTTCTGAATCACGAGGCGCCGCACACAAAACCACGCGTTGTCCCGAACCGCGTGCGGCTGTCGTCGGTTTTCGGTGGACCTGCTTGAGGCGTCCGGGATCCTGGACGCCTCCACAAAAGTATTCTAAAAAAATCAATAAAAGTAGAATAAAATATTAGTTCGGCCCTGATGGAGGTGTCCAGGGTCTTGGACGCCTCCACCTTCCGGAGCTCTATAAATAGAGGCCCCCCCCTCAGTTCTGAGGGAGCTAAGCAGTGATCCGATAGGCTGCCGGAGCCCAGAGGCTACGGAGTCATTTTTCTAACCCGTGGGGTCTTTTGTAGGTGGAGGTTCTGCCGGCTTCTCGGGTGCCCACGCTCGCGAGAGGAAGGTCGTCTTCATCCACCGCGCTTCTACGTCGTCCCCACGCTGCCGGAGCTCCGCCGAATTTCACCACCTGCACATCCAATAAGCCAACTCTTTCCTTTTCTTCGTAGTTCTTTTGCATTCATCATCTCGCATCCATCATCTCATTTTTCTCCTACTCGAGTCCGAGAGGGGTTTAAAAGATAACACCAACCAGGTGTGTGTCTTCCCGTTATTTCGTCATTTTTATTGCAAGGATATGAATACTACACATTCGTCTTTCTAAGCCACTTGTCATTTGTTTGTCGTTGTTTTGCAAGGGTAGCCGAGGAAAGCCCTCTCCGTCGGCCGGCCGAAAGGAGAGGAAGAAGCAACCCGCCATCTCCCGCTCTTGAGGTAGGCGCGATCACTTTCTTATTTTGGAGTCTTTCGGCCCCTGGCGATCACATCTTTTCATCGAGGCCGCGGCGAGTCACTTCCCCAATGGCCGTTTAAATTTCTGTTCTCATATTCTCTTTATATCCTGTTATATTTCGTTCATATCATCGAGGCCGCGGCGAGTCACTTCTCCAATGGCCGTTTAAATTTCCGTTCTTACATTCTCTCTATATTCTGTTATATTCTGCTCATATCATCGAGGCCGCGGCGAGTCACTTCCCCAATGGCTGTTTAAATTTCCGTTCTTATACTCTCTATATATTCTGTTATATTCTGCTCATATTCTCGAGGCCGCGGCGAGTCACTTCCCCAATGGCCGTTTAAATCTCTGTTCTTATATTCTCTTTTATATTCTGCTATATTCTGCTCATATTCTCGAGGCCGCGGCGAGTCACTTCCCCAATGGCCGTTTCAATTCTTGTTATTTAATTTCTGCACCATTCCCGTCCCCCCGAGGTCACGGCGAGTCACTTCCCGCTATGGCCGTTTGAACCCCATATCTTGCTATATTATACTTGTCCCGCTCGCCCCGCCGGAGCAATCTCCCGTGGTGGCCCCATCTCTCTCTTCTCTCATCTCTGTGTTGCAGCCAACAGCAAAACAAACAAAAAGAGGAGCCCGCGCGCTCTCCGCATCCTCTTCCCCGCTCCATCGAACTCCGAACCGCGTGACGTCGCTCACAGATTGGCGATCACGGTGGGACACTACTGCTTCCTCTCAGTTACCCT
Source organism: Amorphophallus konjac (assembly GCA_022559845.1). NCBI lineage: Eukaryota > Viridiplantae > Streptophyta > Magnoliopsida > Alismatales > Araceae > Amorphophallus > Amorphophallus konjac. Next base: position 268,487,092 of record CM040117.1, on the reverse strand, counting down.
TGCAAGTTCGGCACCATCCGTGCCTCTCCATCTTGGCGCCCGCGCGCGCCCCCGTTGTGCTCACGGCAGCACCTTCAGTTTTGATTGGTTCTTTGTTTATTATATGTCTGTTATTTCTATTGTTTTCCCACTCCATATATCTGTCAGCATCCCATTGCATACATCCATTCCTCTTTTCTATCCTTTTTTCATTTTTTTGAGGATCACCCTTTCCCGGTGAAGGAAGGACTCTCCGTTTGAGAATTCCTCTCAACGGACTAGAATCTCCTACACTGGGACCTCCGTAAGTCCCCGACATCGAAGAATTTCCTCTTCGTTCACTGGGCTGGTTGTACCATTGAAGTTCCCCGGAGTTAGTCATTTCATTCGTCGTGAGACGAGAGACCCTAGCTGACACGGCGGTGAAACAAAAACAAACTAGGGTCCCCCATTTTGTGTGAACTTCGGATCTCGCTAAAAATATAAAAAAAATCATCAAAATCAAAACAAAAAAAAAGGCGTAAAGGCATCCACTTGTTTGATAATCTCTGCTACCTACTTGCTAGTGTATGTTTTTGCGTTCTGGGAAAACTGTGAGCATGTCTCACGAGTCTTCTGGGGAAAACCACCCTAGTCGTGGTTTGACAGCCGACCCGCGAGTCTATGCTATGGACTCGGGTCCTTCTCATGACCCCTCGCATGAGGTGCAGGTTATTTCCGGGGACACGTCCCCGCCACAGGATATCACTTCCTTACTAGGCGTCCTCGCCAACACGGAGCTTACCTCTGAACAGCTCCGGGCCTTCCAGGCCATTCTAAAGGGGAAATCTGTTTCCCCCACGCCCCAGGAATCAACTCCGGCCATCGCACCTCTCCAAGAGTCCGTGCAGGCCATTCCATCTCCTTCATTGGCGCAAGCCATCCAGTCTCCCTCGCTTCAAGGTCAAGCGAGCCAACAACCACCCTCATTCCAGTTCCTATCACAATCTCAAACTCCCGTTGTTCCCCAGACACCGCTTCAGCCGGGGCCAACTGTCGGCGGTCCGACAGTTCCCTCTCATTCTGGGTTCCCCCATCAAGTCTCCGGGAGACAGTTTCTCCCCCAATGGCAAGTGCCACCTTCACCCCCAGAGGAGCTCGCCCAATCGCTCCTCAATAGGTTCAACCGCATGGACGAGCAGTTTCAAAATCTGAGAAGGATGGTGGACGTGAAAGCCACCCCGGAGGTTGCTTTGCCAATCCTCCCTGTCATTCATCTTCCTCCCTCCGAAATGCCCACGTACCGCAGATACAATGGTACCGGCAACCCCTTCATTCATCTCAAAGATTTCATGTATGAGTCCTCTTACTGGCAAAACGATCAGAGGTCCCTGGCATACCTCTTTCGGAGATCATTGGATGGTCCCGCGCTTGAGTGGTTCTATTCTCTGGAGCCTCGCGAGGCAGAAAATTTTGAAATAGTCTAGAGAAGGTTCTTGCAGAAATATAGGGATAGGGTCGGTCCCTCACTCTCCATTACCGACCTAGTGGCCGAAAAGATGAAACCCGACGAGAATTTTGTCCGATATGCTGATAGATGGAGGTCTCTGGCGGAAAGAATAAGGGATACCTTCTCCGAGCCCGAACAAGTGAAAATGATTGTGTCTAATGCAACCCCGCAGTTCAGACACGTCCTCGCCATGAATAAACTTACTACAATGGAGGAACTCTATGAAAGGGCCCGATACATCCAAACCCAGCTAAAAGACTCCCCCATCATGAACATGTTTGAGTCACCGAAGCCCAAAGTGGTCAGAAAGACATGCGCTGGTCTCCCGGGCGGAGCCACAGAAGGGGTCGTGACAAATGAGCAAGTGGGTGCGGTCAACAATGCCAATTACGCAGTCAACCCAAGGCCTCCACAAATGCCCCGACTACCCCTTCAACCAGGTCCTTTCCCTCTCCGTCCTCCACCCCAAAATAATCCACCCCAGGATAATATGCCTCCATTACGCCAACCCCAGCAACAACAACCACAACCTCAACAACAACAACCACCGCTTCAGTACAACCAAGTTCCACCCCCGGGGAACTATGGTCCCCAACAGCAACAAAGGAGGCTCCTCGGTCCCAAGAGAGCCTACTATCCACCATTGCCAGCAACCTTAGCAGACATTTTTAATGCCCTCATGGCAGCAAACCAACTCGCCCTACCTAGAGAAAGGCCCGCGTGGCCCCCCAATGTTGATACCTCCAAATACTGCGTCTACCACAGGCAGCCGGGACACACAGCGGATTACTGCTTCCATTTCAAAGATTACATCCATGATATGAATGATGAACATCAAATAGATTGGGATGAGATGAGACGGTACGTCGCGGCTCTCAAGGCTAGGAGACCTCCTCAGAGGCCACAGCAGCAGTTACAACAGCAGCAGCAGCAGCAACCACAACAACAACAGCAGCCTCAGCAGGCCCCATAACAACAGCCCGACATGGGCATAATCCAGAATCCACTACCGGAGCACCAACAGCCCAATCATCAGGTTAACCCCATCTCCTCCTTCCCGGAAGTCGGGAGAGAGCAGGTGTGGCACCAGGAAAGTACCTCCATTCTTTATACCTCCAACCCTATCGTCATGCAACCCCCTCACCTTGCCCGGGTAGCACCTCTCTCTCATCAACCCGCATCGGTATCGCCTTCACCATTTCCACTACCATTACGCCCTCTCATCCGCACCCCGACCTCCTATCAACCGACACTTTCTACTACGCCTTCACACCCTCTCACCTTCTCCCACTCCCCCACTTTACCATCCACCTCTACCACATTTACCCCTACGCCTTCTAAACCCCTTATCATCCGTCCACCATACATAACCCCGTCTTTCTCCACCACATCACCACTAATGCCTTCAAAACCACTCATCACCCACCATCCACCTCAAAACCTTTACCCGTTTCAAACCTTACCTCCACCTCCACCTTCCAAACCCCTTATCCTTCATAATCCGCGCGATATCCCCTCTACCTCCGCCATGCCTCCACCTAACAAATCCCTCATCAGAATCCCTGCTCCCGTCATCACCCCTGCTTCATCAACCATTCCTCCACTACTACCCCTCAAACCCCTGTTAAAACCCACTGCTACCCCCACAGAGGTACAAAAGCCGCAGGCAATGGTGCTCCGGAGTGGAAGGATTTTCCACAGGGTTTTCCCCCACAACAGTCAGAATCCCGAGCAATCTCAGCCAGAGAAGGATGATGCAGAACAATCAGAAAGAGCTATCCCTGGAACACAATATGATCTACTGAAACACTTGGACAAGACGCCTGCCCAGATCTCCATCCTAGAGCTACTTCAAAGATCCACATCCCACCAGGCGGCCTTGATGGAATATCTTCAAAAGGTCATGGTTAATGAAGACCTCCCCGTGGAGAAGATTTCGACCGTCCTAACCCCAACAGACACACAACCGGCCATCATGTTTCACAACTACGAGCTCGCTCCCAAGGAAGCTCGGAAATATGCATTGTACATTTCAATAAAAATTAATGGGGTATCCATAAACCCATGTCTTGTCGACACGGGTGCGTCCATAAATGTGATCTCCATGAGCACTCTTCAGTTGTGTGGGGTTGACGAGGAACAAATAAGACCTTCCTCGATCACGGTCACGGCTTATGACAATAGCAAAAGGCCGCCGCAGGGGATGATTATTCTGAAGGCAGAACTAGGCCCCATGGCAATCCCCACGGAATTCCATGTCCTCGACATGGACCCCACATTTAAGGCTATACTGGGTCGCCCTTACATCGAAGCCATGGACGCTGTGCCGTCCACCAACCATCAGTGCCTGAAGTTTCCTTACAATGGGAGAATTATTAAAGTGGTCAGTACACCTGTCCTTCACACAGTGGATGCTATCAACACCTCTCTGCCTTCTGTTTGGCCGTCTCATCGGCCCATATTGTCACTGCTGGACGTACGTGATCCATCTCATGTTCCACTAGCACCAAAGGAGCCGGTCAGGGCAACCGCAACATCATGTCTCCCTTTTCACTCCAAAGGTTGGGAGATTATGAGGAACATCGGCTATCAACAGGGAAAAGGTCTGGGCGCACAGTTACAGGGTATTCTCAAGCCGCCAAAAGAAATTAGGCCGAACCGTAGGTTTGGCCTAGGCTTCAAAGGACCGTTCAAGGCAGATTGGAAGCCCCTCACGTGGACTCTATCAAACCACTTCAACAGAGGGCCCGTTGTTCAGATGGGAGATCACCCACGAGAAGCATATGGAGGATCACATGCTGTATATTTGGCTGAAAAATGTCCGAGGATCACCAAAAGAGGCAAGATCAAAGATCCGGAATGCGAGTGGGACAAATGGTTCGACATATGGGACATTTTCGTTGCACTGGAAAGGATGTTCTCATCTCCACAGCTTGAAAGACCACCATTGATCTCCGAAATACCAGAGAATATTATCACTCTTGCCAAGGTTCCAAACTATCCTCGTCCTCGCCAGAAGGACTCTGTCATCGACGGATCTTCATCCGTCCTCAACATTGCCGTCGACGGCTCATTAGCCGCCATCCTCTCCATCCACTCGTCTCAGCCTTTGCTGATATCTTCTTCCTGGGCTTTGTCTGATGATCTTCCCAGGTCCCCTTCTTTGCTTACATACCTACGCGGGCTTTTCAACCCGCGCCAGGTCTTCAACCATGATCTGCTCTACGAGCCCCACAATCCTCTAGCCATAACCACTTTCCTCTCTCCTCCAATCTCTTTTCACTACTTTGTCATTAAAAATGAAAACGAAAAAAAAACATCAATTTTCAAACTCTCCAACAACACATCTTCGTTGAGGAAACCTCCTACATCTCCCACGGGTGCGTACCGCCTTGCGGACCACCCGTCCAAGGTCCGATGAGCGACCTTTTCTACCCCTCCTCTGAGGGGTCTTCTCCTGTACATTCTACACCATCCTCCTCATCTTCCTCTTCTTCTGTAAATATTGTCAGTCAATCTAGGAATGATAGGCCAAGGGTAGTACCTAGGAAGAAATCCAAGGGTAGGCAGATCCCTCGTCGATTCCTTCTGGATTTGGCCGCCAGGTGTCAGGCCCTTCTTGCCATCCCCCAGTTGTTAGAAAATCCCATCCAGCTACCCGAAATAGAATGCGAGGGCGACTGTGCATCTGATGAAGGGTATGGAGTCTACGAGATCACGAATGAAGAATGCCCCACTGAAGATGAGGGTGAAGAATATGAGGATGCGGCGGGCGCATACGCTAGCGGAATGAGGAGATTCGACGAGCCGTCAACCGCCGTAGAAGAATCCGCCAAAGAAGTCAACTTGGGGACTGAGGAAGACCCTAGGATCATCCTCATAAGTGACAACCTACCACCCTCTGAAGAAGAGGCATTAATTGAGGTCCTCAAGGAATATAAGGACACGTTTGCATGGAGCTACGAGGATATGCCGGGTTTGGATTCAACCTTGGTCGAACACCGTTTAACCCTAAAACCAGGGTCCATCTCGGTAAAACAAAGGTTAAGGCGTTTCCACCCTCAGATGGCTTTAAAAATGAAAGAAGAGGTCGATAAGCTCCACAAAGCCAGGTTCATTAGAGTCGTTCTTTATCCTCAATGGGTGGCGAACATTGTCCCGGTCATGAAGAAAGACGGGAAAGTCAGGATTTGCATTGACTTCCGGGACCTTAACCGCGCGTGTCCAAAGGATGATTTTCCCTTGCCTCACATTGATGTGTTGATTGATAACACGGCAGGTTATGAAACCCTCTCATTCATGGATGGATTTTCGGGATACAATCAAATTCGTTTGGCAGAAGAGGATCAGGAAAAGACGTCATTCACTACCCCTTGGGGAACATATTGTTACGTGGTCATGCCGTTTGGGTTAAAGAATGCTGGAGCTACTTACCAAAGAGCGATGATGGCCATATTTCATGATATGATGCACATATATCTGGAAGTGTATGTGGATGACTTATTGGTGAAATCAAGGACCAGGATGGAACATCCAGAAGTTTTGGCTAAGGTCTTGCAAAGGTCAAGAGAATTCCAATTGAAAATGAACCCGAAAAAGTGTGTGTTTGGTGTGTCGTCGGGCAAATTGCTGGGGTTCATTGTGAGTAAAAGAGGGATCGAGATAGATCCCGACAAAGCCAAGGCTATCAGGGATATGCCGCCTCCCAAGAATTTGAGGGAAGTCCGAGGTTTAATCGGCAGGCTGCAGTTTATTCGTCGGTTTGTGTCTCAACATTCACAAAGGTGTAGACCTCTCTACGAGTTGACCAAGCCAGGAGTAGAATTCCATTGGAATTCTAAATGTCAGAAAGCTTTGGAAGGGTTGAAGGAATATCTGGCTAGTCCACCCGTTCTCATTCCACCTAAACCAGAAAAATCTCTGATCCTTTACATCTCAGTCTTGGATGACTCCGTGGGAGCCGTCCTCGCACAAGCTGATGAAGAAGGCAAGGAACGGGCAACCTATTACTTGTCTAAACTTCTCAATCCCTGTGAGCAGAAGTACACCGTCATGGAGAAAACCTGTGCTGCCCTCGTTTGGGTGGTGCAGAAATTGAAGCACTACTTCTTGGCTCACGAGGTCCACTTGATTGCTCGGATGAATCCTATCAAATTCCTTCTGGAGAAATCCGTCCTTACGGATAGGCTAGCACGCTGGCAAAGTTTTCTCTCTCAGTTCGACATCACCTACATCCAGCAAAAGGCGATTAAAGGCTATGCCATAGCCGAACACCTCGCTCACCATCCTCTTCCCAAGTTCGATCCCGTCCAATCAGAGTTTCCAGATGAGGAACTAATGTCCATTAACCAATCAGATGAGTCAATGTGGACACTATATTTTGATGGAGCTCTGAATTCTCAAGGGAGAGGAATCGGCGTCGCCCTCCTATCGCCTGAAGGTCTCACATTCCCATTGGCATACCAGCTCAAATTTCCAGTCACCAACAATATAACCGAATATGAAGCTCTTCTAGCTGGCCTAGAACTCGCTCATTCTTTTCGTATCACAGAGTTACGAGTCGTAGGTGATAGTCAACTCATCCTTCGCCAGGTGCTCACTAAGTATCGCACTCGCGATCCCAAACTCAAGCCATACCAAGAACTCACTGCTGCCTTTGCCAAACTGTTCGCCAAACTGATCTTTGTTCATGTCCCTCGTCATCAGAACATTCTCGCCGATGCCCTCGCCTCGTTGGCATCATCCATAAGGTTCCCTCTAGGAAGATTGTTTAAGTCCATTTCCATCTATAAACTCCATGCTCCTGCAATCGATGATGCTTCCTACGTAAACATCAAAGACAGGATAGCAAGGAAGATCCTGCAGGAAGATATCCTTGAAAAGAGGGAGATCATGTTGGCAGAGGCCGAAGATGAACTGGCTGATGAAGAGAAACCATGGTTCTATGAAATTGTCAAATATTGCCAAAATCAGTCTTATCCTGAAGGGGCCACCACAGAGGACAAGAAAGCCATAAGAAGGGTGGCTCAGAAATATACATTGGTTGGAGGTCTACTCTATAGAAGGAGCCTTAGTGGTATTCTGTTAAGATGTCTTGATGACGATGAGGTTTGGAAATGTGTAGAAGAGACGCACTCGGGTGTGTGCGGTGGCCACGTGAATAGTCAGATGCTCGCCAAGAAGATCATTCGTCAAGGCTTTTATTGGCCCACCATGGAAGAAGATTGTGCTGTCTACGTCCGTAGGTGTGTCAAGTGTCAACTTCACGCCGATAAAATCCATTCACCATCTTCCTCACTTCATCCAATATCCTCCCCATGGCCTTTCTCCATGTGGGCATTCGACATCATTGGTCCCCTAGGTGATCCCAATTCCCTCACCAAGCAGAAATCCTTCATCCTTACTGCAACGGAATACTTCACCAAATGGGCCGAAGCCGAAGCTTACGCGGAAATCAAGGCATCAACAGTCTGCAAGTTCATCATGAAGAACATCCTCGCCAGATTCGGCGTCCCAAGCACGATCGTCACCGACAATGGGCCACAATTCATTTCTCAGGACCTACAGGACCTCTGCAAAAGGTACGCAATTGCATTGCATCATTCATCGCCTTATTACCCACAAGGTAACGGCCAAGCGGAGGCCACCAATAAAACATTGCTCAAAATCATCAAAAAAATCTGCGAGTCTAGTAAGTTTTCAGACTGGCCAGAAAAGCTTATCGAAGCCCTATGAGCCTATCGCACTTCAATCCGTACCCCCACCGGGCAGACTCCATTTGCCCTCACTTATGGTATGGAAGCGGTAGTCCCGTACGAGACTTTGATGCCTTCTCTCAGGGTACAATTGGATGAGGAATTTCCCCTCGACGATCGTCGTAATTCACTCCTCGCCCAGTTGGAACTCTTGGATGAGAAGCGGCTGGCCGCCGCCGAACACGCGCGTGTGTATCAAAATAGACTCGCTCGCTTTTACCAAAAGAAAGTCGTTGAGAGAAAATTCAAAGTCGGTGAGATGGTCGTAAAAAGAATTTTTGTCAAACCTGGAGGGCCGCGTTCTAAGCTCCAACCCAATTGGGAAGGACCATTTATAATTCAAGCCGTGCACCCTGGCAATGCCTACAAGCTAGTCAACGCCGAAGGGACCGAGTTATCCCACCCTTGGAATGGGCTTTATCTTAAGAAATACTACCCTTAGCACAAAACAAAAAAAATGATGAAAAGATAAAAAATATCAAAAACAAGGAAATATTGAAAACCACTAAAAATATGGAAAATTCAAAATGCCGATGCCTGGCAGGCACCATGTAGTTAAGTCCCTGCATCTAACCTTCATGTTAGGATAGGGCCCATTAAGGCTTGGTAGGCACCGGGTCTTGGTTTGCCAGAACCGTGGAGACCCCTGTCCGGCCACGTCGGCCTATGCTCGCTCGAAGGAAGCTAACATGTGTTCACTTATGTATTTTATACAAAAAAAGTTGGTAGCATCACCTACGGTAGGGCCACACCTAGAAGATCTCCGGAAGCTGTAATCTTTATTCTTTTCTCTTCGACCAAATGAGACAGTCGGCGCCCTTAAAACGCTGAGCATGAGAAACCGAAACTCAAACCCCAAGGACAAGAGTAGGATCCATTTCCTCGAGCATCGATCAGAGCACGAGAAGAGGGCAGTGTCCCCGCAGGCATACGAAAAGGGAGCCCACAAACGTCAAACGACTATATCTCCCTCACAAAAAAATATACAAAGTCAAAATCAAGAGAAAAGCCTGGTCGTGACCGTGCCTGGTGCGATAAACGGAACCCCTCAAAGTAAAAATCTGAATCCACAAAGGGGGGCCGTGGAATGTAAATGCTCGAGATTTGGTCCGAAGTTGTCCGAAAGGAAAGAGTTAATGGGCCCTTATTCGCTCGCCGGGTTAACGACTTTGCCGGTCCTCTCAGGAGGTTTATCCCCTACACTCTTCCTTCTCCCTCTAAAGATGAAGGTTCGATGGAGTTTCTGAAAGGTGAAAAACTGCCCAGGGTCTGCGACCTTATTTTAATATACACATTTTGGTTGCCTACTTTGAAAAAGCAAAAGCTATCGCTGCGAAGGAGTCTCCGTGTTTCTGGCTGGTCAAGACCCCTGTTTACCACCTTGATGTCTTCTTGTTTAACCTCGGGCTTAGGCCAATGCAAGCGCGTCACCTATGGGTGCGACGGCGTCTGATTCCGGGTCAGCGTCGCGCGGTTGGTCGTTAGGGTTTCAGGGTGTTCCATCTTATACCATCAGAAAATCAAATCACTCCATTCATAATTCTACATAAGCTGTCAAAAACATCATAAGCATAAAGAGGTGGCGGGTCCACTAGCCCGCCAATCCTCACCATCACTCGTCTCTCTGGGCACTCTCCTCCTCTCCCCCGAGGTGAGGGTCCCTCAGAAGCCTCCGAGATCCCCGTGCAGTAGCACCTGCCTCGCCTCTTGGCGCCTGCTCCGCAGCAGTGACTCGCTGCTCCTCCCCTGGCGTGGCAAGGAAGCCACTGGCGGCAAAGCGACCAGACTGCCGGAGTCGCTCCCTGAACTCTCGCGCTCTCTCGTAGCGCGTCTCCATCCCTCCTAGCCTCTGCACGACGGCCTGAAGGCCCAGCTGGAGCTCCCTCACTTGGGCCTCCAAGGCCCTCCTCTCGGTCAGATCCCGCTGTCGCTCGGACCTTCTCTCAGCTTTCTCTCTCTCTACCTCTCTCCTCATCATCTGCAGAAGAACCCTTAACTCCAGGATGTCTGGAGAAGGTCTCTCCTCACCGCGATGCCGCAGCTCCGCTACAGTCGCCACCCAGGCATCACGCTCCTCTGCCGCCCGAGTCGCGCGGGCCACCGCACCGGCAAGTTGCTCCCGGAGGGAGGCAATCTCGAGAAAAGGGGCCGAGGAACTGGAAGATGTGCCACCAATCATCCCCGCCGTCACTGTCTGCTGGGCACGCTGGAACAAAATAAACAACGGCCGTCAGTGAAACTCCAAAATCTGAAGTTAAAAGTGCGGCACGTAACTTACCAGGAGCGACAGCTCATGTTGAGCGACGGCCAGTTGCCGCCTAGTCTCTGATAGCTGGGCGCGCGAGCCGCCGATGCCACGCGTGTCCCCAGCTTGGGGAAGCCCCGCGTAACTCTCTCTCTGCCGCCGCAGGAAGTCGGCACTGTCCTGCACCAGTACACCCCCTTGCTGTCCAGGGAGACGTACGGGCCAATCCTCGAGCCTCGCCTTGCCGCGACTCTCCCTCCTGACGCGGCTCGGCTCGTCCGCACTCGCCCACTCATCGGCCAGGCCCAGGGTCCTTGTCATGTCCTGTACCAAGAAAGGGGTCCCATATCAGTCAAAAGGAACGCGTCCCCTGTCTAGGACGCATCCATCATTTGAGTGCAACACTCGCCGAACCCTTTCCTCCTCGCCCGGCTCGCTTCAAAACCCAAAATGAAGTAAAAGAGGAAGAGATCGGAGGACCTACCGGACCGTGTTCACCTCCTCCCACGCCATCGGGCCCCTCGGGTCCCTCGGGGGCCCGGAGCGGCCCTTCCTCCTCCATGGACGCCGTTCCGTGCTCGGGCGCGTCCCTCCTTGGGCGAGGAGTTCCTCGTCCCTCTCCACCTTCACCATGGTCGGGCCCACCGAACTCCATCGATCAAAAGAAGAGGAAGACGGAAAGGGGGGCAAGCGAGTTTCGGCAGAAGGCGGGCTCGTTTGCGGGTAAGGCACGGGAGAAGAAGGACCACCCGTCGCTTTAAATTTGAAATCAAGGATTAAGACGCGTCCTCGCGCCTGGACGCGCCCAAAAGGGAGAAAAGGGAACAAAATCCCCCCGTGCAAAGCGTAGTTCCCCGCTGTTCAGGGCAAGGTCTCGCGAAGCATGTCTCAAAGGATAACTCAGTGCAAAGAAGAAAGTATGAGAGAGAGAGAAAAGTACACACAACACAAGAAAGCCATTTTCATTTCATATAATAGCCGAAAGTACATCATACAGCGAGAAAGGTGATGTGTACAAACAACTCTCTAACTCTCACCATCACCCTCTTGGTCATCTCTCTCCTCCCTCCTCCGCCGGGGATCCCTAGGGGGCCTCAACGAACCCTGAGAAGCCGTGCTCGCCTCGCCCTGCGGTGGCACTCCAGCCTCGAAGGCGCGACGACGCTCCTCGGCCGAAGAGACCAGATAGCTGCCCATGGAAAAAGAACCAGACTGACGAAGTCGCGCCCCGCGTTCCTTCGCCCTCTGGTACCGCTCCTCACTCTCCCAAAGCCTCCCCTCCGCCGTGCCGAGACTCAATCGGAGCTCCAGCAGCTGGGCTTCCAGAGCCCTCCTCTCGGTCTGATCCCGCTGTCGCTCCTCCCTCTCTCTCTCCCTCTCCTCTCTCTCTCTCATCGCCTCCCTCTTCGACAGCTCGAGGGCGATCCGCAGATCCAGCACGTCACGAGGGAGCTCCTCAGCCTCCCGTCGACGCTCCTCCTCCAGCTCCGCAATCCGGGCGTCACGCTCCGCCACCCAAGCGTCGCGCTCCTGCTCAGCACGAACAGCACGGGCCAGGGCCTCCCGAATCTCGGCCACCTGTCAAAGCACGCATGACACCATAAGAGAACAGTGATAGAAGGAAAGCAACCAGAAGGAGAGTCAGGGCCAAGCAAGCACTCACTCGAGCCTCGCGGTCACGCTCGGCCTCCTCAGCCCGAGCCACCGCATACGCCAGCTGCTCCTGGAGGGCAGAAACCTCCGGAGGAGGGCCCCGCGAACTGGAACCCGCTCCGCCAGCCATCCCGGCTGTCGCTGTCTGGTGGGCCCGCTGAAACACGGGGCAAACGTCAGTCAAAGGCTAAGCATCAAAAATCCAGGTCACAAAAAAATGCAATGCATAAACTCACCAGGATCTCCAACTCCTGTCGGATGGCCACCAACTGTCGCCTGGCGTCCGCCAACTGGGCCCGCAGGTCGGCGATCATGGTATCATGAGCATCCTGCATTACAGATAAGTTAGTGTCCCATGCATATACATATAGAAAGGTAGAGCAATTTCATTTCACTTACCCCTGCCATACCACCCAAGGAGAGGCGGTCCCCGTACGTAGCTCGGTACCGTCTCATGTAGTCTGTGCTGTCCTGTACGTGGGACACCACTGGGACCCCGCCCTGCTGCCAGTCCTGGTACTGTGCTGGGAAGCGCGTACGCCAGTCCACAATCTTCGCCTTCCCCTTGGTCTTCCGCCCAATGCGGGCCGGCGCATCTACGTCAACCCACTCCTGGGCCAGCCCCAACGTCCTCATGACCAGTCTAAGCCGCAGCGGCTCAATCTCGTTCAGGCAATGGACCCACACGTCCCGCCTGAAGCGAGGAAGACCCGCTACAACCCAGGGCTGGCCAGCATCGCCCATGCCCAGGTAGGGCCTCCACACCACCTGCATCACCATACATACATTATGCTAGTTACCATTCAGTCTCATGCATAAACACAAAAAAATCATACGCATCTTACCATGGCCTCGGGATACTCGCTCAGCTCCCGACGAAGCGACGCCAGCTGATAGCCGTGGGGTGCTGCAACCACGACCGGCCTCCACCGCCGCGCCAGAGGCACGGCTCTCCTGTTCCCATGCCTAGCCCTCCCCATCGAGAAATAGTAAAAGCTCCACACCTGCATCCATCATACATCATTAGTACAATAATTGCATATTTAACTGTGGGAATGCATAAATAAAATGTTTACCTGGAGGAAAGGTGCGAAGCCGCTGACTGTCGTCTCCTTCTCCGAAGTATGGGAGAGATCAGCAATCAAATGGGCAAGCAGAGCCGCCCCCCACGCATAGTGTCCCACTCTGTCCAGATCCGCCAAGATCCCGAGGAAACGGCAATGGATGCCATCCCCCTTCGTCCCCAGTAGAAGGCGGCCCAGGAAGAAGAAAAGAAACCTCCGAAGGTCTAGATCCACCAGCTCCCTCTCGCTCGGATCCTGGGTGAAAGCTGCACGAGCATCCCCCTCCAGTCGAGCCAAGAACTCCGCTCCAGTCTCGCTAACCCGCTGACGCGGGTCGACGAATCCGAGCGCCTCCATGATCTCCACTCGGCCGACTACCCTGCTGTCTCTATCAGTCACGCTCGTCTCTAACCACAGCAGGTCCAGGGCACTCTCTCGGTAGTCGGGGTATGTGACCCCGCTGACTGCCTCTCCGTCAACTCGTAGCCCGGTGATCCGAGCCACGTCCTCCAGCGTCGGCACCATGTGCCCCCAGGGCATCAGAAACGCCCGGCTCGGTGCGTGCCACCGCTCCCTCAGTGCCTGGATAAGAGGAAGGTCGAGCCGGAAGGGCTCGATCCTAAGGAAAGCTCCAAAGCCCATGGCGTCCACACGCGCCCTCTGGAAATCCGGCAGCCCACGGTATGCTGCCACCACCAAGGACCAGCTGATCCGGCCCTTCATCACGCCCTGCAAACCACAAAACCAACAAAGAACACATCAGCATCATGAACAGTCATAAACAATAACACTGTATATATACTACTTATTCTTTTATTTTTACTTTTTTTTAAAAAATATTTATATTTTCTTGTGGAGGCGTCCAGGCCCCTGGACGCCTCCTCTTCTTTTCCTTTATTTTGTTTTTTTTTTAGAAAAAAGAAAAAACAAAGTCAAACCAAAAACAAGATATTAATTATAATGAAGGCGTCCTAGAGACAGGACGCCTCCTTATTTTTATTATATTTCTATTACTTTTCGTAAATAAATATATAACCAAAAATAAAAAGAAAACGTGGAGGCGTCCAGGCCCCTGGACGCCTCCTTCTCTCACTACCCGCCTTTCTCTCACAGCCTCTCGCACACCCGTTTTAGCCTATTGAACCACAAAGTGAGAATTCCGAGGTACTTACCGGGTCGTGATCGTCCTCTCCCGCGTCACCAGCATCCGCAGCGGCCTCCGCGGCCAGGAGAGGCACCTCCATCTCCTCCCCCGCAGCAACCTCCTCGCACGACGAGCCAGTCGTTTCCGCTTCTCTGGACCCTGACTCGATCCTCCTCGCTCCATTGGGATTAAGAATGGGTCGTTTGGAGTGGCTGGACGGTCGGAATGAACAGTATAAGTGAACAGGGGGGAGCCCCCCCTATATATAGAATGACCTTTTATTGGGGCGTCCAGGCGCCTGGACGCGCCCAAAAATAAAATAAATAAAAAAATTAAAAAAATCAAAATAGGGGCGTCCAGGACCCTGGACGCCCCCAAAAATAAATTGTCAAAAAAAATAATAAAATAAAATTAGGGGCGTCCAGGTGCCTGGACGCCCCAATAATAAAAAATTTTCAAAAAAAATTATATTTATATAAGAATATGTATATAATCCAAACAAAATAAAAAAACACAAAGAAAAAGAAAAACCATAAAAAAAGATAATAATTAAGGGGACGGGGGTCCGAAACATCCAAATGCCAAATTTTATTCCATCAGAAAAGCAGAGTGAACTACATCAGGGGCTTAGGCGCTTTAGGCCTTAACTTCCCCAGTTCGGTTACATAAGCCCTCCACGGTTCGCATTCCTCCACCACGTGCGCTAAGGCCTTTCCCGCAACACTTGTCTTCCAGGGAGCTTTAATGGCCTTCACTTCCTTCGCGTCCGCTTCAGTGCCCAACTCCCTTTTCTTCAAAGGAACAATGCCATTCGGTGGCGGGAACGAATGACGTGGGATGCCAATCTGGAGACAGCACCGATGCGCACTGTAAAGGACGAACTCGGTCGCGCCGATCAGTTGAAGATCAACTTCGGGGGAAGACCTCATGAGGAGATCTAGCGAAAGCAAACATGCCGGTGCGCAAGTAAAGAAGCCTTGTGTCACGGTGCGGAAGTGAGACCGCCAGTCTTCACGTTTCTTCAGCCACGGAACGCGGTTCACTACAGTACCACCAAAGCCTAACACGTCGGCTATGTGGTGAAGCGGGCTTTGTTGGAAGAGCTTCGAAGCGGTTGTCATTCCCTCGCGGTGGTCGAATTTGAAATGCAAATCCAGCCAGCAATTCAAGACAAGTGCACAACCAAATGGAGGCTTACCCATGCTCGAGGCAGTAAGGCCACTATACAGGTAGGCGAGGACAGCGGGTCCCACCCTCTTTCCACGCCAAATCCCGCAGATAGCACTCAGTTGGTCTTCCTCCACTATGTTGTCGGTATAAGGAAACAAGAGAGCACCCGCCAGACAGATAGTGAACCCCTTCATGATTCCCTCCAAATAGTCATCGTCTGGTGACCCTCTCAGGGCGTCCGTGACCCACTCCGCAAGCTTTTGGAGATCGATCCCCTTTTGAGTACGGACCTTTCTGGCTGCGTCGGGCGGCATGAAGCTTCCAAGGACGCTTTCAGAAGTCCCCCGTGTCAGCATCCGCATAGCCTTCACCTTCCCGTCACTCTTGAATTTCTTCAATCCGAGCAGAAGTTCCACCTCCTCGAGGAGGATGGTCACCTCGAAGGTCGGGAAGATAAAAGTGTGGGTCTGGGGATGCCAGACCTCCACTAGCGCGCCCATAGCCGCCCAGTCCATACGAATCTTCTCGTAATGCTTGGCGTGAATAAGGAGCCCCTGCAGATGCCACTTCGAGAGTATGGCCCTCATTCCAATGGAGATATTGGAAGTCAGCTTTGAAAGCCATGGCAGCTTGGAAAACTTCCTCGGGCCTGGGAAGAGTGGATATGGCTGGGAGAGGAAAGAAGAAGAAATGAAGGAAGTAAGAAGAAGGTTCACGTGCAGAAATTTGAAAAGAGTCAGCTTACCATATGCGACATGATCGTCCCACTCAGATGACCCTCGAGGTCGGAAAGTCGCCTAATCTCGCTGCTAGGCTTGCTCCTCTTCATAACGCGGGAAGACTCTCCTTCCATCCTGAAATCTCTAAATTCTCCTCTCCTTCCTCTCCTGAGCTTCCAAAACCCACCTTGGTGCATTTGAATGAGCTAGCCTAAGGGGAGTTCTTATAGGAAGGGGAGGGTGCTACAGGACAGAACATGTCACATCAGTGGTCATTGTCAAGATTTTGTCTGGATCTCCTTTGAACTGTGGTGCGATTCTGCTACCTTTTGATGTTGCTAACCTTTGCTGGCCTGTGCAGGTTTTACTAACGGACGACTTTGTCCTATCTCCTGTCTCACCTTTCATTGGTTGGTCCCACCATGTCATGCATCATAGTATATGATACCTACGCTACTAGAACATGTCAAGGACCTTGCGGCCCGAACGAATCTGGGATTTGAGTTCCCCTTCAACAAAAACGGTGATGATCCCGGAAGAGTTTGGGTTGTACGGATAGGCCGTTAATTTGTGGTAGCATGGGGACGACGGTTCCATTCAGTGAGTTGGTGCGCGGATAAACGGGCCCCAGCCCAGTATCAGCTCACCGGATCGGTATCCTGACCCATTCTTCACAAGTTAACAATATTATCCTTGGCTATTTTCTATTTTAGTTTGTTTTGAATTTTTCTTTAAACCCAGCATGCATTCATATATGACTTTGATTTATTGCGGAAGATCATTCAAGTGATTCGATTGTGAAAGCCATTGTGTTTCAATTCCCACAAATATGAGATATTCCACTCCGAATGAAATACCGAGTTTCCTAGAGACGGCCCCGACGCTGCTCTTCCAAAGGAGACCCTTGTTTGGACAGACCCTCAGATATTCCTTTACCTTTTTTTGACCCACCTTGGCCGCAGCACTTCCACATTGGCTGGTAACCGCTCCCCAAAGGTGAAACCTCCGGTTTATGACCCAGGTACTTCCACACCGAGAAGTTGGTCCCTTTTTGTTTCGTGCCTTAGCGCACATCTCACCCTCCCTTATTTGATCTCCGTCCAAGCAATCGTCAATATTTGAAAGACCTTCTTCAAGGTCGCCTCATTGAAACTCCAGGAAAGATTCCAAACAGTAACGTCAAAAGCGAGTCTCATCACACCTTGGCATCGACTTATCAGTCCGCTCCCACTCCATTTCACTCCACTTCGATACCATTCCACTACGTATCGCTCCCTTGCAAAGCAGACGCCAAGGCGGGGCAGCTGTAGACACGCCATTCCTGACGTCTCCTGAGAAAATCTCATATTACTATACAACACCCCGCGACGGCTTACGCGTTTCGAATCACTTGAGTGCTTCCTTTTCTTGAGTCTTCTTCCGCCCTTTTCGGCATCCGGAATCGTCTCGTCACGGCATTCGGACGGCATCAGCACCAGTCAGATGTATCAAGAGGTTCCGGAACCAAGATGTTGTCTGCCGGGAAGCCGCTGGCTAGGACCCGGGTGGGTCTTAATGGGGGCGTCCAGGCCCCTGGACGCCCCCATCCTTTTAATTTATTTTATTTATTTTCTCAGGGCCCAAATCAAATAAAAAAATATATAAATTAATGGAGGCGTCCAGGCCTCTGGACGCCTCCATAAAAACAAAAAAATAAAAAATATTTGTAAAATGCCAGTTGGCATAAAATAAAACAAAAAATAAATAAAAATATATATTAATGGAGGCGTCCAGGCCCCTGGACGCCTCCATAAAAACAAATCTAGAAAATCAAAATGCCAGCCCTGGCATAAAAGACAAAAAATAATAAATATATACATATAATTTTGGAGGCGTCCAGGCCCCTGGACGCCTCCATCAACTCCTTCACGGGCGCCGAACACCGAACGACTGTTTGTCGTGTGTGAAAAAAGCCAAATATAGAGACGTCCGGTCAGCTGGACGCGCCCATTTCTGAATCACGAGGCGCCGCACACAAAACCACGCGTTGTGCCGAACCGCGTGCGGCCGTCGTCGGTTTTCGGTGGACCTGCTTGAGGCGTCCGGGATCCTGGACGCCTCCACAAAAGTATTCTAAAAAAATCAATAAAAGTAGAATAAAATATTAGTTCGGCCCTGATGGAGGTGTCCAGGGTCTTGGACGCCTCCACCTTCCGGAGCTCTATAAATAGAGGCCCCCCCCTCAGTTCTGAGGGAGCTAAGCAGTGATCCGATAGGCTGCCGGAGCCCAGAGGCTACGGAGTCATTTTTCTAACCCGTGGGGTCTTTTGTAGGTGGAGGTTCTGCCGGCTTCTCGGGTGCCCACGCTCGCGAGAGGAAGGTCGTCTTCATCCACCGCGCTTCTACGTCGTCCCCACGCTGCCGGAGCTCCGCCGAATTTCACCACCGGCACATCCAATAAGCCAACTCTTTCCTTTTCTTCGCAGTTCTTTTGCATTCATCATCTCGCATCCATCATCTCATTTTCCTCCTACTCGAGTCCGAGAGGGGTTTAAAAGATAACACCAACCAGGTGTGTGTCTTCCCGTTATTTCGTCATTTTTATTGCAAGGATATGAATACTACACATTCGTCTTTCTAAGCCACTTGTCATTTGTTTGTCGTTGTTTTGCAAGGGTAGCCGAGGAAAGCCCTCTCCGTCGGCCGGCTGGAAGGAGAGGAAGAAGCAACCCGCCATCTCCCGCTCTTGAGGTAGGCGCGATCACTTTCTTATTTTGGGGTCTTTCGGCCCCTGGCGATCACATCTTTTCATCGAGGCCGCGGCGAGTCACTTCCCCAATGGCCGTTTAAATTTCTGTTCTCATATTCTCTTTATATCCTGTTATATTTCGTTCATATCATCGAGGCCGCGGCGAGTCACTTCCCCAATGGCCGTTTAAATTTCCGTTCTTACATTCTCTCTATATTCTGTTATATTCTGCTCATATCATCGAGGCCGCGGCGAGTCACTTCCCCAATGGCCATTTAAATTTCCGTTCTTATACTCTCTATATATTCTGTTATATTCTGCTCATATTCTCGAGGCCGCGGCGAGTCACTTCCCCAATGGCCGTTTAAATCTCTGTTCTTATATTCTCTTTTATATTCTGCTATATTCTGCTCATATTCTCGAGGCCGCGGCGAGTCACTTCCCCAATGGCCGTTTCAATTCTTGTTATTTAATTTCTGCACCATTCCCGTCCCCCCGAGGTCGCGGCGAGTCACTTCCCGCTATGGCCGTTTGAACCCCATATCTTGCTATATTATACTTGTCCCGCTCGCCCCGCCGGAGCAATCTCCCGTGGTGGCCCCTTCTCTCTCTTCTCTCATCTCTGTGTTGCAGCCAACAGCAAAACAAACAAAAAGAGGAGCCCGCGCGCTCTCCGCATCCTCTTCCCCGCTCCATCGAACTCCGAACCACGTGACGTCGCTCACAAGAGTGTGAAGTCATAATCTTTCATGTACTCCATCCAGCGACGCTGCCTAAGATTCAAATATTTCTGGGAGAATATATACTATAAACTCTGATGATCAGTAAAAATTTGAAACTTCTCACCATACAGGTAATGTCTCCAGATCTTTAAGGCAAAAATAACTGCAGCTAACTCCAGATCATGCGTGGGGTAATTTTCTTCATGTTGTTTCAATTGCCGAGACGCATAAGCAATAACATTTCCATGTTGCATCAGCACTGCACCCAACCCTACTCGAGAAGCATCTGTGCAAACCACAAATCCACCCGAGCCGGACGGCAAAATCAACACTGGAGAAGAAGTCAAGAGCCTTTTCAATTCAACAAAGCTATCCTCACACTGATCCGACCAGACAAAATGTACATCTTTACGAGTCAGTCTAGTCATTGGTGCTGTAATTTTTGCAAAATCCTGGATGAACCTTCGATAATACCCAGCCAAACCTAAGAAGCTTCTGATCTCTGTCACAATTCTTGGTCTCTGCCAATTTAGAACAACTTCAATCTTTACAGGGTCTACTGCTACTCCGTCACCAGAAATCACGTGGCCAAGAAAATGAATCTCCCGAAGCCAAAATTCACATTTACTGAACTTCGAATAGAGCTCGTGATCTCTTAGAGTCTGCAAAATGATCCTCAAGTGCTGCACATGATCTTCCTCAGAAGCAGAGTAAATCAAAATATCATCAACAAAGATCACCACGAACTGACCCAGATATGGACGGAAAACACGCTGCATTAGGTCCATGAAGGCTGCTGGAGCATTAGTCAAGCCAAACGGCATAACCAAAAATTCATAATGACCATAACGAGTGCTGAAAGCTGTCTTCTCCACATCAGATTCCCGGATCCGCAATTGAAAATAGCCAGACCGAAGGTCAATCCGAGAAAAGACAGTAGCAGACTGTAACTGGTCAAACAAATCATCAATCCTTGGAAGCGAATATTTGTTCTTGATAGTCGCCTGATTCAGCTGTCTGTAATCAATACAAAGCCTCAGGCTCCCATCTTTCTTTTTCACAAACAATACTGGAGCACTCCACGAGGAAAAACTGGGGCGAATATAGCCTTTTTCCAGCAATTCAAGCAACTGTGCTCGCAGTTCTTTGAGTTCAGCTGGAGCCATTCGGTACGGTGCCTTTGCTAACGGGGGCTGTACCTGGAATCAGATCAATCACCATCTCTATTTCTCGCTCTGGAGGCAAGCCTGTCAACTCGTCAGGAAACACATCAGGGAACTCACAAACAACAGGAATATCACAGACGTCATGTCGTGGTTTCTCAACGGCAACTGCAGAAGTTAAAAATCCCTGAGAACCTGCACTAAGCAATCTACAGGCTCGAATAGCAGAAATAATCAAGCGAATAGAGCGGGATCGAATACCTTGGAAATAAAATGCTGATTTCCCCTGTGGCTGAAAATAGACCTTCTTCCATCTGCAGTCAACCACAGCTCCATAATGCTCTAACCAATCCATACCCAGAATGACATCATAATCTGCCAGCTGTAATGCATACAATCTCGTCGGCAACTGATGATTATTAATCATAATAGGAGATTCTTCCAGACACAGAGGCGTGATCATAAAATCTCCAGAAGGCATTTCAACATAAAACTCACAGGTCATTTCGGATGTCGGCTCCTCAATGCATGCAATGAAATCCTCAGAGATAAAGGAGTGAGAAGCACCAGAATCAAATAAGAAACGAGCAGAATGACCGTAAAGTATAATCGTACCTTCAACCAGATGGGATGCAATTACTTCAGCTCGAGAAATGTGAGAAACCTTGCCCTTTTGCTTCTTGGATCCGGCTGAAGACTGCTGGGAAGACGCTGAAGCTTGAGAATAGAATTGCTGCTGAGGTTGAGGTAAAGGAGGAGGTCTAAATTGCGGCTGTTGAGGCTGAGGAAACTGAAGAGTCTGCACCGGTTTCGGCATCAACGAGCAATCTTGAACAACGTGACCAGGTTGGTCACAACGAAAACAGACAATAGGAAGAGAACACGGCTGACCCTTATGGTTGCCACCACACCTCCTACAAGTCCACGGCTGACTAACAATAGAACTTTGACGACTTTGGGAAGAAGGCACCGACTGCTGCTGAATAGTATCAGTACCAGATGACGGCTGCTGAAAGAACTTCTTCTTCTTCTTGAACCTTTTGAACTTGGGCTTGGAAGAGGAAGAAACACTGCTAACATCTGGCGGAACAGAGGGAACCCCTGACACTGGCGGTCGGTAAGTCTGCAGAAACAGAACCGTCGGCTGAACCGACCCAGCTTGAGAATATCCTCATGGTCTCGCAATCTCTAGCTTGAGTGCCACAGCTGCCTGGCACGCACCGTCAAGATCAGCCACTCGACTCGCAATCAACGGCAACTTAAGTTCAGGCCTGAGTCCTCGCAAAAACTGCTGAGTCTTCAACGCCTCATTAGCAAGCACATGGGGCGCATACTAACCCAATTCCACAAATTTGTTCCGATATTGAAGCACGGTCATATCGCCCTGAATCAATTCCATGAACTGGTACATCTTTGCCATTTGCAAACAGGCAGGAGTATAGGCACGCTCGAAAGCTGCAACAAACTCTGTCCAAGTGATCTGCCGAAGGGGCCTGGAACGAAAAGCAATATGCCACTCGGCTTTCCACCATGTAATAGCTGTACCTTGGAGTTGAAACGCTGCTAACATAACCTTTTCATCCTCCGCTCACTCCATAGATAGGAACACGCGCTCGATCGCATCCAGCCACTGCCTTGCTACCTTTGGGTCTGCCTGACCGTCAAAAGCGGGCGGATTGAACATAAGAAATTCTTTCAATGCCTTGCCTCTGCTACCAAGCGCTTCAACTTGAGGAGCAATAACTGGCACTGGAGCAGGAACTGCAGGAACTGCAGGAGGCTGAGCAGAACCACTCTCTTCTCTAGGCGCATGTCTAGGAACTCGAGGAGGTCTTCCTCGACGATGCGGCATTTTACAACTACCGAAAACATAAAACAACAGCAAATCCATCAATCATACGGAAAACATCCTAAGCCATCAATAGGCGACATAAAAGGACTAACTCTGAACAAGTATAAATTCCAATTCCTTATACAAATACTCAACTCCGCTCTGATACCAACTGTGACGACCCAGAGCTCCGGATACCGATATACCGATAACATCGATACACCGATACCAGGAACTGGGGAAGCCACCCAAGAGGCTGATGAGGCCCCTGAAGGGTTAGTGAAGTTTGTCGAGGGGATGTATAATGAATCGTAATCACAAGCGCGCCTATTAGATTTAGGCAATAAGATTTAACAAAAGTGCGGAAGCAATTTCAAAATAAACAGAGTGCTAAATATATAAACTAGTCCAGAGGCACAAGAGTGTTAGTCCAAAAGTACAACTACTCGGGACATACCCCGGCAAAAGTACACCAGAAAGTCAAAAAGGTAACCCGTCTACTGCTGGCAGCTAAGAGCGGTCTCCGAGCACACGGGAAACACCGGGAGACGACGGGTGCGGCTCACCTGAAAGAAGAAGGGTGAGTCACAGCCAGACTCAGTAGGGGTCACGGGGATCCCTACCTCGTGCTAAACATATAATCATGCGAAATTAAAGCAATTAGAGCATGCATTTAAATAAATGAAAATGCAATGGCATGATAAAACTGAAAGCTGTAAATCTACTGAACATGTATAACAGCTAATACATGCCAATACATATAAGTCTAAATGACAAAAACTAAATCTACCAATAGAATGTGCCTCAACTAACCAAGCCACAGGGAACATGACAACCACACGGAGTAGAAAGCAGATGCGCCCACTGACGACTTACACTGCGTCTCAAGCACTCGCAGTCTGTAACACGACAAGCTGAGCGCGTAAACAGTACCAAACCAAGTGACTAGTCAGAGTGACACTCGTCAGTGTCAGTGCAAAGCCTCCGACCAGGTGTGCACACACTAACTCTCGCCTGAGCCAGGCCCTCTAGCTAATTTTCTCCCTCGGCAGGACGCTACCGCTGGCCGGGAGCCCACAGAACTAGCTTACAAACCGTGTGACGGGAACACCTCTCCACCATCCCCAGGCGGGTCGACAACTCAAAGGCCTTAGGGCTACCACAGTGGCTCCATCGCAAGGAAAGAAAAGCTACTCTATTGGGTGTAGACGACAGGATCACACCAACGTTGGAACCAAGAGATGTGGACGACGAGATCGTACCAAGGAGAGAGAAGGAAAAGAGGAATGAGGAATGGATTACTGGGTGATACGAGAAAGGTGGTGGGAAGTATGACTTGCAAGAAATATTCTGGTGGAACACAAAGAAAGTAGACTTAACAGACTCCGATACGTGGCGGGGATAGGGGTCCGAAGACCCTCTCACGCAAATTGACCCTTTCTCGGTAAGCGTGATCTACCGTTCCGCGAGCATCTTTTCATATACCGAGGAGTCTGAGAACCTTCGTAATATAAGTTGAGAGACACGTAGACTCAGAATTTGTAACGATGTATCACTCCTCAGACAATTATAAGAAGAATATGAACAAAAGTATACCACCGCAGGACATTGGTCTTTGCGGGGTTTTAACAGCAATATAGCAATATCAGTAGTAATGAATATGTGTACATATAGAAACCACCGCGAGACATTGGCCTTACGGGATTTTTACTGCAATATAAATAATAAATATAAGTATATATATATACCACCGCGAGACATTGGCCTTTGCCGGATTTTTACAACGATACAAATAATAAATATAAATATATACAAGAGACCATCGCGAGGTATTACTCTCTGCGGGATTTTTACTATAATATAAATATATATAACAAGAAAGAAAAAGGGATCAAATAAACCACCGCGAGATGTCACTCTCCGCGGGGTTTTAAGGCGGTGATAGGGGAATGCTAAAATTAAACATTTAGGGGTTAGGATGTTAGAGTGCAGAAATTAAATTACTAAAATAAAAATGGTCGCGGGAGGTGACCCACCGCACCAGTTAGCTAGAACCGCCGCGAGGAACTGGTTCCGTCGACGGGGTTGGAATGAAGAACAGAAAATAAAATCACCGCGAGGAACTAGTTCCGTCGATGGGGTTGGAATGAAGAAGAGAAAATAAAACCACCGCGAGGAACTAGTTCCGTCGACAGGGTTCGAATAGAAAATAAATGACAGAAAATAAAACCACCGCGAGGAACCAGTTCTGTCAACGGGGTTCGAACGGAAAAGAAAAGACAAAAGATAAAACCACCGCGAGGAACCAGTTCCGTCAACGGGGTTCGAACAGAAAAGAAAAGACAAAAGATAAAACCACCGTGAGGAACCAGTTCCGTCAACGGGGTTTGAACAGAAAAGAAATGGGGAGGGGAGTTAGAGTCAGTAGGGAACCTCCGCGAGGAACTTGTTCCGTTCGCGGGATTTGAACAGAAAAGGAATAACAGAAAGAAGGGGGGAAGTGTGATTGTCAGGGGCTGAGAACCCCACAGGAAGTGTTCTGATCGCGTTTGCCGCCGGAGCGGGAGCAGTGCGGGTCCTCTCTTCCTCTTTTGTCGACCGGTCGACGAAGAGGGCTTCCTTCGGTTACCTTGATTTTGTTATTCTTTCTTTTTTTTGTTTGAGCTTTTATTATTGTTTTGTTTTAGTTTTTTTTGTTTGTGTGGCCTTTATTATTTTTATTCTTTTATTTCTTTTAAAGAGACATAAGAAAATGATGAAAGAAATCGAGATGTAAAAGATACAGAAAGAGAGTGAGTTATAGAGAATTAAAATTATTAAAGTCCACTAGGAAAATATATATATAGAGAGAGAAAGACTCTTTTTTAGACAAAAATAGAGAGGGACGGGGGTGGAGACTTAACAATAAATAACAATAGAAAGAGGGAGAAATAGAGTAATATGGAGGGGGGACGGTTGGGTACCTCAAAATAGGAGGGAATGATCCATTCTCATCTCCGAATTGAGGAATCGCGTGAGTTCTCTCCTCCTCTTCTTTCGGCTAGCCGATAAAAAGGGCTTCTTAACTGGTTACCCTAACACAAAGAACAAACGAAGAAAAACAACTAAATGAGGACGACAATGGTGTAGTACCAATTCTTTAGAAAATGATATTGAAATTAACATAAACGAACACGCACCTTGTTGGTGGTGTTTAAAACCCCTTTTAGAACTAAAGGATGGGAGAATGATATGATGAAATGCACAACAAAATATTCTCAATGAGAGGATTGTATTACAAACATAATGATGAGTAATGCATGCAAAAGAACTAACAAACCAAACATAATGCAAAAGGAGAGAAAAGCTTATTGGTAGGTGCCGATGACGGGCTTTGGAAGAACTTCTTCAGCAAGGTGAGAATGAAGCAGGCACGCGACGTAGTAGAACGGCTTTCCTAGTGCCCTCGAACGCCCAGGAACTCGACCTTCTTTATTTCACGAGCTTCAACACCGATTGGATCGGAATCTCTCTTTTCCACTCCGAACCGACCCATGCACGCACTCACAGACACGTAACCCTACACAAACACACACATACACATATATATGTACATAGATATATATAGGTATATATATATATGTACATATATAGTTATATGTTATTTATTTAGTTATGAAGAGAAAACAATAAAAATAACAAAAGTAAAAGTAGACATATATAAAATAATAAAAATAAGAGTATGGGAATATGTATATAAGAAAGATAGAGACATAAAGGGCTAGAGAGAGAAAGAGAGAAGGAGGGAGGAGAGGGGAAAAAATAAAAATAAAATAAGAAGGGGAGGGGGAGGGATCGAGAGAGCAGAGAGAGCGGGGGAGAGGGCGAGAGAGAGAGAGTAAAGGAGAGAGGGGGAGAAATAAAGAAATAAAAAAATAAAAGAAGGTTGAGAGAGGGATCGAGAGAGGGAAGAGAAAGAGAAAGGGAGAGGGGATTAAAAAATAAAAAAAAGGAAGTGAGAGAGAGGGAGATCGAGAGAGAGAGACGGTGGGAGGGGGGAGAGTGAGAAGCAGAGATAGGGAGAGAAAGAGGAAGAGGGAGAGGGGATTAAAAAAAAGAAAAAAAGAAGTGAGAGGGAGGGAGATCGAGAGAGAGTGAGAGAAACAAAGAGGAGAGAGAGAGGGATGAAACAGGGAGAGGGAGAGAGACGCCGAAGAGAGAGAGAGAGAGAGAGAGAGAGAGAGAGAGAGAGAGAGGTGAGGGAGAGAGAGAATGAGAGAGAGACGGTATGAGGGGGAGAGAAAGGGAGAGAGAGAGAGAGGGAGGGCAAGAGAGATCACGGGAGAGAGGGAGACGGTTGGGGGCAGGCGATGACGATGGCAGCAGGCGCAGGGGCGAGGGACGACGGCGGTAGCAGCGTGGAGGTTGTCGAGGGCGAGGCCGACGGACGATGACGACAATGGCGACGCAGCTCGCGGGGGGACAACGGGGAGAGGGAGGAGCCCGGTGATCGGGCTCACGGCGGCAGCGACAGAGTTGGCCGGAAGCGGTCCGACGACGACGACAGCGCCAGTATGGGGAGCTCACAGCGGTGGTCGGCGCAGGTCGTGGGGTGGCTCGGTGGAGTGGCCGGTGAACGTGCATGCGGCAGCAAGGGGTGGAGCAGCGGCAGGTGTTCCGGCGAGGGAGCTTCGCGGTAGCCGTTGGCGTGCTCGGACGGGGGACTTGCCAGCGAGGTGGTGGCTTCGCGAAGGTGAGCTCGCGGGTGCTGGCAGTGCAGTCGCTGTGGAGGCAGACGAGAGCCGGAGGTGGGCTTGCGGGTGCGTAGTCGCCGGAAGCGAGGGTGGTCGACGGCGTGCTCGCGGACGGGTTCGGTGGCGGGGCTCGACGATGACGGACGTAGCTCGCGGCGAGGTGTTGATGGTGGGTTGCGGCTGGAGGTGATCCGACGTCGGGCTCGGTGGCAGGTGAGGTGCGCGGTGGCTGTGGCGCCGGTGGTGGCGCGGATGTGTAGGGGGGGTGGCCGTGAAGAAGCTCGTGGGCGACGTGGAGAAGTTCATGGCTGCGAGGTGACGTGGTGGCTGCTGGTGGCGTTCGCAGGTGGAGGAGACGCGGGTGCAAGGGAGGGTTGTGGCGGTCCGATGGCTCGATGGTCGGAGAGGGGGTGCTCCGGCGTGGGGGTGTCAACGGACTGAAAAAGAGGGCTACCAGGCGATGCAGTGGGGGGTGTTGGTTGGAGGTCGTATGGAGGTGCAGGAGGTTGAGTGGTTGTCGTTAGTGGTGGGTGTTCTAACGTGGGGTTGTGTGTTACAAGGAGATGGCAGGGAGGGACTGTGGGTTTGAGAGGGGAGGTGTTCGCGATGATAGGAGGAGGGAAGTGGTTGTGTATATGTGTGTGCCGTGGGGGAGAGGAGTGTGTGCAGTGAGGTGAGTGTGTGCGTATGTGTGTGCCGTGGGGGAGAGGAGTGTGTGCAGTGAGGAAGGGGGGACCAGGAAGCCCATGTGATCAGGGGAATATGCAAACAGTAAAAATGGGGAATGTCCGAGAGGGTGGTCGTGAGTTGGCAAAAGGGAAGGATAAAAGGACGAGGAAAGGAAGGGGGGACCAGGGGATTAAGAGATGGGGACAATGGTTCTAACATGAACTAACAGGCATGTACAGGGTCGGTGCAGATCTGATGGGTTAGTGCACATGAGTAGGCCCATGCACGTTTGCAGCACATAAGTCGGTGCAGGGAGTCCTCGCACAGGCTGAAGTTGGTGCAGCCCTGGCGTGCTCGCAATACACATTGTACAGACTTTATTTTGAAAGACTGCACAAAAGTATGTACGTTGAAGAGAGATGCTCAGGGCATCCACAGACTTGCTATCAAAGAATGTATAGACTTGCTAAGGCGAATGTATAGACTTGCTAAAGAATGTACATACTTACTAAAGCTGAATGTATAGACTTGCTAAGGCGAATGTATAGACTTGTTGCAACGTGCAGACTTGAATGTATAGACTTGCTGTAACGTGTAGACTTGAATAGATAGACTTGCTATGTATAGACTTGGTGCAACGTGCAGACTTGAATGTATAGACTTGTTGCAACGTATAGACTTGCTATGTATAGACTTGTTGCAACGTATAGACTTGCAATGTATAGACTTGTTGCAACGTACAGACTTGAATGTATAGATTTGTTGCAACGTATAGACTTGCTATGTATAGACTTGTTGTAACGTATAGACCTGCTATGTATAGACTTGTTGCAACATACAAACTTGAATGTATAGACTTGTTACAACGTATAGACTTGCTATGTATAGACTTGTTGCAACGTATAGACTTACTATGTATAGACTTACTAAGTCATCAAAGCAAAGATGATTAATCACCCACATGAATCAAATACGCAAGTCACTTTAGGACATCACGGTGTAATATGAGATTTACCCAGGAAAAACATGAAAACGGCGTGTCTACAACTGCCCCGCCTTGGCATCTGCTTTGTAGGGACATGACATGTAATGGAATGGAATGAAATGCATGGAATGAGATGGAAAGAAGTGAAAAGCAGATGCCAAGGTGTGATGAGACACGCCTTCATCATTCTCCTGATGAGAATCTTTGCCGAGTTTCACCGAAGTAACCTTGAAGAAGACTCTCTGAAATCAGCCATTGTTTGGATGATAAACTCACAAGGAATGACAAAATGTGCGCTAGGGCACAGACAACTAAAAGGGGACCAACTTCACGGTGCGGAAGAACCTGGTTCGTAAACCTGCAGTGATGCGGAACGCTATGCAAGCTAGGACTCTTGGTGAAGATGCGACTAAATGGACAACAAGACCAGCAACTTTGCAATTGTTTGAACGGCGTAGATGCGACACCTAGAGTTCCCTAGAAGAAAATTATGCCAAATTAACAAGAAACTAAGCTCATAGGCGTCCCAAGAGAGGGAAGCGCGTCGATCCGCACGGTTGAGAAATCGGCGAGTCTAGGGTGGGTAGCTCCACACTTGTGACTCGGATGAGCCACGTGACGGTCACACTCTCTCTCCGCAGCAGTGTTATAAAATGAATATACGAGCTAGGATCCTACTACGCACACAAGCAGCGACATCAAGAGAAAATACTAAAAGAGCAAGCTACTAAGCAAGGAAGCGGACGCATACCTCCACGCTTGGGGCGTGGGGAAGAAGCCCGGCCAAGTCACACGATTCCCGGTACAATGCTGAACGAGTACAACCAAACACAGCCCACTCCTCGCAGGGAGGTAAAAGGCTACACAGCGGGACTCGGGGGTCGTGCAACGTGGGGTGACGGGTGCCGGGTCGGTGAACCTCGTAGTACGCGAGCCGCCGCGAGTCGGTACGAACTAGGATCAGCAGCAAGAGTGGCGCGTCACGGAGGCTGAGAAAGGCACCAATGTCCCTGGTAGCACGCTGTGGGGGATGGCAAGCCTCCTGGAAGACGAGGGAAGCTGACGACGCCGGTTGGAACCTCCGGAGTGGTCGCGAGCGGGGGGCAGGCTGCTAGCCGGCCTGTGCACACGTAGGAGAGCAGCTGGACGAAGACCCTGGCACGTGACCTTCTGCTCATCCGTTGGTCACGAAACTCAGCGTAGGCGCTGGTGAAGGTGTCCCAGGGACACCGGTGAAGTGGTGACTGCAACGGAGTACCGAAGGCGATGTTGCGAATTTTGCAACATGCCCTACACGTTATGGTCTGTCCTCTGGCAGCAGGACCACATGTCAAAGATTGGGCTTGAACCGGGTCCTCCGTATGGCAAATTGGGCGGGGTTTTCTCTGGTGGATAGGTGAGGGTCGTGGGATGATTGGGTAGCAGTGGTGGGGTGGCACGTAGTGGAGGTTTTGGGCGTGGAAAGTGAAAACAGATGGGGTTCAGTTCTGCAGTCCAGTGCAGTCAGAACTGAGAGATATGAAGGTGGATGGGATGAGTAGGGAACGATGACTCAGACACTTGCAATAAAATTCTAGGGGATGGTTTTGGACGTGGTGAAGCAATGCTGAAAATCTCAAGTCATTTGAAGATGTATAGAGGAACGTTCCTTTGGAGGGGCTTTGGCACTGTTGCGGCAGGAGTGCACAGGAGCAGTCTGCGCGAACAAAATGGGTCCAAAGGGAAGTTTTCGCCCCGATGGAGATTTGAGGTGGGATTTTCAGGAGAGGTATGGGACATATAGAGGAAGAGAAGTGAAGAAGGGGTCGACATAATCAGAGGTCGGGAAGAGGGCGTCGCAACATGATCTTTTAGGTTCTGGTTTACTACAGGTCTGCACAGAGATAGCCTGCGCAAGGAAAAGGGCTATGAAGACAACTTTCACTACTGGACGAGTTTGGCTATGGGGTTTTCAGGGGACGTGGGGGACAGGGGGATAAAGAAAAGCTTAGAAGGGTTCAATGGGGTTTTGGGATGGGAAAGGAGGGTTCCAACCTGATCGTCCGGACTCATTTCTGTAGGTAGACAACCAGATCTGGGCGCAGGACAGCAGTGGCCATCTCCTCCAAGCTTGTTGCAAAACCTTGATCAATGGGACTCCCGGCTTGAGCAGAAGATGGGGAGGTCGCCTCCCACCTGTGGAGCATCCAAGAAACCTGTAATAGACCTTAGGAGTTGTTCCCAAGGGAAGAGGAAGAGAGGGAGGAGAGATAGAGGGTGTCACACCCTAGAGGGGAGGAAGAAGAAGGAAATGCTCTTGGCCAAAACTCATTTTTCATTCATTCATTCATCAAATCCCTCAAGAGGGGGAATACATGATAATATATAGAGTTTGGACTCTAGCTTCCCTCCTTAGAGTTTGAATTTGAATCCCTTTGAAATTTAAATTATATGGGCTCCATCAATGCTCCTTGGAGTTTGGATTTGGAACCCAATTGAAATTTAAATTCTATGGGCTCCATCATTGCTCCTTGGAGTTTGGATTTGGAACCCATTTGAAATTTAAATTCTATGGGCTCCATCATTGCTCCTTGGAGTTTGTGTTTGACCCATTTGAAATTTAAATTCTATGGGCTCCATTTTCCCTCCTTGGAGTTTGAATTCGAACCCATTTGAAATTTGAAATCCTAAAATGATGCAAACCCAAATACATGTCAAAGACACACCTAAGACGTACACAATACAAAATACGACCAAGTACGTACAAAATACAAATACGACCCAAATACATGCAAAATACAAATACGACCCAAATACGTATAAAAATACATACTAAAGTGTCAAAGCTCCGAGGCGGACTCCAGACTGTCCCCCAGCCACAATGAGGTCGGTGTCGACCGAGTCGTGCTGTGTGTCCGGTACCGACGACTCTCTGAGTCGAGCCGTATTCTTGCTCTGGTGTCCTCACCATGCAGGTTTCACCATTGGAGAGCGGTTACCAGCCATTGTGACGTACTACAGCCAAGGTGGGTCCGAGGGAAATTGAAGAAATGAATTGGAGACAAATCCAAACAATGGTTTCATCCAGAAAAAAAACCCAAGACATCCTCGGGGAAACTCAGTACTCGACTCGGAATGGAATATCCCATATTTAAGCAATTAAGCACAGTGGCTCACACAATCAAAGTAAGTGAATGATTTTCCACAATGAACTCAAAGTCCTACATGAATGCTTGATGGGTTTAAAAGGAAAAATTTAAACAAAAGAAAATAGAAGATAGTCAAGGATAATATTGTTAAGTTGCTAAGAACTGGGTCAGGATACCGATCCAATGAGCTGATACTGAGCCGGGACCCATTTATCCACGTATCGACACATCGGACGGGACCGTCGTCCCCAAGCTGTCACATCCTAACGGCCTATCCGTACGTCCTGAATTCCTCTGGAGTGATCACTGTTTTTGTTGAAGGGGAACTCAAACTCCAGATTTATCCAAGACATAAGGTCCTTGGTATGCTCTAATAACGTAGATATCATATAGTAGGATGCATGACACAGTGGGGCCAATCACCGGAGTGACTGAGGGTGGGACAGTGTGATCCCATTTTTTTTCTTTTTCAACGGTACCTGCACTCAACAGTGTGAAACCCACACCTTCGTCATTTCTACTTTTGAATCGACGATCCTTCTGGAGGAGGTGGAACTCCTGCTTGGCTTAAAAAGATTCAGGAATGATGGGAGAATAAAAATTTTGCCCATGGGGAAGAAGGTGTCCTCTGAGGAAGTCCTAGGAAGCTTCATGCCCTACGGAGCCATTAAAGGTGTTCAGACACAGCGGGGAATCAACTTACAAAAGCTCGCAGACTGGACCATGGGCGCTTTAGAAAGATTGACAGGTGACGAATGCTTAGAAGGACTCATGAAAGGGTTCGTGATATGTTTGGCTGGAGCTCTCGTCTTCTCCAGCACCGACAATATCATGGAGGAGGATCAGCTGGGCGCGATTTGCGGACTCTGGAAGGGCAAAAGAGTGGGGCCAGCCATCCTCGCCTACCTTTACAGCGGTCTTACGGCTTCCGGCATGGGCCAGCCCCCCTATGGGTGCATGTTTCTCCTCAATTGCTGGATCGATCTCCACTTCAAATTTGATCACTGCGAGGAGGCACGAACTACTTCCATAATCTTCCAACAAAGCCCCCTTTATCACATGGTTGATGTGTTCGATTTTGGCGGGAGTGTGGTCAATCGCACGCCTTGGCTGAGGTCACGTGGAGACTTGCGCACTTACTTCAACACCCTGGAGCGGGATGCGTTTACTCACGCGCCAACATGTTTAGTTGGACGTGAGCTTCTCACGAGACTCTCCCCTGATGTGGAACTCCAGCTTATCGGTGCGACTGAGTTTGTTCTTTACAGCTCGCACCGGTGTTACCTGCAAATCGGCCTTCCACAACACTCTTTTCCTACGCTATCCGACCTTCCTTTGATTAAAGAAAGGGAGTTGGGCAAGGATGATGAATAGACATGACAGCGATCAAGGCAGCGTGGAAGGCAAGCGTTCCACGGAAGGCGATGGTGTCTGTGAGTGAGGATCGGGAGCTATGGAAGGCTTATGTAATGAAGCTCGGGAAACTGAGGCCTGAGGTGCCTAAACCCTAATGTATCTCGTTTTAGAATAAATGCCAAGCCTTAATGTCATTGCATGCTCCTTGAATCCCCTTTCCCCTTTTCTTTTCATAGAGGCGGCTAAAATGATGGATGCCGGGCAGCAGTTGGCTGTCCCAGACAGGAGCTAGAGGATCGGAGCAAGTATAGTATGAGGAGTTGCCCTGAGACGTCCTAGAGCTAAAGGTTTCTCTCCAGGTGCCGAGGAGAGAGGTAAAACATGAGAGTACGAGAGGAGGGCACTGGGGGCCCAGGCGATGGAGCTCTGGGAGAAATAGCGACTGGGCAAGTCGCTTCCTCAGGGTCACTGCATATTGGAGGAGAGTCAGAGCTCACGGTAGAGGAGCTCCTGGGGCTAGTGCAGTCTCCACCGACAGAGCAGAGGGCAGCTCAACCAACGGCTTCGGGTTCGAGAGCTTCGTAACCATCGGGGTTGCGAGAGAGGCTGGAGGACGGCGAGGAGCATTGCCAGAGAGGGTGGGCATACGCGACGTGACAATGCAATTGATGTGTCACAGAGCTCTAGGAGACATCCCTGTAGGGACCTCCGCCTTAGGAGGGAGAAGAGAGATGACCAGGAGGGTGATGTAAGTTGCTTGTACACCCACCGCCCTGCTGTATGGTGTACATGCCACCTTATATAGACTCACGAGCGAAATGGGTCGCGTTCGCGTGATTTGCCTGCCCTTTGTGCGTTCCTTTTCCTTCACACCTCTTTTCTTCCATGTTATTCCCATGTGGTGCATTCGACAAGATTTTGCCCCGAAGTGGGGGAATCTTGTCTCCTCACGGGCCCTCCTTTTCAACAGGAGTCTCGCGTCGGAGTCGGCAATGGTAACTTTTAGTTCCATTTCGATGCGAGATTTCAAACCCCCCCGACAAACATCACCTTTTTTCCACGAGAATCCTGCGTCGAAGTCGGCAATGGCGACTTTCAACTCTACTCCAACGCGAGATTTCAAACTTCCCGACAAACACACCCCTTCCTTTTTTTTTGGGAATCTTGCGTCGGAGTCGGAAATGGTGACTTTTAGTTCTAT
Organism: Amorphophallus konjac; assembly: GCA_022559845.1. NCBI lineage: Eukaryota > Viridiplantae > Streptophyta > Magnoliopsida > Alismatales > Araceae > Amorphophallus > Amorphophallus konjac. Next base: position 268,452,358 of record CM040117.1, on the reverse strand, counting down.
TCCGATGCGAGATTTCAAACCTCCCGACAGATGCATCTGTTCTTTTATGCGAGAATCGTCAGCAATGATGACTTTGAGCTCGCGACATTTCAAATCTCCCGACAGACGCATTCCTTCTTTTCTGCGGGAATCGTCCATCGGAGTCGGCAGTGGTGACTTTTAGTTCTAGTCGCTTGCGACAATTCAAACTTCTCGAGGGATGCACAATAATGATGACTCTTAGTTTCATCCTCGTGCGACAATTCAGACCTTCCGGCATATGCATCCCTTTCCTTTTTCTTTTTCATTACACTCAATCACGTGCCTGCCAAGAATCAGACTGCCCCTCAGTGAGCGGGGAGCAGGTGGACATGTCATTTCGCCGCTTATATGAGACTGAAAAGAAGATGCCCTATCACGAGGGTCACTAACAGAGATAATGGCGATTGCCGCCTCAGACGTCTTCCAATCCTATAAATACCCCCCCTTTCAGTCGACTCGGGAACACCAGAGTCGTGAGAGCTGAGTTGGAGAGTGAAAATTTGTAAGAAGGGGGGTAGTGAGAGTTGTTCAATTATTAGGATGGAGGGTGAATCTAGTTTTAGGGCAGAGGGTGAGTCTTCCCGCTCCTCGAAGAGGAGCAGATCCGGCAGCAATTCCTGAGGACTTTCAAAGGTCGAAGGGCAATTCAATGAGAAGACCCAATCACAGCTGGTAAGTGAATCCTTTCCTTTCTTCCTTCATCCTTTTTCTCCTTTTCTTGCTTAGCAAAGCTCCCATTTCTCACCTCTTGTGTATGTGCAGAGCATGATGCGATCGCACATCTCGTGGGAGCTAGTAATGGCGGCATATCGAGGTCTTCTGGACTTTTAGAAGGCCAGGCTAGACGTGATGGGATTCGGAGCCTTCCTTCGAATCGAGCCAATTAAGCTCGACTTTGCCCTGATCCAAGCACTACGTAAAAGATGGGACCCAGTGAGTCGGGCATTCCTAATGCCGTGGGGGCACGTGCTGCCCAGCTTGGAAGACATGGTCCGCATCACGGGCCTAAAGGTAGATGGGGAAGCGGTGACTGGCGTCACCTACGCGGATTACCGAGAAGGTGCCCAGAAGCTGTTGGGGCTGGACCTTGACGGTCGGAAGAACATGTCAGTAGCCAAGGCATCGATCATGGAGGCGTTAGGGCTTACTGACATTCGTCCATGGGATGACGAGTCCTTGGAGGAATTCATGGAAAGGGCAGAAAGAGGTGCCCGTGCTGTATACTGCGTGGATGCCAGCAACTGGGAGAGGACCAACATGGACCTGAGGAGGTTCCTCCTCTTCATGTTCGGTAAGTTGCTACTGAGCTCCAAGGGAGACAACATACACTGTCGCTTCCTAGAGCTACCCGTGGACTTAGAAAGAGTAGGGCAGTATGCCTGGGGAGCTACCGTACTAGTGCATCTATTCACAGGTCTGTCGCAAAGGACAGGCCGAGAGGTGATGATAAGTGGATTTACGCTCTTCATCCAGGTAAAAGATTATTTTGTGTTGTTTTTGTTTTATGCCCCTTTTTTTTGTATTTGTTGATGTGAATGGCCCATGATGATGTAGCTATGGAGCTACTACTACCTTCCAATGGGGAGAGCTCGACACTGGCGACCAGTGATGATCCCACTGGCTAGACGGTGGCAACCCATCATGAGTACAGCACCACTATCCTACCAACTGATGATGTTGAGACAAGAGCTGCAAGAGTTCCCTACAACGATGGTAGGATACTTTTTTTTCCTCTTCTTTCTTTTGTTATTCATTTTTTTTATCATTTTTTTTGTATTTTGGCTAATCCTAGAAGATATGTACAACCCATCATAGGTGAACTGGAGGCCTTACTCGAACATGGTCGATGTCGACCAGCCGTGGGTAATCGGAAGCCGCTCCCGATTCAGACGAGACCTCTGGCTCCATTGTTTGAATGAGATCGAGCCCCTCAGGCTGCGATTAGCCATGAGGACCCTAGGGCTTGCCTAGGAATTAGTGGATATGACCACATCACCCAGCGTCGGAAAGAAGACACGCGGGCCGGCAACTTGTGTTGATTAGAGGGTGCGTTTCCCTGAACAATATGAAGACTGGCAGCGGGGAGGCACGCTCGTAGAATCGCAAGCACAAGACAGCGAGGATTACCTACGCCTCTATAGGGCAATGTATGCGGAGAGGTTCCAGCCTGGAGGGACTGTAGAGGTAAAGTAAAAAGAAACCATTTTTTTCTTTTATATTTTTTTCATTTTTTTTGATTATTTTTATGAACTCATAAGCCATAACTGTAGGATGCCCGTGACACCATAATAACGAACTTGCGAGCTCGTTTGGCGGATACGGAGCAAGAGTTGAATGACACCCGAGCGGCTCTGGGTTCATCAGTAAGTGTGTATGTACACGCTCCTGGTATGATTTGAAATTCATGGCCCTAACAACTTAAATGTCACCTCTTATCTGTCGCAGCGTGCCCAGCTCGATGCAGTTTCATCGGCGTTGGGGGCAGACGACGTTTCTTCCAGTCTATGGATTCCTACTTCAGAGTTAGATCTACTCCACGAGCAGCTTGCTCATGCCACACAACGGGCTGCGGAGGCAGAAGGAATGCTTTCTGCACAGGTGAGGGTTTCACCATTTAATATCCCTTGTTCAAACCTTGCCATATGCCTGAGATGAAACGTATGGCAGGAGAAAGAAACACACGAGGCACTTGCGCATGCCGCGCAGAAGGAAGCTAGAATAGCCGAGCTAGAGGAGGAACTGCAACGTCGTCCAGGCGAGGACTCTTCTAGGGATGCTGTGGAGCTGAGGATCACCCTTCAGCTGGAGAGGGAAGACAGAGAGAGAGAACGTGCCGAGCGGGAAAGGGACAGGGAAAGAGAGAAGGCCAAGCGATTGGCCGAGAAAGAGGAAAAGAGGGCCCTGGAGGCCCAACTATTTGAATTGAGGACCAGTCTCGGCCTCGCCGAGCAATGGCTGAAGGATGGCGAGGAACGTTACCGAAGAGCACGAGAGCATGGCTTTCGTGTTAGTAGCTTTTTTGCTGCCCCCGCAGATCGGCGTCGGGGAGTGGAGATAGAAAGAGGACAACAAAGCGGTAGAAGTACCACTTTTCATGGTTGGGTAGCACCTTCAAGAACGTCTTGCCCGGAGAGTGGCGGGACAAGTAATGTGGAGAGAGAAGGTGGAACCTGATGTATACTTTTTGTTGTTTATTTTTGGTTGGGAGTGGAATAAAATGTTTTGTTTTTTTGATTTTCTGCTTCTTTCCGGTCTCTCGAATCTCTGCACACATTTAAGCAAACAAGTTAGTATTTCTGTTCTGACTTGCCCCTTGCTCAATAAGCAAATGAGGTTTTGAACTGTCCTTGATAACGAGTCAAGGGGCAAGCCCTTATTAACAAAGGTAATGATAAAAGATGATGATGAATGCGACAGACAAGCACACGGATGCAAACGGAAATTTAAAATGAGATGTTGCATACAAATGCAATCATGCAAAATGTGATTTTTTTATTTTTATGTTTTTATTCATCATTTTTTTTATTTTTTTATTTGTTTATTATTTATTTTTTTGGTCTTTTACATTTCCATTTTTTTTGCATATACATTTTTCTCCTTTTTTTGGATTTGTTATTTTTTTGTTTGTTTTTGGTTTATTTATTTATTTTTTATTTTTGCTAATGCATGATGACCAACCCATATAACATTTAACTTGCATGAGAACAAGGGTTTTTTACTAACCTCCTAGGCATCCTAAGTGTACATCCAGGTTGATTTGGGCCTCTAGACTCCTCGAATGATAATCCCGCCGGCTAAGACTTACCCTGATGACAATACCGTCATGCCATGCTTAAGCTCCCAGTTGCTTCCGACCATAGGGATTCACCCAAAAAGTGTTCGATGTAAATGATTTGCCCGACCCGGGTCTATTTCCTCACAACTCTAGATGATATGTAATGGAACAACCTGGAACCCAAACGACCAACCGCGCGACGCTGACCCGGAATCAGACTCCGTCGCACCCGTAGGTGACGCGCTTGCATTGGTCTAAGTCCGAGGTTAGGCTAAGAAGACATCAAGATGGTATATAAGGGTCTTAACCGGCCAGAAACACGGAGACTCCTTCACGACAATGACTTTTGCTTTTCAAAAATGGACAATCATATGTTTGTATTGAAATGAGGTTACAAGCTTTGACAAGCTTCACCCTTCGGGAACTCCATTGAGCCTTCATCTTCAGGGGAAGAAGGAAGAATATTGGGGACAAACCTCCTGAGAGGACCGGCAAAACCGTTAACCCGGCGAGCCAGTAGGGGCGCACTTAACTTCCCCTTTCGGGCAACTTCAGATCAAATCTCGAGCATTTACATCTCATGACCTCTTTTGTATAGAATTTGACTTTCAGTCAAAGGGGATTCATTTGTGGGATTAGGCACGGTTATGACAAGGCTTTTCACTTGACTTTGATTTTGTTCTTCTTTTCTGATTTTTTCTTGAGAGATTTTTGCGAGGGACATAGTATTTTGACATTATAGAATCCCTCTTGGATGCCTGCGGGGACACTGCCCTCTTCTCGTGCTCTGACCCATGCTCGAGGAATTGGGCCCTACTCTCACCCTGGGGGGTTGTGTTTGTGTTTCCCATGCTCAGCGTTTTAAGGGCGTCGGCTGTCTCATTTGGTCGAAGAGAGAGAGAATAAAGATTTAAGTCTTCTGGAGACCTTCTGGGTGAGGCCTCACCATGAGCGATGCTACCGATTTTTTATAGAACACATGTGTACATGCATGTTGCCTTCTTTTGAGGGGGGCATACGTCGAACTGGCCGGACAGGGATCTCCACGGTTCTGGCAAACCAAGACCCGTAACCTACCAAGTCTTAATGGGCCCTATCCTGACATGGGGGTAAGATGCAATGACTTAACTACATGGTAATCTCGAGGCATTGGCATTTTAAATTTTTTATTTTTTTTATTTTTATTTTTTCTATTTTTTTCTTTTGTTGTTGTATATATACATATTTTTGTTGTTATCATTTTTTTCTATTTTTTTGTTGTTTTTCGTTTCATCATTTTTTGACACTATGTACACCTATCTAAGGGTAGTACTTCTTAAGATAAAGCCCATTCCAAGGGTGGGATAACTCGATCCCCTCAGCATTGACTAGCCTGTAGGCGTTGCCAGGATGCACAGCCTGAACCACGTATGGTCCTTCCCAATTGGGTTGGAGCTTAGAATGCGGCCCGCCAGGTTTTACAAAAAATCTTTTCACTACCATTTCACCAACTTTGAATTTTCTCTCAATAACCTTCTTTTGGTAAAAACGTGCGAGTCTATTTTCGTAGACGCGAGCATGCTCAGCAGCAACCAGACGTTTCGCGTCTAAGAGTTCCAACTGGGCAAGGAGAGAATCATGACGTTCATCGAAGGGAAGGCCCTTGTCCGATTGTACTCTCAGAGAGGGAACCAGTATCTCGTACGGAACTACCGCCTCCGTCCCGTAAGCGAGGGTGAACGGAGATTGCCCAGTGGGAGTACGGATTGAAGTGCGATAGGCCCATAGAGCCTCAATGAGCTTCTCTGACCAATCTGAGAATCTGCTAGACTCACAAGTCTTCTTTATGATTTTAATCAATGTTTTATTAGTAGCCTCTGCTTGGCCATTACCTTGTGGATAATATGGTGATGAATGATGCAATACAATCTTATACCTTTTGCAGAGGTCCTGAAGGTCCTGAGAAATGAATTGTGGCCCGTTGTCGGTGATGATAGTTCTTGGAATGCCGAACCTGGCGATGATGTTCTTCATGATGAATTTACAGACTGTTGATGCTTTGACCTCCACGTAAGCTTCGACTTCGGCCCATTTGGTGAAGTACTCCGTTGCAGTAAGGATGAATGATTTTTGCTTAATGAGGTAGTTAGGATTACCAAGAGGACCAATGACATCGAAAGCCCACATGGAGAAAGGTCATGGGGAAGACACTGGATGAAGTGAAGAAGATGGGGAATGAATTTTATCGGCGTGAAGTTGACACTTGACGCACCTACGGACATAGACGGCACAATCCTCTTCCATGGTGGGCCAGTAAAAGCCTTGCCGAAGGATTTTCTTGGCAAGCATTGGGCTATTCACATGGCCACCGCACACCAGAGTGTGCTTCCTCGACGCATTTCCAGACCTCATTATCATCAAATGATTTTAGAAGAACAGCAGTGATGCTTCTTTTGTATAGCAATCCCCCAGCTAGGGTGATTTATTATAAAGGAGTGGTAACTAAACCAAAATTAGGTGGGAGATGCCTAGAAGAATTTATAGGGTGATAAGAAATCAAAAGAAAAGGTGAGGGCTAAAGCCTCGAAAGCAATATGAGAACGGGCAGATGCCCGAGACAATTGATATGATATGAATCGAGTCAGACTCGTGATCAAGATCGAGAGGAATTAGAAATTGATGAATTGAGGGAGGTGGATTCGGAGGATCCGAATGTAAAGGAGGAGAATCAGAGGAGTATGGATCTAGAGGTTCCGGAGGAAGAAAATGATGAGGGACGCGATGCCCTGGGAAAAGGTATGCAAACAGGTAATTTAAAGGGATGAAAAGAACGAAGGATGCAATGCCATGGAAGAACAAAAGGATAAATCGGAAGAAGGAAAGGTCCGGAGACTTTGGACGGATATGGAAAGGTAGGGCGCAATGCCCTAGAGGGATGAATAACAAGATGAGAAATCTGGAGGTTCCGGAGGGATATGAAAAGGAAGGGTGCGATGCCCTGAGAGAGATGGAGAATGATATGAGAAATCTGGAGGTTCCAGAGGTAGATGAGAGACGGATAAAGATAAGGAATTAAACAAGGAGTGGTCCGAAGGTTCCGGACGGAGTGGAATGTGAGGGTAGGATAAAGATAAAGAACTAAACAGAGCGGGGTCCGGAGGTTTCGGACGAGAAAATAATGAATTAAACAGAGTGGGGTTCGGAGGTTCCAGACGAGGATGAGAGATGGATAAAGACATGGAATTAAACATAGAGGGGTCCGGAGGTTCCGGACGGGGATGAATATAGGGGTCCGGAGGCTCCGGACGAGGTGGGATGTAAGGGTAGGATGAAGACAAGGAACTAAACAGAGCGAGGTCCGGAGGTTCCGGACGGGGATGAATATAGGGGTCCGGAGATTCCGGACGAGGTGGAAGGTATGGATCCGGAGGCTCCGGAGGGGGATGATTGTGAGGGTCCAAAGACCCTAGAGAAGAAGAGGAGCTTGATTGCGTAGATCTAGATGATAGGAAGCCTCCTCTCAGCCAATGGATTGCCCATAAAAAGAAGATGAATAACAGCACAAGCAGTGATGGAATGGGGTATGCAGTTGATGAGCTATAGGATGGCTCCTCCACATGGGATTTATCACTCTTAAGCTCCGCTTTATGCTTTCCCTTCTTCCTGGTGGATACGCTCTCACAGGGTGACCTCTCAAACTTCAATATGACTTCTTGGCATCTTGGCCTTGTATGTCGCTCCCTCCAATTATGTGCTCTAAAAGATGGCCTCGTCCTTCTATGACTAGCTGGTTCAATGGGTATAGTCAGAGCCCAAATGCTCTCATTTGATGAACTTTTAATAAGACCCCTTGGACGTTCAAAAGTGAACGACAACTCTCTTGGCAAATGATGATAGCAAAATTTTGAAAGTTTCACTTGTGAAGCAGGGATCTTAACATGAAATAGCTCCTTTGGAAATAACTCACTTGAAAAATGGATGGTATCTATCATTGGGAGTTTGACCTTCGGCATAAGGAGCTTCTTATTTGGTGCACTGCTCAAGACCGTGGGAATATACATGGTAACATAGGAGTTCGCCCCTTGCATGGAAATTGGTAAGAAGTAGACAAAACGTCAAAAGCTTCCAACAAGGAGCGGCCTGACCCACCCCTGAGCATAGAATTCATCATCTCCTCGGCAGTAGAATGTGTCATCATTATGCATGAGGAGAACCCCTTCTTTTGATTGGCCATTTGGACTATGACTGAACAAGGGGTAATAAGATCCTTGAAAGCATGTTGGCCAATGAGTAACGTGATCGTTATTGTTTTGACCCTTGATTTACTTAGCCCCAATTTCTGAGAGTCCCTTTTGATGGGGATTGGTGCAGACAGAGATTTATACTTCTCAAAAGTGCCCGACACAAGAACGCAAATCGGCATTCGGCATATAAAATCTTGAATTTTGAACGGCATAGCCGTAGCCGAATTCTTTTTGTCCAGTTCTTGATCATCATCTTTGGCACGTGTATTTGTAAGAATACACCCACTCCGAGAGGTGATGGGAGGAAGTGAGATGGAGACAACAGACTCAACGGGTAATAGAGATTCAATGATGGGGGCTATAGGAAGGGTAAGTGGAGGTTGAGACACGACGAGCTTCTCCTTGTTCTCGGGAGGAGACGAGGTTGGATCGTGTGGAACAATCAATGGGCCCTGCTCAGGGTTAATCACGGGTTTAGGTAAGGGGAGTGGAGGAATAGGAATTGTTAGATTCGGGGTTACAAGGCTAGTGGAGGTTTTAGGTGAAGACGATGGAGGATTACTCGGTTGGGAACAAGAGTTAGTGGAATGCTCAGTGGAAGCCAATGGTGTGGGGGCTATTTGTACCATTGAAGGGGTAATAGTAGAAGGCTTGGTACATAGGAAACGTCGGATTTTGGTGGTACGTGGGGGGTTAAGGGTAGAAGGTGATTCATGGTGCATTGATGCGGGTTGTTGGGTTGTAAACCCGTCATCGTAACACCATGATGTCTCATAAGCAGGGGTAGGACTAGTGGCTTCATCCTGAGCAGGGGGTTCTTGTGGGAGCAGTGGAAGAGGGAAACGAAGAAAACTCGAAGTAGGTGTATATTCAAAATCTTCATAAATTTCATCATGTGCCATTTCCAATTCTTTATGATCATCAAGTTCAAATGGACACTGTGGTGGAGGCGCGTTGATGAGTGGAGATGGTGTATATTGACATGAAGGATTTTGTGGATATGAGTGCGGAGGCGGAGGGCCATATGAATGAGCGTAATGAATGAATGGTGGGTGGACGGCATCCACTTGATCGTTAAAACTTGGGAGAACTTCTTGCTCACTCATATTCTAAATTCCATACTCATCTCTTCTCTCCTTCCAATCCTTCTCCATTTTAGTGATGTTCTTCATGAAAGTGTGAAGGGGATTGGCTTGAGGAGGAGGAGGAAGCGGTCGCGGACTCGTGATCCTCTTTAATTATTCCTCCATTTGATCAATTTTATCAATGATAGCTTGCTGAAGAGGTGTGACTTGTAAGGTTGAGGGTCGACTTTGAGACTTTGGAGGGGCGGCTTGACATGGAGGCCGTGAAAGAGAAAGGGAGTGAGGTGTGCCCATGGAATGACCCGGTCGAACCGGGGTACGAGGGACAGCCAGATTTTGGGGCCATGGGGGATGCTGAAATGAGGGAGGTGGTTGACCCATGTGGTTCTGAAAAGGAGCAGCACGAGGACCACCTATAGCGCATGGATGACCTAGGGGAATGGGAGAGGTAGAACCCCTCTTAATGACAGCCTGGATGGCTTCAAGTTGTTGAGGGGTAAGGGAATCGACGTGAGGAGCTAGGACATCTAAGACATAGAGAGCACTAATGGAGGAGGAAGCTCCCCCGGTAGTGGCCTGTACTCCATGTGAGGACTGATAAGACGGACCAGCGTCCATGGCATGAACCCCTGGCTCTCCTTAGTAGCCCTGGTCCGGGTTATACTCCCCATAAGAGTCATGACTTGGGTCATGCATTTGGGGCTCATAGCTGATGGCCTCGGCCTCGAAAGCATCGTAATTGTGTTCAGCCATCCGTAACACTTTTTCAGAACGGAATAACATACAACAACAAACAAATGACAGAAGTTAACACACAAGTTGATGCTTTATGTCTTTTTTTTTGTTTTTACTTTATTTTTACCTTTTTTTTTCAATATGTTGTTCACACAATAGGAGAGATCTTAGTGTCATCTAAGGGCACTCGCCTTACCATGAATGGGCTGACTATCTCCAGGGAACTTCAGTGGTACAACCAGCCCAGTGAACGAAGAGGGAATCCTTCGATGTCGGAGACTTACAGAGGTCCCGATGGAGGAGATCCTATCCCGTCGAGAGGAATTCCCGACGAAGAGTCCTTCCTTCACCGAGAAAGGGTGATCCTTAAAAAAAGTAAAAAAAAGAAAGAAAAGGGGATAAATGCATGAAATGCAGTGCTGAATAAAAGATATATAACATAAATAAAACAAGGATAAACACACCAATAGAACAGAGATAACAATGATATAACAGATATAACAGCAATAAAAAGATAGAGTATGATATAACCGTTCTTCTTTCCAAGACACGTACAGAAAGGGACTATGAGAGTGCACGTGGTGCACAAAGGGGGATGACGTAGCGCACGCGGGTGTAATAAGGAAGGGCACACGTGGGTGCCGAGTAGAGGAGGGCAAAGAAGGGGGCACACGTGGGTGCCAAATGGAAGGGGCACACGTGGGTGCCAAATGGAGGAGGAGTGCACGAGATGCACGAGACAACGTTGACCTCTCAAGTAACCACAAAGGACCGGGGGAGTGCACGTGGTGCACGAGGGAAATGAAGTAGCGCACGTGGGCGCAATAGGGATGGGCACACGGGGGTGCCGAGTGAAGGGCACACGTGGGTGCCGATGGCAAGAGTGCTACTGGGAGCACGAATGTAGCGCACGCGAGCGCAATCAGGAGGGGCACACGTGGGTGCCGAAAATATTTGGGTAACCAGATAAAATAAAAGAGGTCCCACCGTGATCGCCAAGAGATGTAGACGACGGGATCACACCAACGTCGGAACCAAGAGATGTGGACGATGAGATCGTACCAAGGAGAGAGAAGGAAAAGTGGAATGAGGAATGGATTACTGGGTGATACGAGAAAGGTGGTTGGAAGTATGACTTGCAAGAAACATTCTGGTAGAACACGAAGAAAGTAGACTTAACAGACTCCGATACGTGGCGGAGATAGGGGTCCGAAGACCCTCTCACGCAAACTGACCCTTTCCCGGTAAGCGTGACCTACCGTTCCGCGAGCAGCTTTTCATATACCGAGGAGTCTGAGAACCTTCGTAATAGAAGTTGAGAGACACGTAGACTCAGAATTTGTAACGGTGTATCACTCCTCAGACAATTATAAGAACAATATGAACAAAAGCATACCACCGCAGGACATTGGTCTTTGCGGGGTTTTAACAGCAATATAACAATATCAACAGTAATGAATATGTGTACATATAGAAACCACCGCGAGACATTGGCCTTACGGGATTTTTACTGCAATATAAATAATAAATATAAGTATATATATATACCACCGCGAGACATTGGCCTTTGCGGGATTTTTACAGCGATACAAATAATAAATATAAATATATACAAGAGACCACCGCGAGGTATTACTCTCCGCGGGGTTTTTACTATAATATAAATATATATAACAAGAAAGAAAAAGGGATCAAATAAACCGCCGCGAGATGTCACTCTCCGCGGGGTTTTAAGGCGGTGATAGGGGAATGCTAAAATTAAACAGTTAGGGGTTAGGATGTTAGAGTGCAGAAATTAAATTACTGAAATGAAAATGGTCGCGGGAGGTGACCCACCGTACCAGTTAGATAGAACCGCCGCGAGGAACTGGTTCCATCGACGGGGTTGGAATGAAGAAGAGAAAATAAAACCACCGCGAGGAACTAGTTCCGTCGACGGGGTTCGAACAGAAAAGAAATGACAGAAAATAAAACCACCGCGAGGAACCAGTTCCATCAACGGGGTTCGAACAGAAAAGAAAAGACAGAAGATAAAACCACCGCGAGGAACCAGTTCCGTCAACGGGGTTCGAACAGAAAAGAAAAGACAGAAGATAAAAATCACTGCGAGGAACCAGTTCCGTCAACGGGGTTTGAACAGAAAAGAAATGGGGAGGGGAGTTAGAGTCAGTATGGAACATCCGCGAGGAACTTGTTCCGTTCGCTGGATTTGAACAGAAAAGAAATAACAGAAAGAAGGGGGGGAAGTGTGATCGCGAGGGGCTGAGAACCTCACATGAAGTGTTCTGATCGCGTTCGCCGCCGGAGCGGGAGCAGTGCATGTCCTCTCTTCCTCTTCTGTCGGTCGGCCGACGAAGAGGGCTTCCTTCGGTTACCCTGATTTTGTTATTCTTTCTTTTTTTTGTTTTAGCTTTTATTATTATTTGCTTTAGTTTTTTTATTTGTGTGGCCTTTATTATTTTTATTCTTTTATTTCTTTTAAAGAGACATGAGAAAATGATGAAAGAAATCGAGATGTAAAAGATACAGAAAGAGAGTGAGATATAGAGAATTAAAATTATTAAATGCCACTAGGAAAAAATAGATATAGAGAGAGAAAGACACTTTTTTAGACAAAAATAGAGAGGGACGGGGGTGGAGACTTAACAATAAATAACAATAGAAAGAGGGAGAAATAGAGTAATATGGAGGGGGGATGGTTGGGTACCTCAAAATAGGAGGGAATGATCCCTTCTCATCTCCGAACTAAGGAATCGCGTGAGTTCTCTCCTCCTCTTCTTTCGGCTGGCCGGTGAAGAGGGCTTCTTAACTGGTTACCCCTACACAAAGAACAAACGAAGCAAAACAACTAAATGAGGACGACAATGGTATAGTACCAATTCTTTAAGAAATGATATTGAAAATAACATAAACGAACACGCACCTTGTTGGTGGTGTTTAAAACCCCTTTTAGAACTAAAGGATGGGGGAATGATATGATGAAATGCACAACGAAATATTCTCAATGAGAGGATTGTATTACAAACATAATGATGAGTAATGCATGCAAAAGAACTAACAAACCGAACATAATGCAAAAGGAGAGAAAAGCTTATTGGTAGGTGCCGATGACGGGCTTTGGAAGAACTTCTTCAGCAATGTGAGAATGAAGCAGGCACGCTGTGAACGCGTCACGTGGTGGAAAGAGAGAGAGATGTGGTATTTCCCTCTCTCTTTAATAAAGGGTGAAAGAGATGAGGACAGAACAATGGAAACGTGCGCTATAGGGGATATGGAAAGAACGGTGGACAAGTACGACCTACAGATGACACTCTGGTTGAGACAGAGAGAATTTAGACTGACCGAACTCCGGTACGTGGCAGAGATAGGGGTCCGAAGACCCTCTCGCGTAAACTGAACCCCTTCCAGGTAGGCGTGACCCACCGTTCCGAGAGCAGCTTTTCAGATACCGAATTCGAGTCCGGGGACTCTACGTAATAGGAGTTGACAGACGGGAAGACTCGTAGACTCGGAATTTGTAACGGTATCCCACTCCTCGGACTGTTACGAGAATAATATGAATAAAAGCACACCACCACGAGACTTTGACCTCTGCGGGGTTTTTACTATAACATAGATAATAAATATAAGTATATATATATATATATATATATATAAACCACCACGAGACTTTAGCCTCTGCGGGGTTTTTACTATAATATAAATATATATGACAGGAAAGGAAAACGGATCAAATAAACCGCCGCGAGATGTTGTTCTCCGCGGGATTTTAAAGCGATGATAGGGGAATGCTGAAATTAAATAGTTAGGGGTTAGAGAGTAAAGTGCAGAAAATAAAATACTGAAATGGAAACGGTCGCGGGAGGTGACCCACTGCACCAATTAGGAGTTAGATATACAGAAAGTAAATGACAGAAACCGCCGCGGGGAATAATCCTCCGCGCGGGTGAGGCCAGAGACAGAAGAAGATAACCGCTGCGGGAAGCAACTCTCCGCGGGTGTTATTAAAACAAAGATGATCAAAATGGAGCGCGCGTTAGGAGTGTTGTGATCGCCAGGGACCGAGAGTCCCGAGTGGATTGATCGCTTTTGCCTTTGACGCGGGAATTGCGTGGGTTCCTTCTTCCTCTTCTTTCGACAGGCCGAAGAAGAGGACCTTTTAACTGGTTACCCTTACACAAAGAACGAACTGAGAAAAAAAACAGGTAGTTGGTGAGAACGACGACGGTGTAGTACCAATCATTAGATAATAAAACTGTAAATAACATAAACGAACACGTACCTGGTTAGTGTGTTTAAAACCCCTTTAGAACTAAAAGGTATGAAATGTCATGATGAAATGCACAAACACAAAGACACTCACAAGCGAGGCCCTCTCGGAGAGAAAGGCATGGCACATATGTTAAATGATGCATGCAACATGATTAATTGACTAAATAAAAATAAGAGAGGGGAGAAAAGCTTATCGGTGGAGGCCAGCGACGAGCTTTGAGAATGGATTCAATATCACGAGCACAGCACGATCGAAAGACTTCAAAACGGACTTCAGAAACTAGTTAAGCCGGACATAATAACACACACACAAGCATATACACATGAATGATAAATATACTTATGTAAACATATACTTAGACATATTAAAGATATTTAACATATACATAAACACACACATATATAAACATATATGTAAACTGGTCGGAATAAAAAGAACATGAACTTGAGAGAGAAGGTGAGAAAAGGAGAGAGAAAACTCTTTTTTTTATTATTTTCTAAGACTTTGTTTTAAAAGAAAGAGGATGATATATATATATATATATATATATATATATATATATATATATATGATATATGTGATATATATATGTGTGTGTATTATGTATATATATCACATATATCATATATATATATATATATATATATATATACAGGAGAAAGAAAGAAAGAGAGAGGGCGAGAGAGGAGATGAGAGGGAGAGAGAGACGAGAGAGAGAAAGAAGAAGTGAGACAGAGGGGGAGGAAAAGAGAGAGAAAGAGAAACTAAATTAAAAAAAGATAAAAATGTATAAAGAAGAGAGAGAGGGAGATCGGATGGGGAGAGGGTTAAAAAATAAAAAAACAAGAGAGAGAGATCGAGAGGGTATGAGAGAGGATTAAAAAAAATAAAAAAAATGTGGGAGAGAGGGAGAGATCGAGAAAGAGAGAGAGAGAGAGAGAGAGAGAGAGAGAGAGAGAGAGAGAGAGAGAGTGAGAGGAAAGAGAGAGATCGCGGCAGGATGCCGCGAGAGAGAGAGAGAGAGAGAGAGAGAGAGGAAACGAGAGAGAGAGAGAGATCGAGAGGGGGGCGCGGTGAGAAGAGAGAGAAGAGAGGGGGGGTGCAGGGAGAGAAACTGAGAGAGAGAGAGAGAGCAGAGAAATGGGAGAGGGAGTGCGGTGGGAAGAGAGAGAGGGAGAGAGGGTGAGTGAGAGGAGAAGAGAGAGGGTGAGTGAGAGAACGGGAGGGAGAGAGAGCAGAGAGGGGGACGCAGGGAGAGAAACTGAGAGGGAGAGAGATCGCGGGAGGCGCAGCGGCGGTTGGGGGAGACAACGGAGGTGACGGTGGTGTAGGTGGCCGGCGACGGCGTAGGGCGCTCGGACGGGGCTTCACGGGGGTTGCATGGCGTTGGACGTGAGGTGGGGGCTCACGGACGTGGCCGGTGACGACGGCGGTGGTCACGGTGACAGCGGCGTGGTAGCTGATGGAGGGGGATCAGCCGGTGACGAGGGGTGGCGCAGTGGTGTTGGGGAGATGGGAGAGAAGGCTGCTGCGAGGTGGAGGAGTTCGGTGCGGCGGTAGTGGCGATCGACGGTGGCGTCTGCGGCTGGGAACGGTGTCAGGGCGGCGTGCTTCACGACAGACGGGCGGCCTCGCAGCGAGCGGAGGAGGGCAGACGGTCGGACGACGGCAGCGATGGGGGGCTTGGACGGTGCATGCCGGGGGGTGCTACCGTGGTACTCGGAGGCGTGAGGAGGCTGCGGCAGAGATGGACGCGGTCGATGACGATGGTGACCGCGGGTGTGAACGGTGACTTCAGGAGGTGGCGGTGGACGGGGATCTGTTGGACATGGACGTGGTGAGGTAGCAGGAGGGCGTCGTGGGCGTGAGCTGGCCTAGGGTGCTCGGTCGTTGACGTGAGGAGGGTGCTTGCAGAGGAAAGAAAAGAGAGCGGTTATGGAGAGGTGGAGTGGACGAAGGAAGGTGGGAGTGGGGTTGAGAGAGTGGGTGAGAGGGAATGCAACTGGGGTTTTACCAAAGAGAGAGGCGGAGAGTGAGCGTGAGAAAGTCTCACGGTTGGGAGAGGGAAGTGTGTGTGTGTGTGTGTGCCGTAGGGGAGGGGGATGTGTGCAGTGGGGTGAGAGGGAGAGAAAGAGATGGAAGGGGTGAGGGAACATGTGTGTGCGTGTGTGCCGTGAGGGAGAGGGAAATGAGCAGGGAAGTGAGAGGAGAGAGAGAGGAAAAGAGACGATGGGAGAAATTTCGTGAGAAGGAGGGAAGAGAATAGAGAAATAGAAGGGGACGTGAGGGTTAATATGTATATATATATATATATGAATTATTTTTATTATTATTATTTTGTTTTTGTAATTATTATGCCTTTTTACTTTTTAAGAAATATATATTTATCAATTATATATATAGTAATCACATATATATAAATTTACAAAAATAAATTTATTATTAAAGAAAATCAATTACATTTTTTATGTAAACATAATTATACACACATTTTTTGGATTTCATTTTCTCTTTTGTTTATATATATATATATATATTAATTTTCTCCCTCTCACAAAATAAATGTAATTTAACCAAAATTAGGGAAATCACTCAAATAAAAGAAAATGTAAGCCACTTTAGGGCATTACAGTACAATATGAGATTTACTCATCGTAACGTCAGAAATGGCGTGTCTACAGCAGCCCCGCCTTGACATCCCCTTTATAGGGGAGGGGCGTGTAATGGAATGAAACGAAGTGTATTGGAATGAAATGGAGTGGACTGAAAAGTCGATGCCAAGGTGTGATGAGACACGCTTCTAACATTATATGATGAGAATCTTTCCCAAGTTCAACGAAGCAACCTTGAGGAAGGTCCTCCGAAATCAACGATTGTTTGGATGGTAAACAAACTAGGAATGACATTATGTGCACTTGGGCACAAACAAACTAAAAGGACCAACTTCACGGTGCGGAAGTACCTGGGTCGTAAACCTCAGGTTTCACCATTGGGGAGCGATTACCAGCCATTGTGGAAGTGCTGCAGCCAAGGTGGGTCCGAAGGAAATAAACAGATGATTGGAGACAAATCTAAACAATGGTTTCTTCCAGAGGAATATCCCAAGGCAACCTCGGGAAAACTCAGTACTCGACTCAGAATGGAATATCACATATTTAAGCAATTAAGCACAGTGGCTCACACAATCAAAGTAAGTGAGTGATTTTCCACAATGAACTCAAAGTCCTACATGAATGCATGCTGGGTTTAAAAAGAAAAATAAAACAAACTAAAATAGAAACTAGCCAAGGATAATATTGCTAAGCTGTGGAGAGTGGGTCATGATACCGAATCAATGAGCTGATACTGAGCCGGGGCCCGTTTATCCGCGTACCGACTCATCGAACGGAACCGTCGTCCCCATTCTATCACAACTTAACGGCCTATCCGTACGTCCTGAACTCTTCCGGGATCATCACTGTTTTTGTTTAAGGGGAACTCAAATCTCGGATTCGTCCAAGGTGTAAGGTCCTTGGCATGCTCTAGTAGCGTAAATATCATATAATACAATGCATGATAAGGGGGGACCACAATGATTGAATGATTAGGGGACAAGGCGGGACAAGGTGGGACATCGGTGGGACAATGGTACCCTACTCGATAATTAACATAACAAAACAAGATCACAACTATGCAAGCAAATTATCACGCACAACAAAACGAAACTGCCAACACTGTTCCTAGATTCCTTTCCTCACTATAAGTATCGCCCCTTTGGCCTTAAGAAAATGCATTCAAGGGCGAGTTAAGAAAGTTGAAGCTTAGGAGGAGATCTGAGTTCGAGATGGAAGGCGAGTCTTCCCGTCCCGTGAAGAAAAGCAAGCCCAGTAACGTGTGCAAGCGGCTTACCAACCTCGAAGGGCATCTCAGCGGGAGAATTCAGTCTCGAATGGTGAGTTACCATCTCTTTTTTGTGTTTCTGCAAGACTTTCTTACGCTCATTTTCGCCTTCTCCCCTTTTCTATTTCCAGCCGTATCCTCTCTTTCCTGGCCCGAGGAAGTTTTCAAGGTTACCATGGCTATCGAAGCTCACTTCGAACATCTCAATTATTATGAGGGCCATCATCAGAAAGTGGCATCTCCAAAAGCTCGTAACTCATGCCAAACATTACAACGAGATTCACATGGATTGGGCGGCTATGGGTGCACTAGTAGACCTTTGGCACCCTCAAACCCATACATTCATTTTCCCCACTTTCGAGGCAACTATTCTTCTTGAAGAAGCATAACTACTACTTGGCGTGAAGAAATTCCAGAGAAATGGCAAGTTAAAGGTTATGCGCATGCTAAGAAGGGTGACTTCCGAGGAGGTGCTCAGAAGCTTCATGCCGTCTGAAGCCATCAAGGGCGCCCAGACTCAGAAGGGAATTCATCTGCAAAAACTTGCAGATTGGGTCATAAATGCTCTTGAAAGGTTGACAAGCGATGATGATCGCATTGAAGGGCTCATGAAGGGATTCGCCATCTGCTTAGCGGGTGCTCTCCTATTCCCTTATGCTGACAACATAGTGGAGGAAGATCAGCTAAGCGCCATCTGTGGAATTTGGGAAGGAAAGAGAGTGAGACCTGCTATCCTTGCTTATCTTTACAGCGGACTCACGGCTTCCAGTATGGGTAAGCCTCCTTTTGGTTGCGCACTCCTTTTGAATTGTTGGACTGACTTGCATTTCAAATTTAACCATCGTGAGGGGATGTCGTCTACTTCAAGACTCTTCCAACAAAGCCCGCTTCACCATATGGTCAATGTGTTAGGCTCTAGTGGTAGTATAGCAAATCGCGTTCCCTGGCTGAAGAAACGAGAAGACTGGCGGGCTCACTTTAGTACCTTTGAAGAGTATATGTTCACTCGTGCACCGACATGCTTACTCCCATATGAGCTTCTCACGAGGTCTTCTCTTAACATGGAGCTCCAGCTTGTTGGCGCGTCTGAATTCATCCTTTACAACACGCACCGGTGTCATACTCAGATGGGCCTCCCTCGCCATTCATTCCCACTGCTATCCAACCTTCCTTTAATCAGGAAAAGGGAGCTGGGCACAGGGGGTGACGCAAGAAATGTGAAGACAATCAAAGCGTCATGGAAGGCCAGCATTACACTGAGGGCAACAGAGTCTGTGAGTGAGGACGAAGAACTGCTGAAAACTTATGTAATCGAGTTGGGGAAATTGAGGCCTGAGATGCCCAAACCCTAATGTATCTTATCTTGGAATGAATATGGAAACTTTAATGCGTATTTAGATCCTAACTCTCTTCTATTTTTTTTCTCTTTTTTATTCCTTTTTATCCTTTTTTTTATTTTTGGCACAAACATCTGCAATAGCCAGTGCTAGGTGGTAGCCAACCATTCCGGACAAGAGCCAAAAAATCAAGGCAACTAGCATGAGGAGTTGCCCTGAGATGCCCGGGAGCTGAAGATTTCTCTCCGAACGGCTAAGAGAGAGATAAAGCAAGAGATAATAGAGAGAGAAAAGGCAAAAATAGAGCAGCACAAGAGGCCCAAGAGATGGTGTAATATCCCGGACCTTTCGGATCCTTCTTCATGGGTCCCGGATCTAGTTTTCGGAGTGTCCGGCTCCGTTGTGTCCGAAATTTCGTTTCGGACATCTTTCGTGTTCGGATCGGCGCGATCCGGAGTCGTTTCGGAGGCCCGGAGGCGTTCCGCGGCTTTTTCCGCGTGTGTTTTCCGATTCCCGGTGTGTGTTTCGGCTTTTCTCTTCGGACGCTCGTTGCGGGTGAACCGGGCTGTTCACACGGACACGAGTGGTACCGTTGCGATCGGTGCGTTCCGAGGATCGCGGGGGTGTGATTTCCTAATTTTTGGAATTTTACGGATTTTCCGGGTTTTTCTATAAAACCCTTTTTCTTTTCTCTCTCCCCCCACCATCTTCTTCTTCCTCTCTTCTTCTTCCTCCTTCCTCCTCCACCGTGTCTCCCTCCCTCTCCCTCTCTTCCTCCCGGTTGGCCACGGCGAGCTCCCCTCCGGCTGCAGACGGCGGCGGGGCGACGGCGCGGTGACGTGGGCGGCGGCGAGGCGGTCGTGGGGGCGTGCGGCGAGCGTGGGAAGCTTAAGGAAGAACGAGGGTTTTCAAGCGTTCTTCGCGATTCGTGGACGATCCGGCGGAGCATTCGCTCCATTGAGGTAGGGTGACGTTCCCTAGCTCTTCGCCGTTCTTTTCCGTGGTTTGTAGGCCGCAGGGAGGCCGAGAGAGGCATGTTTGGGCGTTTTTGGGGTTTTTCCATGTTTTGGGGTGAGCCGCCCGATCTATGGTTTTAGCCCATGATTCTATGTTTTGGTGGCTTAGATGCATGCTAGGGGTCCCCAGGGGTCTTCCCCCTTGTTTTCCCCCTCTCCGGTGGAGGTACGGGGGCGTGGTTGGTGTTTTTGGGGTTTTCCCGCCGTAGCGTGCTCTGGGGCAAGCGACGGTCACTCCAGTGACCATCACATGCTTGTAACGCCCCTAGAGGGGTGCGTTACTTCCCTGGGTGTTGGCCTTTGGGGTCGAGGGCTGTAACGGTCCTGCGACTGGCCGCCGTTTGCTAGTGACGCCCCTGGGCTGGGCCGTCACATGCGTTTCGACCGTTGGTTTTGACCGTTGGGGGTCAGGCCATGTAACGCACCGAGATAGGCGCGTTACATGCGTGTAACGCACTGGGGCAGGAGCGTTACTTCCTGTTGTCCCCCATGTGGATGGGCCAAGCGACGCACTGGGCCCAGCGCGTTACTTCCAAGCGACGCGCTGGGGCAGGCGCGTCACTTCCCTTTCCATCCCGAGCGTGAGGGCCATGCGACGCGCTGGTCTAGGCGCGTCACATGCGAGTAACGCACTGAGCCCGACGCGTTGCTTGTAAGCGACGCGCCAGGGTAAGCGCGTTACTTTCCCTGTGGTTTTGGAGGGTGTGGGGCGCCGTGTGACGGCCTGTCTCAGGCGCGTTACTTTCAAGCGACGCACGTGAGCAGGCGCGTCACTTCCCCTACCCCTCTGGCCGTGTGACGGTCTGCCTTAGACCGCCATTTGTAAGTGACGGCCCTAGAGTGGACCGCCATTTGGCTGTGACGGTCCAGGGTCGGACCGCCACTTCCTGTGTTGCCCCATGAGGGTGGCAACCTCGCTTTTCTCCGACCGTGGTCTCCGTGCGACGGGACTAGTGCGTGGGGTGATTCCCACACGTTGTCGGGCTTGGGCGTTGTTTTTCGTAACTTGAGAGTCTACTCCTTCAGTGACCCTCCACTAGTCGTAGCCTACTAGTACGCGTGTGCTAGTCGCACCAGGGAGTGGTGTACGGGCTGACCTTTAGAGACGGTTTGTGGACCGGTTACCGTTGGGCCCCACGTCTTGCAGCCAGAGTCCGGCTGAGGGGAAAACCGGTCAGAGGGCCAGACCAGGGACGCGCGGTCTGTGTGTGCACACGTGGTTGGGGGCGGTTGGACCCACGTCGACGGACGTGACCCCAGCTAGTCACTTGTTGTGGTTACTTGTACGGTGTTTGCGCCTCGGGTAGGACCTACCATGTCAGGCGGTTCACCTGCGGTGCGGTGTAAGACGTCAGGGGACGCTACCGGCTGTGCTTCTAGTGGGTGGTACTCCTGTCGAGTACGGAGTGTCAGACTGTCAGTCGTGTGTTTCCGACCTTCGGGTTTTGACGGTTCGACCGTTGAGTTTCGGTCTTCTCGTACCGTGGCACGTGTGTCGGTTTGCGTGCCGTTAGGGTCTAGTTCTGTAGAGTACAGGGCTTTCCTTTCCGAGGTACCTTCCTACCGCTAGGGTAGTGGTTTCTCGTTTTACGAGGTAGGGTTCGAGTGATCCCTACTGAGTCTTGTTCCGAGACTCATTCCCTGCGTGTTTTCACCGTGTTTCAGGTGAGGCGCCACCTTCGGGGAGCGTGTCTGGAGCGCAGCGGAAGCGTGGTGCGGGTGCCCAGAGGTAGTGCCAGAGGTCAGAGCCGGGGGATGCCCCGTGTAGCTGTACTTTTCTTTCTTGTCACTGTACTAGTCGTGGACTACTGTTGCTGTTGTTGTTAGTTTATTGTGGACCATGTAAAATGTTAATTCATTTCCTGCTTAATATCATAACTGTTTAATTTCTGCAATTATTTGTGATGCTTGTGTAGTTTCCACACCATCCTTTTAACCCTTCCGAGTCTTCGGGCTCGTGGGTGGCGGTGCGAGTCTCGGGTTATCGGGCCTTCCCGGTAATCGGATTCTCGGGTCGTTACAGCTGGTATCAGAGCGCGGTTGTGGAATTACATGGGAATTATAGGTAATTGTATTGGTCCACTAGTCCACAACGATGATGTACATGTGACGCTGGCATGGGGCACCGCGTGTTTTATTCTGACCTTCCGTTTCTGAGTTTTCTGTCTTGTGCTTCAGGAGCGAGGATGGCGCCGAGGAGGAGTTCTCGCTCTCAGCAGGGGCAGTCGGCTGGAGGTCAGGAGATCCAGCAGGGGGTCCAGAGGGACCAGGAGGAGCATAGCAGAGTTCCGGGAGCTACCGAGGCCGCGGATGCTGCGAGGGCTCCGGGGGCCGAGGGTTTTCTCCGTGGCATGTACCATCTCATGGCTCAGCAGTTCGGCGGAGAGGCCGGTGAGGGCTCGTCAGTCAGGGGTGGGCCAGGCCGAGCAGTGAGGGATTTCATGCAGTTCCATCCACCTTACTTTAGCGGCCAGGCAGACCCTGATGCGGCTCGTGATTGGCTTGATGAGATGGAGCGGGTGTTCAGTTCTGCGAAGAGTGCTGTCGAGGACAGAGTGGTGTTAGCCTACAACCAGTTGCAGGGTACGGCTCGGAGGTGGTGGTCTTCCGAGTGGAAGACGTCCTTTCAGCTTCGTCCGCTTGAGCAGATCGAGTGGGATGACTTTGTCAGTGCTTTCGAGCGTACGTACTGTCCAGACGTTGTTGCTACGCAGCGGATGCGGGAGTTTCTGGAGCTGGTGCAGGGTGACTTGTCCGTGTTGCAGTACAGGGCCCGATTTGTCGAGCTGGGTCGGTACGCACCTCATATCATGGAGCATGAGAGGGTGAGGACGACGCAGTTTGTGCAGGGCTTGAGGCTGGAGCTGAGGCACCATCTGATCGCGAATGGGGCCACTGATCTCGAGACGGCGTCTCGTGTTGCGATTTCCTTGGAGATGGATATGCAGAGGACTCGAGGACCGATCAGTCAGGGGCAGGCTTCATCGGGCAGTGTGCAGCAGCCGTTTCCTTTGCAGCGGCAGGGATCGGTGGGTGGATCGCGAGGACCTTGTCCACGGTGTAGTGGGACCCACCCAGGCAGGCAGTGCACGGCGCCGATCATCTGTTTTCGGTGTGACCAGCCAGGGCACATGGCGCGTGACTGTCCTCAGAGGCCGCCGCAGCAGCAAGTTTCCCAGCAGCAGCAGCAGCAGGGACAGTATCCGCCGCTACCCAGGTCAGCTAGTGTGGGAGGCAGGCAGAGAGCTCGTGGCCAGATCACGCACTTGACCAGGGCAGAGGCAATGGCGTCGCAGCTCGTGGAAGGTACCGTTCAGATTTTGGGTTGTGCGGCTCGGGTTTTATTTGATTCTGGCGCGTCTCATTCGTTCATTTCGGAGGATTTCGCGTCGAGCGTCGAGGAGCCGGTGACCCAGTTGTCCTGTGATTTGGCTGTGGAGTTGCCTTCGGGTGACTTTATGGTCACTCCGTATTGCTTCGACCAGGTTCCGGTGTGGATCGATGGGCAGAGTATGCCAGGCAGGTTGTATGCGTTGCAGCTTCGGGATTACGACGTGATTCTAGGCATGGATTGGCTCGAGACTCATGGAGCGGTGGTGGATTGTGGGATGAAGAGGGTCTACTTCCAACATCCGAGCAAGAGGACCTTCTATTTCCAAGGTATCCGTTCCGCCTCTTCTCGATTTCTTATCTCTGCTATTCGAGCCCGTCGATTGCTTGATTCAGGTTGTCAGGGTTTTCTCGCGTCTGTGGTTGTGTCTGACCGGATGGAGCCGAATGTCGAGGACATTGCGGTGGTGTGCGAGTTTCCCGATGTTTTTCCTGAGGAGTTGCCTGGATTACCTCCCCAGCGGGAGATCGATTTCGTGATCGAGGTTGTACCTGGTACGGGACCTTTGGCGAAGGCTCCCTACCGTATGGCCCCCGCGGAGTTGAGGGAGTTGAGGGCGCAGTTGCAGGAACTGTTGGCCAAGGGGTACATTCGTCCGAGCTTTTCCCCTTGGGGTGCGCCCGTGTTGTTTGTGAAGAAGAAGGACGGTAGTCTGCGGTTGTGCATTGACTATCGACAGCTGAATGAAGTGACCATTAAGAACAAGTATCCATTGCCGCGGATTGATGACTTGTTCGACCAGCTGCAGTCCGCGCGAGTGTTCTCGCGGATTGATTTGCGGTCCGGTTACTATCAGCTGAGAATTCGCGAGTCCGATGTGGAGAAGACTGCGTTCAGTACGAGGTACGGGCATTATGAGTTTCTGGTGATGCCGTTTGGGCTCACCAATGCCCCAGCAGCCTTCATGGACTTGATGCAGAGGGTGTTCCACCCGTATTTGGACCAGTTCGTGGTCATTTTCGTGGATGACATCCTTGTTTATTCGCGGTCTGCTGAGGAGCATGCGTACCATTTGGGTGTGGTGCTGCAGACGTTGCGAGATCACCAGTTGTATGCGAAGCTCAGCAAGTGCGAGTTTTGGCTCAGTGAGGTGCACTTTCTGGGGCACGTGATTTCTGGTGATGGCATTTCCGTGGATCCCGCCAAGGTCGAGGCTGTGATGCAATGGCCGAGGCCGAGGTCGGTGACGGAGATCCGGAGTTTCTTGGGGCTTGCGGGTTATTATCGCCGGTTTATCCAGGATTTTTCCCGCATTGCGACCCCGATGACGAGGCTCACGCGGAAGGATGTGCCTTTCGTCTGGTCCGAGGAGTGTGAGCAGAGCTTTAGGGAACTGAAGAGATTGCTCACCTCGGCTCCGGTGTTGGTTTTGCCTTCTGGATCGGGAGGTTTTGTGGTGTGTACAGATGCTTCCGGCGTCGGATTGGGTGCTGTTCTGATGCAGCATGGTAGAGTGGTGGCTTATGCATCTCGGCAGCTAAAGCCCCATGAGGAGAACTACCCTACCCATGACCTTGAGTTGGCGGCAGTGATCTTCGCGCTGAAGATCTGGAGGCATTATCTGTACGGTGAGAAGTTCGAGGTGTTCACTGACCATCAGAGTTTGAGGTATGTGTTCTCGCAGAGAGATCTGAACCTCAGACAAAGGCGTTGGATGGAGTTCATGAAGGACTATGACTTCACCCTGTCTTATCAGCCGGGCAGGATGAA
Organism: Amorphophallus konjac; assembly: GCA_022559845.1. Taxonomy (NCBI): domain Eukaryota; kingdom Viridiplantae; phylum Streptophyta; class Magnoliopsida; order Alismatales; family Araceae; genus Amorphophallus; species Amorphophallus konjac. The sequence goes on along the minus strand of CM040117.1, from coordinate 268,426,913 downwards.
TGTCGTCACCGATGCCTTGAGTAGGAAGGTTGCGGTCAGTACCTTGATGCTGAGGAAGTGGAGGCTCTGGGAACAGGTGCCCGAAGTATCTTTCAGGCTCAAGATTCCCCAGGAGCCAGGGTTGGCAGTGCTTGCGAGTCTGACTGTCACTCCTGCTATTCGTCGTCAGGTGACAGAGGCTCAGCATGCGGACCCTGAGTTGCCCCGGATTCTTGCGATGGCTGATGTGGAGCTCGGCGAGGACGGTGCTGCGAGGTTTCGTGGCAAGCTGTACGTCCCAGCGGAGGAGCAGGTTCGTCCTGCGGTGTTACGCGAGGCTCATGGGAGCAGGTACACTGTGCACCCGGGTGCGACGAAGATGTATCGGAACTTGCGGAGGCAGTTCTGGTGGCCTGGCATGAAGAGAGATGTGGCCGAGTTTGTGGCCAGGTGCCTGATCTGCTAGCAGGTGAAGGCAGAGCATCAGCGACCAGGCGGTACTCTCCAGCCCTTGGATGTTCCTGCTTGGAAGTGGGACCATGTGACCACGGATTTTGTGGTGGGGTTGCCCAGAACCCCGAGTGGGCAGGACAGTATCTGGTTGCTGGTGGATCGGCTGACGAAGGTGACGCGGTTGCTACCGGTCAAAGTCAGCTGGAGCGTGCCTAAGTTGGCTCGTCTTTATGTGGAGCGGATCGTGCCGTTGCATGGGGTTCCCATTTCGATCGTGTCGGATCGGGATCCGCGCTTCACTTCTGGATTCTGGAGGAGTTTCCAGCGAGCTCTTGGCACGGAGTTGGCATTTAGCTCGGCGTATCATCCACAGTCAGATGGTCAGTCTGAGAGGACCATTCAGACCTTGGAGGACATGCTGAGATCCTGCTGCCTGGAGTGGCAGGGGAGTTGGATTCATCACCTACCGTTGGTGGAGTTTGCCTATAACAACAGCTTTCATTCGAGCATCGGCATGGCTCCTTATGAGGCATTGTATGGGCGTCCTTGCCGGACTCCACTTGATTGGTTTGAGGTGGGTGAGCGTGTTTTGACGGGACCGGAATTGGTGCAGCAATGTGTGGATGTTGTGCACCTGGTTCGTCAGAACATGTTGGCGGCCCAGAGTCGGCAGAAGAGCTATGCTGACCGTAGGCGGCAGCCCCTCGAGTTCGCCGTGGGCGATCATGTGTTCTTGAGAGTTTCTCCGATGAAGGGGGTGATGCGGTTTGGACGGCGTGGGAAGCTGAGTCCCCGCTATATTGGTCCTTTCGCGATTGTGGAGCGCATCGGTGAGGTTGCTTACCGGTTGCAGTTACCCTCTGAGTTGGCGTCGGTGCATGACGTGTTCCACGTCTCTATGTTGCGGAAGTATATGCCCGATGACTCTCATGTGCTCGAGTTTTCCGTTTGGCCTGAGGTGACTCCAGATCTTTCTCTCCCAGAGTTTCCGATCCGCGTGGAGGATAGGCGAGAGCAGCGCCTGCGAAACAAGGTCATTCCCTTGGTAAAGGTCGTGTGGCAACGACACTCTGGTGGTGAGGCTTCATGGGAACGTGAGGACGAGATGCGTCAGCAGTTCCCGTACTTGTTTGAGTGAGTCTTCCTCTTCTTTCCCCTTGGGTTGTTCTCAATTTCGAGGACGAAATTCCTTAAGGGGGGAGGGCTGTAATATCCCGGACCTTTCGGATCCTTCTTCATGGGTCCCGGATCTAGTTTTCGGAGTGTCCGGCTCCGTTGTGTCCGAAATTTCGTTTCGGACATCTTTCGTGTTCGGATCGGCGCGATCCGGAGTCGTTTCGGAGGCCCGGAGGCGTTCCGCGGCTTTTTCCGCGTGTGTTTTCCGATTCCCGGTGTGTGTTTCGGCTTTTCTCTTCGGACGCTCGTTGCGGGTGAACCGGGCTGTTCACACGGACACGAGTGGTACCGTTGCGATCGGTGCGTTCCGAGGATCGCGGGGGTGTGATTTCCTAATTTTTGGAATTTTACGGATTTTCCAGGTTTTTCTATAAAACCCTTTTTCTTTTCTCTCTCCCCCCACCATCTTCTTCTTCCTCTCTTCTTCTTCCTCCTTCCTCCTCCACCGTGTCTCCCTCCCTCTCCCTCTCTTCCTCCCGGTTGGCCACGGCGAGCTCCCCTCCGGCTGCAGACGGCGGCGGGGCGACGGCGCGGTGACGTGGGCGGCGGCGAGGCGGTCGTGGGGGCGTGCGGCGAGCGTGGGAAGCTTAAGGAAGAACGAGGGTTTTCAAGCGTTCTTCGCGATTCGTGGACGATCCGGCGGAGCATTCGCTCCATTGAGGTAGGGTGACGTTCCCTAGCTCTTCGCCGTTCTTTTCCGTGGTTTGTAGGCCGCAGGGAGGCCGAGAGAGGCATGTTTGGGCGTTTTTGGGGTTTTTCCATGTTTTGGGGTGAGCCGCCCGATCTATGGTTTTAGCCCATGATTCTATGTTTTGGTGGCTTAGATGCATGCTAGGGGTCCCCAGGGGTCTTCCCCCTTGTTTTCCCCCTCTCCGGTGGAGGTACGGGGGCGTGGTTGGTGTTTTTGGGGTTTTCCCGCCGTAGCGTGCTCTGGGGCAAGCGACGGTCACTCCAGTGACCGTCACATGCTTGTAACGCCCCTAGAGGGGTGCGTTACTTCCCTGGGTGTTGGCCTTTGGGGTCGAGGGCTGTAACGGTCCTGCGACTGGCCGCCGTTTGCTAGTGACGCCCCTGGGCTGGGCCGTCACATGCGTTTCGACCGTTGGTTTTGACCGTTGGGGGTCAGGCCATGTAACGCACCGAGATAGGCGCGTTACATGCGTGTAACGCACTGGGGCAGGAGCGTTACTTCCTGTTGTCCCCCATGTGGATGGGCCAAGCGACGCACTGGGCCCAGCGCGTTACTTCCAAGCGACGCGCTGGGGCAGGCGCGTCACTTCCCTTTCCATCCCGAGCGTGAGGGCCATGCGACGCGCTGGTCTAGGCGCGTCACATGCGAGTAACGCACTGAGCCCGACGCGTTGCTTGTAAGCGACGCGCCAGGGTAAGCGCGTTACTTTCCCTGTGGTTTTGGAGGGTGTGGGGCGCCGTGTGACGGCCTGTCTCAGGCGCGTTACTTTCAAGCGACGCACGTGAGCAGGCGCGTCACTTCCCCTACCCCTCTGGCCGTGTGACGGTCTGCCTTAGACCGCCATTTGTAAGTGACGGCCCTAGAGTGGACCGCCATTTGGCTGTGACGGTCCAGGGTCGGACCGCCACTTCCTGTGTTGCCCCATGAGGGTGGCAACCTCGCTTTTCTCCGACCGTGGTCTCCGTGCGACGGGACTAGTGCGTGGGGTGATTCCCACACGTTGTCGGGCTTGGGCGTTGTTTTTCGTAACTTGAGAGTCTACTCCTTCAGTGACCCTCCACTAGTCGTAGCCTACTAGTACGCGTGTGCTAGTCGCACCAGGGAGTGGTGTACGGGCTGACCTTTAGAGACGGTTTGTGGACCGGTTACCGTTGGGCCCCACGTCTTGCAGCCAGAGTCCGGCTGAGGGGAAAACCGGTCAGAGGGCCAGACCAGGGACGCGCGGTCTGTGTGTGCACACGTGGTTGGGGGCGGTTGGACCCACGTCGACGGGCGTGACCCCAGCTAGTCACTTGTTGTGGTTACTTGTACGGTGTTTGCGCCTCGGGTAGGACCTACCATGTCAGGCGGTTCACCTGCGGTGCGGTGTAAGACGTCAGGGGACGCTACCGGCTGTGCTTCTAGTGGGTGGTACTCCTGTCGAGTACAGAGTGTCAGACTGTCAGTCGTGTGTTTCCGACCTTCGGGTTTTGACGGTTCGACCGTTGAGTTTCGGTCTTCTCGTACCGTGGCACGTGTGTCGGTTTGCGTGCCGTTAGGGTCTAGTTCTGTAGAGTACAGGGCTTTCCTTTCCGAGGTACCTTCCTACCGCTAGGGTAGTGGTTTCTCGTTTTACGAGGTAGGGTTCGAGTGATCCCTACTGAGTCTTGTTCCGAGACTCATTCCCTGCGTGTTTTCACCGTGTTTCAGGTGAGGCGCCACCTTCGGGGAGCGTGTCTGGAGCGCAGCGGAAGCGTGGTGCGGGTGCCCAGAGGTAGTGCCAGAGGTCAGAGCCGGGGGATGCCCCGTGTAGCTGTACTTTTCTTTCTTGTCACTGTACTAGTCGTGGACTACTGTTGCTGTTGTTGTTAGTTTATTGTGGACCATGTAAAATGTTAATTCATTTCCTGCTTAATATCATAACTGTTTAATTTCTGCAATTATTTGTGATGCTTGTGTAGTTTCCACACCATCCTTTTAACCCTTCCGAGTCTTCGGGCTCGTGGGTGGCGGTGCGAGTCTCGGGTTATCGGGCCTTCCCGGTAATCGGATTCTCGGGTCGTTACAGATGGAGCTCTGAGAGAAAGAGCATCCAGACATGGCTCGCTCTGCAGATTGGAGGGGATTAGAGCTCGCAACAAAGGAGCTCCTGGAGTTGGTAGCATCTTCATCGGCAGAGCATAGGGCAGCTCAGCTAGCGGCCTCAACTTCAAGAGCTTTGCGGCCTATCAGGGTCGCGAGAGAGAGAGGAGAACGACGAGGAGCACTGCCGAAGAGCAGGTGGGAACGCATGGCGCGACAAAGCGATTGCTGCATCACGGAACTATAGAAGGCCTCCGAGGGACTTCTTGCCTTGGGAGAGAGAAGAGAAGCGACCAGGAGGGTGATGAGGGTTAGTGAGTGACTTACACACCCACTCTCTCCTCATCACGGGCACAAACCCTTATATAGATGTGTGAGTGGAATGGTTTAGTTTGAACACTACTTGTTTGCCCTTAATGTGTTCCTTCTGCTCTACAGCTCTTCTCTACCACATGGGTTCCCGCGAGACGTGCTCGACGAGATGTCTCCTTAAAACATGGAGCGGTGACTCACCATAGCCATGATTTTCAAAGGGGATCTACCACCGACTTCAACAATATCGGCCCTTGGTGCTCTTTTCCCGCGTGAATGCCCCTCATTTCCTTGTTTGCGCTAAAAGTAGTCGCAATAGGACAAGAGACACGGGGAATCTTTGGACCGAATAGGAGTGGCGGTTCAACAAACCACAGCTCCGCTCCATTTACTCCACATGGCAAAGTGGCACGCGAGTGTCCCGTGGCCATGACTTTCAAAGGAATCTACCACCAATTTCAACATCGTCGGTCCCTGGTCCTGTTTTCCCGTATAAATGTCCCCCACTTTCTCCTTTGCGCTAACAGTAGTCGCAACGGGACAATGAACCTGGGGAATCTTTGGACCACGTCTAGGGACGACAAGTTAACAAATCACGCCTCCAAATCGATCACTATAAATGGCAGAGTGACATGCGAGAGTAAAGAGAGGGTGACTTGTCGTAAAGGCTGTTGCTGGGGTGATGGTGATAGATCCAGATCACCTTCTTTCCGATCCTCTAAATACCTCCCCTTTCGCTTGACTTGGAAACACCAAAGTCGTAAGAGCTAATTTGAGGAGTGAAGGTTTGTAAAGGGAGAGGTAACGAGCGTTGCTCATTTTTTTGCAGGATGGAAGGTGAATCTAACTTCAGAGCAGAAGGTGAGTCTTCCTGCTCCTCGAAGAGGAGCCGGTCTGGGAGTAGTTCCAGAAGACTCTCATAAGTCGAAGGACAACTAAGTGAAAGGACCCTATCACAGCTGGTAAGTGGATCCTTTCGTTCCTTTCTTCATACTTTCTTCTCCTTTCTTCCTTAGCGAAGCTCCCTTTTGTCACTTCTTGTGGATGTGCAGGGCATGATAAGATCGCACATCTCATGGGAGCTGGTGGTAGTGGCCTATCGAGGTCTCCCGGACTTCCAGAAGGCCAGATTAGACGTGATGGGGTTCGGGGCCTTCCTCAGAATCGAGCCGATCAAGCTCGACCTTGCCCTTATCCAGGCACTGCGCAAAAGGTGGGACCCGATAAGTCGGGCATTCCTGATGCCTTGGGGGCACATGGTGCCCAGCCTTGAAGACGTGGTCCGGATCACGGGCCTCAAAGTAGATGGAGAGGCCGTGACTGGCGTCACTTATGCGGACTACCGAGAAGGTGCCCAAAAGCTGCTGGGGCTAAATCTTGACGGCCGGAGGAATAGGTCAGTAGCGAAGGCGTCGATCATGGAAGCGCTAGGGCTTACTGACATTCGTCCACGGGACGACGAGTCCCTGGAGGAATTCATGGAAAGAGCCGAAAGAGGAGCCCGTGTTGTGTACTGCGTGGACGCCAGCAACTGGGAAAGGACCAACATGGATCTGAGGAGGTTCCATATCTTTCTGTTGGGCAAGTTGCTACTGGGCTCCAAGGGAGACAATATACACTGCCGCTTCCTGGAGCTGCTCGTGGATTTGGAGAGAGTAGGACAGTACGCCTGGGGAGCTGCCGTACTAGAGCATCTATTCACAGGTCTGTCGCAAAGGACAGGCCAAGAGGTGACAATAAATGGGTTTACGCCCTTCATTCAGGTAAAAGATTATTATTTTTTTTATTTGTGTTTTTATGCTTTTTTTGTATTTGTTGATGCCAATGACACATGATGTTGTAGCTATGGAGCTACTATTATATTCCAATGGGGAGAGCTCGACACTGGCAGCCAATGACGATCCCATTGGCTAGGCGGTGGCAACCCGTCATGAGTACAACACCACTATCCTACCAACTGATGGTATTGAGACGGGAGCTGCAAGAGTTCCCTGCAACGATGGTAGGATACTCTTTTCTATTTTTTTGTTTTGTTCATTTTTTACCATTTTTGCATTTTTTAGTAACTAAGAAGATATGTACAACCCAACATAGGTAAACTGGAGGCCTTACTCGAACATGGTCGATGTCGACCAGCCGTGGGTAATCGGAAGCCGTGCTCGGTTCGGGCGGGACCTCTGGCTCCATTGCTTGAATGAGATCGAGCCCCTCAGGCTGTGATTAGCCATGAGGACCCTCGGACTTGCCCAGGAGTGGGTGTGTGACCACATCACCCAGCGTCGGAAAGAAGACGCGCGGACCGGCAACCTGCGTTGATTGGAGGGTGCGCTTCCCCGAACAGTACGAAGACTGGCAGCGGGGAGGCACGCTCGTGGAATCACAGGCGCAAGACAGCGAGGATTACCTAAGGCTCTACAGGGCAATGCATGCGGAGAGACTCCAACTTGGAGGGCTTGTGGAGGTAGAATAAAACATAATTTTTTACCTTTTACATTTTCTCCATTTTTTTGTTCTTTTGGTGAACTCCTAAGCCATAACTGTAGGATGCCCATGACACCATCATAACGAACTTACGAGCTCATTTGGCGGACACGGAGCAAGAGTTGAATGACACCCGAGCGGCTCTGGGTTCATCAGTAAGTATTCATGTACACACTCGTGATATGATTTGAGATTCATGGCACTAACCACTTAAATGTCACCTCATGTGCCGCAGCGTGCCCAGCTTGATGCAGTTTCATCGGCAATGGGGGCAGACGGCGCTTCTTCCAGTCTATGTATTCCTACTTCAGAGTTAGATCTACTCTACGAGCAGCTTGCTCATACCACACAACGGGCTACGGAAGCAGAAGGGATGCTTTCTGCACATGTGAGTCTCTTCATTTAATTTCCCTTGTTGAAGCATTGCCATATGCTTGAGATGATATGTATGGCAGGAGAAAGAAATAGAGGAGGCACTCGCGCATGTCACCCAGAAGGAGGCTAGAATAGCCGAGCTAGAAGAGGAACTGCGTCGTCGTCCAGATGACGACTCCTCTAGGGACGCTGTGGAGCTAAGGATCACCCTTCAGCTGGAGAGAGAAGACAGGGAGAGAGAACGCGCCGAGAGAGAAAGGGACAGGGAACGAGAAAAGGCCAAGAGATTGGCCGATAAAGAGGAAAAGAGGGCCCTGGAGGCCCAATTATTTGAATTGAGGACCAGTCTTGGCCTCGCCGAGCAATGGTTGAAGGATGGCGAGGAGCGCTACCGAAGAGCACGAGAGCGTGGCTTTCGTGTTAGTAGCTTCTTTGCTACCCTCGCATATCAACGTCGGGGTGTGGAGATTGGAAGAGAAGCACTGAGCAGTAGAAGTACCGCTTTTCGTAGTTGGGTAGCACCCTCTAGAGCGTCTTGTCCGGAGAGCGGTGGGACGAGTAATGTAGAGAGAGAAGGTGGAACTTAATGTACAACTTCTAGTTTTGGAATGGAATAAAAAGTTTGGTTTTTTTAATTTTTCATCTCTTTCTTGCTATCTGGAATCCCTGCACACATCACTAAAACAAACAAGTCAGAATTTCTGCTCTGACTTGGCCCCTTGCTCAATAAGCAGGTTTGTTTTGACTGTCCTTGATAATGGGTCAAGGGGCCAAGCCTTTATTAATAAAGGCAAGATAAAGATATGATGATGAATGCGGCACACAAACACACGGATGCAAGCGAAATTTAAAAGTGGGATACTGCATGCAAATGCAATCATAGGAAATGTATTTTTTTTCTGTTATTTTTATTTTTCTTGCATTTTTTTGTTGTTTTATTTTTATATCATTTTTTTGTTTTGCATATATCTACATTTTTCTCTTTTTCCTTTTTTTGGTGTTTTTATCATTGTCATCATTTTTGTTGCTAATGCCTGGTAAGGACCCATAGGGCACCTAACCTGCATGAGAATAGGGATTTCTTACTAACCTCTCAGATATCCTAAGTGCACATCTAGGTTGATTTGGGCCTTTAAACTCCTCGAATGATAATCCCGCCGGTTAAGACTTATCCTGATGACAATGCCGTCATGCCATGCTTAGGCTCCCAGTTGCTTCCGACCACAGGGATTCACCCAAAATATGTTCGAGGTAAATGATTTGCCCGACCCGGGTCTATTTCCTCACAACTCTAGATGGTATATAATGGAACACCTTGGAACCCAAATGACCAACCGCGCAACGCTGACCCGGAATCAGACGCCGTCGCACCTATAGGTGACGCGCTTGCATTGGTCTAAGCCCGAGGTTAGACTAGAAGACATTAAGGTGGTAGATAAAGGTCTTGACCGGCCAGAAACACGGAGACTCTTTCACAGCAACGACTTTTGCTTTTCAAAATAAATAACCATATGCTTGTATTGAAAGGAGGTTGCAGGCCTTGGCGAGTTTCACCCTTTGGGAACTCTATTGAGCCTTCATCTTTAGGGGAAGACGGAAGAATATTGGGGGCAAACTTCCTGAGAGGACCGGTAAAACCGTTAACCCGGCGAGCCAGTAGGTGCGCACTTAACTTCCCCTTTTGGGCAACTTCAGATCAAATCTCGAGCATTTACATCTCATGACCCCTTTTGTGTAATTTGACTTTCAGTCGAAGGGGTTTGATTTAGTGGAATCAGGCACGGTTACGACCAGGCCTTTCTTTTGACTTTGATTTCTTGCTTTTCTTTTCTGATTTTTTTTTGATAGATTTTTGCAAGGGACATAATATTTTGATATTATGGAATCCCTCTTGGATGCCTGCGGGGACACTGCCCTCTTCTCGTGCTCTGACCGATGCTCGAGGAATTGGATCCTATTCTTACCCTGGGGGGTTGTGTTTGTGTTTCCCGTGCTCAGCGTTTTAAGGGCGTCGTCTGTCTCATTCGGTCGAAGAGAGAGAGAATAAAGATTTAAGCCTTCTGGAGACCTTCTGGGTGAGGCCTCACCATGAGCGATGCTAACGATCCTTATAGAACACATGTGTACATGCATGTTGCCTTCTTTTAAAGGGGGCATAAGTCGAACCAGTCGGACAGGGATCTCTACGGTTCTGACAAACAAGAACCTGAGACCTACCAAATCTTAATGGGCCCTATTCTAACATGGAGGTTGAATGCAATGACTTAACTACATGGTGATCTCCATGCATCAGCATTTTGAATTTTCTATTTTTTTATCTTTTCTTTTATTTTATACACATGTTTTTGTTGTTTTCATTATTTTTTCATTTTTTTTGTTGTTTTCCTTTTCATTATCATTTTTAGTTTTTTATTTATGTTTTTTTAAAAAAAACTATGTACACCTGTCTAAGGGTAGTACTTTTTAAGATACAATCCATTCCAAGGGTGAGATAACTCAACTCCCTCAGCATTAACTAGCGTGTAGGCGTTACCAGGATGCACAGCCTGAACTATGTATGGTCCCTCCCAATTGGGTTGGAGCTTAGAACGCGGCCCGCCAGGTTTTACAAAAATTCTTTTCACTACCGTTTCACCAACTTTGAATTTTCTCTCGACAACCTTCTTTTGATAAAAACGTGCGAGTCTATTTTGGTATACACGAGCATGCTCGGCTGCGGCCCTGCGCTTTTCATCTAAGAGTTCCAATTGGGCAAGGAGTGAGTCACGACGTTCGTCGAGGGGAAGTTCTTTATCCAATTGTACCCTAAGAGAAGGGACCAGAATCTCATATGGGACTACCGCCTCCATCCCGTAAGTAAGGGCGAATGGAGTTTGCCCAGTGGGAGTACGGACTGAAGTGCGATAAGCCCATAGAGCTTCAATAAGTTTTTTTGGCCAATCCAAGAATCTGCTAGACTCATAGGTTTTCTTTATGATTTTAATCAATGTTTTATTAGTGGCCTCCGCTTGGCCATTGCCTTGTGGATAATATGGTGATGAATGATGCAATGCAATCTTATACCTTTGGCAGAGGTCCTTAAGGTCCTGAGAAATGAATTGTGGCCCATTGTCGGTGATGATAGTTCTTGGGATGCCAAATCTGGCAATGATGTTCTACATAATGAACTTGCACACTGTTGATGTCTTGATTTCCGTGTAAGCTTCGGCTTCAGCCCATTTGGTGAAGTACTCCGTTGCAGTGAGGATGAAGGATTTTTGCTTGGTGAGGGAGTTAGGATCACCAAGAGGACCAATGATGTCGAATGCCCACATGGAGAAAGGCCATGGGGAGGACACTGGATGGAGAGAGGAAGATGGGGAATGGATCTTATCGACGTGAAGTTGACACTTGACACACCTACGGACATAGACAACACAATCTTCCTCCATGGTGGGCCAGTAAAAGCCTTACCGAAGGATCTTCTTAGCCAGCATTTGGCTGTTCACATGGTCACCGCACACGCCTGAGTGTGCTTCCTCTACACACTTCCAGGACTCGTTATCATCAAGACACCTCAGAAGAACACCAGTGAGGCTTTTCTTGTATAGCAATCCTCCAACAAGTGTGTACCTCTGGGCTACTCTTCTTATGACCCTCTTATCTTCTGTTGTTGCCTCTTCAGGATAAGATTGGTCTTTGTAATATTTAACAATCTCATATAACCATGGCTTCTCCTCATCAGCCAATTCTTCTTCCGATTTGACCAACATAATTTCCCTCTTTTCAACAACTTCTCTATCCTGAGCCATCTTTGACATTTCCTCCTGAACCCTTAAATAGGAAGGGTTATGAATAGCAGGGAGGATAAGCTTGTGGATAGAAACGGACAGAGCCCTTCTGCCCAGAGGAAACCTTAATGATGATGCCAACGAAGCAAGGGCGTCGGCGAGAATGTTCTGATTGCGAGGAACATGGACAAAGACTAACTTGTTAAACAGTTTGGCAAAAGCAACAGTGAGCTCTTGATATGGCTTGAGCTTGGGATCGCGTGTGCGATATTTAGTGAGCACCTGGCGAAGAACAAGTTGACTATCACCTATGACTCGCAATTCGGTGACCCAGGAGGAATAGGCAAGATTCAGACATGTTAGAAGAGCTTCGTATTCAGCCACGTTATTGGTGACTGGAAATGAGAGCTGAAATGCCTCTGGGATAGTGACGCCTTCGGGCGACAAAAGGACAATGCCAATACCTCTCCCCTAGGAATTCAAAGCTCCATCAAAATATAATGTCCACATGGGATCATCAGACTGGGTAATGGACATTAGTTCCTCATCTAGAAACTCTGATTGAACAGAATCAAATTTGGGGAGAGGGTGGTGAGCAAGATGCTCAGCTATAGCATAGTCTTTAATCACCTTTTGCTAGATATAGATGATTTCGAATTGAGATAGAAAGCTTTGCCAACATGCTAGCCTATCAGTAAGGACCAACTTTTCCAAGAGAAATTTGATAGGATTCATGCGAGCAATCAAATGGACTTCATGAGCAAGAAAGTAATGTTTCAATTTCTACACTACCCACACAAGGGCGGCACAGGTTTTCTCCATGGCTGTATAGTTTTGCTCACAGGGGTTGAGGAGTTTGGACAAGTAATAGGTTGCCCATTCCTTGCCCTCCTCGTTGATTTGTGCCAGAACGGCTCCCACAGAGTCGTCTAGGACTGAGATATATAGGATCAGAGGTTTATCTGGAATAGGTGGAGTGAGAACAGGTGGGTTGGCCAGATATTCCTTTAATCCATCAAAAGCATTCTGACACTTAGAATCCCAACCAAACTTGGTCCCTGCTTTGGTCAACTCGTAGAAAGGTCTACACCTTTGCGAGTGTTGAGACACAAAGCGACGGATGAACTGCAACCTCCCAATTAATCCTCGAACTTCTCTCAGATTCTTCGGGGGTGGCATATCCCTAATCGCCTTAGCCTTGTTGGGATCTATCTCAATGCCCCTTTTGCTCACAATGAAGCCAAGTAACTTGCCCGATGATACACCAAACACGCACTTTTTTGGATTCATTTTCAAATTGAACTCACGCGATCTTTGCAACACCTTTGCAAGGACCTCGGGATGTTCTACCCTAGTTTTGGATTTTACCAACAAATCATCCACATACACTTCCAAATATATGTGCATCATGTCATGAAATATTGCCATCATAGCCCTTTGGTAAGTGGCTCCAGCATTTTTTAGTCCAAATGGCATGACCACATAACAGTAAGTTCCCCAGGGAGTAGTGAATGAGGTTTTCTCCTGGTCTTCTTCTGCAAGACAGACTTGGTTGTATCCAGAAAATCCATCCATGAATGAAAGGGTTTCATATCCTGCCGTATTATCAATCAACACGTCAATATGAGGCAAAGGAAAATCATCCTTCGGACACGCGCGGTTAAGATCCCGGAAGTCAATACAAATTCTCACCTTACCATCTTTCTTCATGACCGGGACAATGTTTGTCACCCACTGAGGATAAAGGATGACTCTTATGAAACTAGCTTTGTGGAGCTTATCGACCTCTTCCTTCATTTTTAAAGCCATTTGTGGGCGAAAACGTCTTAACCGTTGTTTTACCGAGACGGACCCTGGTTTTAAAGTGAGACGATGTTCCACCAAGGTAGAATCCAAACCTGGCATATCCTCGTAACTCCATGCGAACGTGTCCTTATATTCCTTAAGAACCTTAATCAATGCCTCTTCGTCAGATGAGGGTAAATTATCACTTATGAGGACAATCCTAGGGTCATCCTCAGTTCCCAAGTTTATCTCTTTGGTGGACTCTTCTACAGCGGCTGACGGCTCGTCAAATCTGCTCATTCCACTAGCATAGGCGTCAACCGCGTCCTCATATTCTTCATCCTCTTCTTCAATGGGGTATTCCTCGTCAGTGAGTTCATAGACCCCATAACCTTCATCAATCATGCAATCATTCTCACACTCTTCTTCAGGCAGTTGGATGGGATTGTCTATCAATTGAGGGATAGCTAGAAAGGCTTGACACCTGGTGGCTAGATCGAAAAGGAATCGACGGGGAATCTGCCTACCCTTGGATTTCTTCTTAGGCACTACCCTTGACTTATTATTGCTAGCTAGACTGACATTTACAGAAGAAGAAGAAGAAAAAGAAACTGAAGAAGATGGTAAAGAATGTACAGGGAAGGACCCCTCAGATGAGGGGTAGAGAAGGTCGCTCAGGGGACCTTGAATGAGTGGCCTGTGAGTCGGGACACACTCGTGGGAGATATAGGAGGTTTCCTCAAAGACAATGCGCTGTTGAGGAGTTGGGAGATTGGCATTTTTTTTCATTTTTATTTTTGATAACAAAACAGTGAAAAGAAATTGGAGGAGGTGAAAAGGGAATTACAGCTAAAGGGTTGTGTAGCTCGTAGAGCAGATCGTGATGGAAGACCTGGCGTGAGTTGAGAAACTCACGCAAGTGAATAAGTAAAGAAGGGGACCTGGGGAGATCATCAGACAATGGTCTGGCCCAGGAGGGAGACATCAACAAAGGCTGTGATTAGTGAATGGATAAGATGATGACTAATGAGCCGTCAGTGGCAATGTTGATGACGGATGATGGTCCGTTAATGACAACACCCTCCTGACGAGGAGGGTTTGACATTCTGGCAATAGTGGTGATATCCCCTGACATTTTGGAGATCGAAGGTGGCCCTTCTAGATGTGGAGGTGAGAACATTCTTTCCAGTGCAATAGATATATCTGGTATGTCAAACCATTTATACCATTCACAATCCAAGTGGACAATCTTTTCTTTTTTTGGAGTTTTTGAACATCCTTCAGCCAAGAATACATTCTGTAACCCCCCATGTGATTTTGGTGGAAGATCTCCCATCTGAACGACGGGCCCCTTCTTGAAATGTGAGGATAGAGTCCATGTGAGGGGTTTCTCGTCTGATTCGAACTGCCCCTTAAAACCTAAGCCTGCTCTACAGACCGACTTTGTCTTCTTCAACGGTCTCAACCTTCCTTGCAATTGTGCCCCTAAGCCTTTGCCCTCTTGATAGCCAATATTTCTCATAATCTCCCATCCTTTGGAACGGAATGGGAGGCATGAGGTTGGCACAGGAAACGGCTTTTGTTGTGTGAAGGGAGCACGGTAGGGATCACGGACATCTAACAAGGATAGTATGGGCCGATGAGTCGGCCAGACCGAGGGCAAAGAGGTGGTGATAGCATCCACCGTAGAACAGAGGGGCATGCTCATTACCTTGATAACCCATCCTTTGTATGGAAATTTTAAACACTGATGATTGGTGGATGGTACAGCATTCATGACTTCAATGTAGGTACGGCCTAGTATAGCCTTGAAAGTGGGATCCATATCAAGGATATGGAATTCCGTGAAGACTGATACAGGGTGTAATGCCCCGGATTTTTTTTTCGGATCATTTTAGCGGGTCTCGGAGTGTATTTTGTGCTTTACACGTGTTTTTCCCTGATGTGCCTTCGGAACTCTTTGCAGGGCAAACCGTGGCGTTCTACGACTCCGGGACAGTACCACTGCGTTGTGTTCCTTCCGAGGATCGGGGAGGTAATTTTTCGTAATTTTTTGAATTTATCGAATTTTTGGGTTTTCCTATATATACTAACCCTTTCTTCTCACGCTCTCTCCTCTCTCCCTCTCTCTCCGGCGGCCGACGGGGCGGAGCATGGGCGAGGCGGGGACGGCGCGGGCGAGGCACGGGCGAGGATGGATGAGGATCGAGGCGGTGGAGGCGCGTGGAAGCTCGGCCGTGAGTTCGTGGAACGGCGAGGCTTCAACGGCGTTTTCTTCGTGGATCGGCGTCCACGGTGCGCGTAATCTTCGGTGGAGGTAGGGTGATGGACCCTCAGCCCGTGTACTTCCTTTCCCACGAGTTTCGTAGGCCGTGGTGAGCCGAGCGGGCTAAACGGGGCGTTTTGGGCAAAATGCATGTTTTTGGGGTGTGAGCCGGAACTCCCGTTTTATGGTGTTTTTGGGCGATCCATGGGTTTAGATGCATGCCTAGGGGTTTGGGGAAGGTTTCCCCTTTTGTTTCCCCTTCACCTGGGGGTGAACGGGGCGTGGCATGGCTTTTCCCGCGGTTTCTACCGTTTTCGGGCGCGGACTGAGAACGCGCTATACTTCAGTAGCGCGTTCTTGTTCGTCACGCTGCCCCGACGGAGCGCGTTCATCGGAGAAGATGAACAGTTTGACGGTTCCTGTCGCGCTATAGGGCTATGGCGCGTTCTGGACTGTCGCGCTATGGAAACATAGCGCGACCTGGCTTGTTGCGCTATAGGTTCCTAGCGCGATCTGCGTTGTCGCGCTAGGGATACCTAGCGCGATATTCCTTGTCGCGCTAGGGTTCCCTAGCGCGTTCCGGCTTGTCGCGCTAGGTGATCCTAGCGCGATCTCCGTGTTATCTCGTGCTCCCCTTGGGCCGTGTGTGTCTCGGACACCCAGTGGAGTTCCGTGACCGTGTTTTGGGATGTCTGGAGGTTCCGTTTACCTCGTTTTATGTGCCCACGCGCTTAAGGGTCCGGGTGACCTTATAGCGTCCGTTCGCATTGTGTTGGTCTCCGGTCGACCCAGTTGGGACCCAGTGGTCAACCTCCGGCCTTGTGAGTATCCTGGACACCCCATGGGTTCTGTGTCCTTGTTTTGGGGGTGTCGGGAGGGACCGTGTTACCTCGATTCGCGTGCTCGTAGGTGTGGTGGGTCCGGTTTACCCCACGTGTTCCGGGCTCTTGTGTTACGCTTGATCAAGTCACCGTGTGTCGGTGTGTGTGCGGTGGGGTCTCCCCCTCATATCGTGGGTTCCTTTGGAAGGCGATTCCCGTGTGGGCCATGTGTTTGGCCTTGGACTGTGAGTCCAGTTGTCCGGCCTGGGGCTGGAGGTTTCCCGCTTGCTTCAAGATGGGAAATCGTCGTGGCGGCTTGTGTGCTGCCTTGGGAATCATGCTTCTGTGTTTTCCGTGTGGCCCGTGTGAGTGGCCTTTGTCCCTTGCGTTCCCTTTCCAAGGGAATGGTCTTGGCAACTCGTGTGTTGTCTCGATATTCATGATATCGTGGTTTTGGACCTAGAGATTGGACTAGATTGATGGCCTTGTACTGTTGCGTGCAACGGTCTTGACCCGAGTCTTGTGACTCAAGGACCGTTGGCTGTGGTGCGTTTAGAGGACTATCCAGAGTCCAGTGGCTTAGCGCCACTTGAGTTTTCTCGACTCTAGTGCACGGTGCGTGCGTGGCCGTGGACTGTGAGTCCAGTGTCTTCTCCGACTGTGGTCACCGTGTGACGGGGCCGGTACGTGGGGTGGTCCCCGTACGTCGTCGGATTCGGACGTTGTTTTCCGTTGACTTGAGAGTCTACTCCTTCAGTGACCCTCCACTAGTCGTAGCCCACCAGTACGAGGTGCTGGTCTCACCTGGGAGTGGTGTATGGGCACCCACCTTTCGAGACGGTTTGTGGACCGGTTACCGTAGGCCCCTCGTCGGTAGCCAGAGTCCGGCTACGGGGGAAAACCGGTCAGAGGACCAGACCTAGTGACGCAAGGTCTGTGTGTGCACACGTGGTTGGGGGTGGTTGGACCCATGTCGACGGGCGTGACCCCAGGTAGTTACTTGTTTGTGGTTACTTGTACGGTGTTCGAGCCTCGGGTAGGACCTACCACATCAGGCGGTTCACCTGCGGTGCGGTGTAAGATGTCAGGGGACGCTACCGGCTGTGCTTCTAGTGGGTGGTACTCCTGTCGAGTACGGAGTGTCAGACTGTCAGTCTCTGTGTCTTTGACCTTCGGGTTTTTGGTCGTGTTGACCGGTGAGTTCGGTTGTTTCACCTTGGCGCGTGTGTCGGTTCTTGCGCCGTGAGATTAGTGCTAGTGGCTTTACCGAGGTTGGGTCTTGTTGTGCGGTACCCGCGATCGGATGGTCGGGGTTGCACCTTGGACAGCGTGTCCAGGTCGGCTGTGTCCGGGGGACAGGCCTCTACGGCGTGGTTGCCGTGTGTTTTTACTTCGGTAGGCGGTACTAGCGTGGTTCGGTAGCTTCGACTGCGTGGTCGAGGTCTGCCTTCTGGCAGTAGGAGTAGCTGTAGTGCCGAGTTTTGACCGGCCACCGGTTCGCTGTTCCTGCTGTAGTCGTAGCTCTCCTTTCCGCTACCGCCGTTGTTTCCGGTTGGGGTTCCGCGGGATCCCTGCTGAGTCTCTGTTTTAGAGACTCATTCCCTACTTTTCAGGTGTGGCGGTTCTTCTCGAGGTTCGAGGGTGCGGAGCGGAGGTTCTCAGTTGCCAGCTTGCCGGGCCGAGTGTTCACTTGGCATGTGGTACGTTTTACTGCTTTAGACTGTACTTTCTGTTGGACTGGACTCTGTTGTAGTTGTTTATTTATTTCTGTTAATTGTTGATTGTCCTGCTTTATTTCCTATTTCTTGTGCCTCCACACTCCTTTTAGCCCTTCCGAGCCCTCCCCGCTCGTGGGCGGCGGTGCGAGTCTCGGGTTATCGGGCCTTCCTGGTAATCGGATTCTCGGGTCGTTACAGCTGGTATCAGAGCGGTGGTTGTGGACATACATAGGAATTCGAAATGTTGTAGTGATCAGAGTCCATAAGGTCCAGTACAGTCGGCAGCTGGCTTAGGGTTTTGTGCTTGTTTTCCGCCTTGTTTCTCGCTTGAGAGCTTGAGTGCGCTGTGCGGCGCTGTGAAGGTGGTTGCTGTCCGCGGCTTTCGTGCCAGCATGGGGTCTAAGGATTGAGGTTGAGAGCCTTCTCCCTCATCGGTGGTGGCCCTGGTTGTGCTGCGTTAGGCAGAGGTTGCTCGCAGGCGTGAGTTCGCGGTGCTGCGTTTGAGGAACCTGCAGCGTGGTCAGGTGGTTGGAGAGGATTTTTCGTGGTTAAGTGGCCGTGAGCGTGCTCTGAGGGAGCTGCTGTCGGTTTTGGCCACTCCAGCTTGAGGTTTGTCCAGCCCCTGAGGTGTTCAGGTTGTGGTTTAAGGTGGCAGAGTGGGTGTTCTGATCGAGAAGGGTGCTTGGGTGAGCAGAGGATCTTCTCGGTGAGCTGCTATTTCGTCGAGCCCGATGTCCTTGTCATGCTCTGTGGCGTCAGAAATGACGTGTTGGTCCCGATTGTTTTATGGATTTCGAGGCAGGATTGGGCTGTGGTGTCCCAGTAAGTCTTGCTCCTGCGCTCTTGTGTGCGAATGGGGTGTGTTCGCCCTGGAGTTGGTTTGAGATGTGAAGGCTCCGCGGCGAGTTTGGGACTTGAGGATGAGCATCGGCGGTTGTTGTTATGGCTCGTGTTGCGGCTCTTTGCATGCCGTGTTGCAGTTCAAGGAATTGCAGCAGTGGTGCATCGAGAGATGCTGTGATTGTGGTCCGACGTGACACTCGTCGAGTGTGTCGGAGGTGCTGACCTGATGGAAGTGATGGTTTTCCTTGGTGCTGGATGGTGTTGTTTCCAGTGTGCACGAGGTTCGAGGTCAGGTCGAGCATGGAGTCCTTCCGTTGGTCGGAAGTGCGTTTGGTCTCCCCTTTGGTTGGAGAGATTGTGTTGGGCTAAGGTTCGCCGTCTTGCATTGCGTGTTCGGATTGGTTAGCCTTGTGTGCCATGAAGTCCGTGCGAGACGTGCTCCTTATCTTGGCCGGGTGGTTGTCTGTGGGAAGTTGTGCCCATTCCCTTGTCGTGTGAGGGTGCTGGTGCTGTTCCGGAAGGACGAGTGTTGGTTGGGCGATGTTTGCTTTCTCGGCTGTGCGCGTGGATTTGAGTGCGCAGCGGAAGCGTGGTGGGCCCATAACCCACTGGTTCAGGATCGTAGCGTTGGTTGCTACGGGCGGATTCCTGAATTTGCGTTGAGCATCGGAGGATTGGTTCCTCGGTGTGAAACGTGTTGTTGCCGTGTCATTGCTCGAGGTATTATGGTTGTTGGCACTGGCAGGATGGAGTGTTGGGAAAAGTGCTGGCGAGTGCGCCGCATGAGTACCTTGTTCCTGTGTTGGAAGCCGTGTCAGGCGTCGGTGTTGGACCTGAATGGGGTTGTTGAGAATGTCGCCTGACGGTGGTCGAGGACGTGATGGTCGGAGTCGGTGGCTTGGTGTCCGACTTGTGTTCCCAGTCGTGTCCTCGGATGAGATCGTGCTTTGAGGAAGTGATCTCTGGCAGGCTGTGGGTTCCTGTTGGTAGCTGCGAGTGACTGGTAAGGCTAGTCTCGTAGCCAACCACGGTGAGATGTTTCTTGCTTAGGTCGCCGTGAGCACTGTTCAGGTGGTGTCCCGTGGCTCTGTGGTAAGGGCGGAATCGGGATGGGCAGGTGTCCACTTGGATTGATCGAAGGATTTGATGAGACCAGATAGAAGAGTGACGCCTGTGGGCGGAGGTCTTTTTGTGAGATTGGCGTCAGATTGGTGGTCCTTGATAGGACGTTGGTGTCGCAATGGTTATCCCTGGTTTGGTGACCAGCATGGGATGATTCCCCTGTGAGTCTGAGTCCAGTGAGGTGATGACTGAAGACGCCAGGTTCTGTCATTTGGATTCGTCGTGCTCCCCGAGAGGGTCGAGCTGAGCGAGCAGTTAGTGACCAGTGGATGGTCTTTTCAGAGACAGAAGATGCTGGTTGTTGGGGCTCGAGCGTGGCGAGAGCCGTGTGCCAGCGAGACCTTTGGTGGTCGTTTCTATGATGTGCCTTTTCCGGATGGGATCTGGGCTTTGTCGAAGGTTGTCTTCTGACAAGAGTTGGCACTGTGTTGTGTCCGACTTTCGGCTTGCCATATGTGAGGTGTTTCTTGGTGTGGAGCCGATGTTCTGGTTGCGGTCTGCGGAGAGGACTGCTTGAGCTGGTGGAGGCTCTGTTTTGGTTGCTCCCTTGAGGAGGGTGTGCGACCTGTCAGCTGGTTGCGAAGCTGTTGTGCGATTTGTCTGCTGACAATTGGATGGATCAGTAGCTGTTGCTCGTATCGAGGGTTGTGTTTCTTCGGTGAGCGAGATCGTGGCTGCGACGCCATGGTGGATTCTCGCGTTGACTGAGGTGATGCCGGACTGTGTCTTTTGGTATATGCCTGCTCTGCTGGCCAGTGTGCTCGGCGCGAGGAGCGAGGTGTTGTTTGTAATTGTAAGTCTGGCTGTGTCCCTCAGGACCGGTGTTTTCGTGAGAATCGAGGTTTTCTGTGCTGGGGCTCTGACAACGTGTCAGTTGGTTCTGTGTTCTTCCCCTGTGACTTTGTGCTAGGTCCTGAATTTCGAGGACGAAATTCCTTTAATGGGGGAGGGCTGTAATGCCCCGGATTTTTCGGATCCTCGTTCGTGGGTCCCGGATCTGGTTTCTCGGAGTGTCCAGCTCCGTTGTGTCTGAAATTTCGTTTCGGACATCTTTCGCGTTCGGATCGGCGCGATCCGGAGTCGTTTCGGAGGCCGGAGGTGTTCCGCGGCTTTTTCCGCGTGTGTTTTCCGATTCCCGGCGTGGGTTTCGGCTTTCCCTTCAGAACCTCGTTGCGGGTGGTTCACCAGGGCGCGAGTGGTACCGTTGCGATCGGTGCGCTCCGAGGATCGCGAGGGTGTAATTTTCTATTTTTTTGGATTTTTTTGAATTTCTGGATTTTCCTATATATATAAACCTTTTCTCTCTCCCCCTCTCATTTCTCCCCCTCTCTCTTCTCACGCTCTCTCCTCTCTCCCTCTCTCTCCGGTGGCCGACGGGGCGGAGCATGGGCGAGGCGGGGACGGCGCGGGCGAGGCACGGGCGAGGATGGATGAGGATCGAGGCGGTGGAGGCGCGTGGAAGCTCGGACGTGAGTTCGTGGAACGGCGAGGCTTCAACGGCGTTTTCTTCGTGGATCGGCGTCCACGGTGCGCGTAATCTTCGGTGGAGGTAGGGTGATGGACCCTCAGCCCGTGTACTTCCTTTCCCGAGAGTTTCGTAGGCCGTGGTGAGCCGAGCGGGCTAAACGGGGCGTTTTGGGCAAAATGTATGTTTTTGGGGTGTGAGCCGGATCTCCCGTTTTATGGTGTTTTTGGGCGATCCAGGGGTTTAGATGCATGCCTAGGGGTTTGGGGAAGGTTTCCCCTTTTGTTTCCCCTTCACCTGGGGGTGAACGGGGCGTGGCATGGCTTTTCCCGCGGTTTCTACCGTTTTCGGGCGCGGACTGAGAACGCGCTATACTTCAGTAGCGCATTCTTGAAGGTCGCGCTGCCCCGATAGGGCGCGTTCATCGGAGAAGATGAACAGTAAGGCGGTTCTTGTCGCACTATGGGGTCCTAGCGCGTTCTGCCCTGTCGCGCTAGGGGTCCCTAGCGCGTTCTTCCTTGTCGTGCTAGGTGATCCTAGCGCGATCTGTGCAGTCGCGCTATAGGGATATAGCGCGATCTGTCATGTCGCGCTATAGGTCCATAGCGCGTTCTGCTTGAACGCGCTATGGACCTACAGCGCGTTCTTGGAGGTGACCAGCCGGGCTGCCCGGGGCGGGCGATCTGCGGCTGATCGTGCTCCTCGTGGGCCGTGTGTGCCTTGGACACCCAGTGGAGTTCCGTGACCGTGTTTTAGGGTGTCTGGAGGTTCCGTTTATCTCGATAGGTGTGTCCTTGTTTTGGGGGTGTCGGGAAGGACCGTGTTACCTCGATTCATGTGCCCGTAGGTGTGGTGGGTCCGGTTTACCCCACGTGTTCCGGGCTCTTGTGTTACGCTTGATCAAGTCACCGTGTGTCAGTGTGTGTGCGGTGGGGTCTCCCCCTCATATCGTGGGTTCCTTTGGAAGGCGATTCCCGTGTGGGCCATGTGTTTGGCCTTGGACTGTGAGTCCAGTTGTCCGGCCTGGGGCTAGAGGTTTCCCGCTTGCTTCAAGATGGGAAATCGTCGTGGCGGCTTGTGTGCTGCCTTGGGAATCGTGCTTCTGTGTTTTCCGTGTGGCCCGTGTGAGTGGCCTTTGTCCCTTGCGTTCCCTTCCCAAGGGAATGGTCTTGGCAACTCGTGTGTTGTCTCGATATTCGTGATATCGTGGTTTTGGACCTAGAGATTGGACTAGATTGATGGCCTTGTGCTGTTGCGTGCAACGGTCTTGACCCGAGTCTTGTGACTCAAGGACCGTTGGCTGTGGTGCATTTAGAGGACTGTCCAGAGTCCAGTGGCTTAGCGCCACTTGAGTTTTCTCGACTCTAGTGCACGGTGCGTGCGTGGCCGTGGACTGTGAGTCCTGTTTCTTCTCCGACTGTGGTCACCGTGCGACGGGGCCGGTACGCGGGGTTGTCCCCGTACGTCGTCGGATTCGGACGTTGTTTTCTGTTGACTTGAGAGTCTACTCCTTCAGTGACCCTCCACTAGTCGTAGCCCACCAGTACGAGGTGCTGGTCTCACCTGGGAGTGGTGTACGGGCACCCACCTTTCGAGACGGTTTGTGGACCGGTTACCGTAGGCCCCTCGTCGGTAGCCAGAGTCCGACTACGGGGGAAAACCGGTCAGAGGACCAGACCTAGTGACGCAAGGTCTGTGTGTGCACACGTGGTTGGGGGCGGTTGGACCCACGTCGACGGGCGTGACCCCAGCTAGTTACTTGTTTGTGGTTACTTGTACGGTGTTCGCGCCTCGGGTAGGACCTACCACGTCAGGCGGTTCACCTGCGGTGCGGTGTAAGACGTCAGGGGACGCTACCGGCTGTGCTTCTAGTGGGTGGTACTCCTGTCGAGTACGGAGTGTCAGACTGTCAGTCTCTGTGTCTTTGACCTTCGGGTTTTTGGTCGTGTTGACCGGTGAGTTCGGTTGTTTCATCTTGGCGCGTGTGTCGGTTCTTGCGCCGTGAGATTAGTGCTAGTGGCTTTACCGAGGTTGGGTCTTGTTGTGCGGTACCCGCGATCGGATGGTCGGGGTTGCACCTTGGACAGCGTGTCCAGGTCGGCTGTGTCCGGGGGACAGGCCTCTACGGCGTGGTTGCCGTGTGTTCTTACTTCGGTAGGCTGTACTAGCGTGGTTCGGTAGCTTCGACTGCGTGGTCGAGGTCTGCCTTCTGGCAGTAGGAGTAGCTGTAGTGCCGAGTTTTGACCGGCCACCGGTTCGCTGTTCCTGCTGTAGTTGTAGCTCTCCTTTCCGCTACCGCCGTTTTTTCCGGTTGGGGTTCCGCGGGATCCCTGCTGAGTCTCTGTTTTGGAGACTCATTCCCTACTTTTCAGGTGTGGCGGTTCTTCCTCGAGGTTCGAGGGTGCGGAGCGGAGGCTCTCAGTTGCCATATTGCCGGGCCGAGTGTTCACTTGGCATGTGGTACATTTTACTGCTTTAGACTGTACTTTCTGTTGGACTGGACGCTGTTGTAGCTGTAGTTGTTCTTTCTTTCAGCTTGTTGTTGTTGGTTGTCCTGCTTTATTTCCTATTTCTTTGTGCCTCCACACTCCTTTTAGCCCTTTCGAGCCCTCCCGGCTCGTGGGCGGCGGTGCGAGTCTCGGGTTATCGGGCCTTCCCGGTAATCGGATTCTCGGGTCGTTACAGTTCAATGTAGGTACGGCCTAGTATAGCTTTGAAAGTGGGATCCATGTCAAGGATATGGAATTCCGTGAAGACTGATACAGGGCCTAGTTCTACATTGAGGGTAATCATCCCCATTGGCGGCCTTTTACTATTGTCATAGTCCGTGACTGTGATTGAGGAGGGCATGAGTTGTTCTTCATCAACCCCACATGCTTGGAGAGTACTCGGGGAAATCACATTTATAGACGCGCCCGTGTCCACCAGGCATGGATCCACTGACACACCATTGATTTTTACCGTAATACACAACGCATATTTTCGAGCTTCCTTGGGGGCAAGCTCGTGATTATGGAACATGATGGGCGGTTGTGTATCGGTGGGCGTCAGGACTGCCGAGATTTTCTCCGCAGGGAGATCCTCATTCACCATGACTTTTTGGAGATATTCCCTTAAAGCTTCTTGGTGAGATGTGGATCTTTTGATCAACTCGAGGATGGAGATACGGGCAGGCGTCTTATCCAGATGTTTCAACAAGTCATACTGGGTCCCAGGGATGGACTCTTCTGACTGCTCTTCCTTATCTTTCTCTGGCTGAGACTGTTCGGGGGCCTGACTATTCTGGGGAAACACCCGGTGGAACATCTTTCCACTCCGGAGCACCATTGCTTGTGGGTCTTGCTGCACCTCTATGGTATTGGGTGTGGATTTTAACAGGGGTTTGAGAGGTAATGGTGAAGGAACAATTGGTGGTATAGAGGTGATGACGGATGTAAAGGTTTTAATTAGGGGTTTGTTTGGTGGGGGAATGGTAGAGTTGTGGATGATAAGGGGCTTAGATGGTGGAGGTAGATTAGAAGTAGAAGGGACCTCGGATGAGTGGTGGATAATAAGGGGCTTAGATGGTGGAGGAGGAGGTTCAATGGAGGTAAAGGCAGATGACGCGTCATACGGGTAATGGGCGGTAAAGAAGTTAAAAGGTTGGGGTAGAGATTCAATAGAGGTAGGTGGTGAAGTATAGGGATAAGAGGTAATGAGAGGGTTTAGAGGTAAAGGAGATGTGATAGATGGTATTGGGTGATGGACTGGTGGTGAATTGACGATAGGGGTACGAATAAGAGGGCGTGATGGCTGTGGAAAGGAAGAAGGACCAAATAGGGGTTGTGAGGGGGTTGGGTGATAAGAAGATGATGTTCGAAGGAGACGAGGAGGCTGATTAGTAACATGGCTGGTAGCAAGGACAGATGTGCTTTCCAAATGCCAAGTTTGCTCTCTTCCAACTTCCGGGAAGGAGGAAATGGGATTAGCCTGGTGGTTAGGCTGTTGGTGCTCCGGAAGTGGATTATGGATGATGCCCATATTAGGCTGCTGTTGTGGGGCCTGCTGAGGTTGCTGCTGTTGCTGTGGTGGTTGGGGTTGCTGAGGCCTAGGCGGAGGTCTCCTGGCCTTCAAGGTGGCGATGTATCGTCTCATTTCATCCCAATCAATTTCACCCTGATCATTCATGTCATAAATGTAATCTTTGAAGTTAAAACAATTCTCGACCGTATGACCTGGTTGCCTATGATAGACACAGTACCTGGAGGTATCAGCATTCGGGGGCTATGCAAACTTTTCTTTGGGCAAAGTGAGTGCATTGGCAGCCATAAGGGCGTTGAAGATATCCGACAAGGCTTCGGGCAATGGTGGATAATGGGCTCTTTTGGGTCCAATGGGGCTCATCCGTTGTTGTGGTGGGCCGTAATTTCCCGGAGGTGGAACTTGGTGATATTGAGGTTGGGGTTGTTGTTGTTGTTGTTGTTGCTGTTGTTGGGGATAAAAAGCTTGAGGCATGTTGTTCTGGGGGAAGTTGTTCTGAGGACGATAGGGAGGTGGGCCCGATTGAAAGGGTGGTGAACCTTGCTGAAAGGGTGGTCGTGACATTTGACGAGGCCCGGGGTAGGCTGGCTGGTTGGGACTGCCAAGCACACTCACTTGCTCGTTTATGACGACCCCTTCAGTTGTTCCTCCTTGAACACCGGTGCATGTTTTCTTAAACACCCTAGGCTTTGGGGGTTCAAACATATGCATGATGGGGGAATCTTTTAATTGGGTCTGGATATACCGGGCCCTCTCATAAAGTTCCTCCATCGTAGTAAGCTTATTCATGGCCAAAATGTGTCTAAACTGCGGGGTTGCATTAGACACGATCATTTTGACTTGCTCGGGTTCTGAAAGGGTATCCTTTACTTTATCGGCCAGAGACCTCCACCTATCAGCATACTGGACAAAATCCTCATCTGACCTCATTTTCTCAGCAACTAGGTCGGTGATAGAAAGGGCTGGACCGACCCTATCCCGGTACTTCTGAATGAATTTGGCCTTAACAACGTCAAAATCCTCAGCCTCACTCGGTTCTAGAGAATAGAACCATTCTAGGGCGGGACCATCCAAAGATCTCCGAAAAAGGTAAGCCAGGGATTTTTGCTCATTCTGCCAGAAGGAGGATTCGTACATGAAATCCTTGATGTGAATAGAAGGATTACCCGTGCCGTTATACCTACGGTATGTAGGCATTTTGGAGGGTGGGAGATTAAGCACAGGAAGAGTCGGCAGAGAAATCTCAGGGGCGGACTTCACATCCATTACTTTCTTTAAATGCCGAAGTTCCTCGTTCATCTTGTTGAATTGATCGAGGAATGACTGAGTGGGCTCCTCGATCGGTAGAGACGGGGCCTGCCACTGAGGTTGAGAAGGCCTCACAGGGGCCTAAGAAGGAAACCCTGGGTATGGTAGCCCACCAGTGGACGGACCTGTTTGGGGTACCGTATGAAGGACGACTGGGATTTGAGATTGTGGAGGGGGAAATTGGTAAGAGGCAGGCTGTTGACTCGCCTGTCCTTGAAATGAGGAAGAAGGAACGTCATGTACATATGACGGAGATACAGCAGCCTGGAGCGGCTGTTGGTAGGATGTGGGAGCCAAAGTTGACTCCTGAGGAGGGGGAGATACAGACTTCCCCTTTAAAATGGCCTGAAAGGCCAGAAGTTGCTCAGGGCTGAGCTGTGTAGTAGCGAGGGCACCCAACAGGGAGAAGATATCCTGGGGTGGAGCTAGTTCCCGTGGAACAGTGAGGACCTCTTGTGAGGTCTCACGGGAGGGGCCTGAGTCCATTGCGTGGACCCGTGGGTCAGCTGACTGACCACGACCTGATTGATTCTCTTCGGAAGAGTCGTGAGCCATTCCTGTAATTTTACCAGAACGTAAATGCATACACTAGCAAACAAGTATCAGAGATTAACAGACAAGTTGATGATCTTACGCCATTTTTTTTGTTTTAACCTTTTTTGTGTTTTGATTTAATTAAATTTTTTTTCAATTAAATTTTTTTCTCTTTTTTGATTTTAACAAATATAAAATTCACACTTAGTAGGAGGGACCCTAATTGCACTTTATTTTACCGCCGTGTCAGCTAGGGGCACTCGTCTCACCACGAATAGGTAACTAACTCCGGGGTACTTCAGTGGTACAACCAGCCCAGTGAACGAAGAGGGAATCCTTCGCTGTCGGGGACTTACGGAGGTCCCAATAGAGGAGATCCTAGTCCGTCGAGAGGAATTCCCGACGGAGAGTCCTTCCTTCACCGAGAGGGGTTAATCCTTAAATAAGTAAAAGAAAGAAAATAAAAGGGGTAAATGCATGAAATGCAGTGCTGAATAAAAGATGTATAACACATAAATACCAGAGATAAAAACACAAATAGAACAGAGATAATCACAATGATATAACAGAGATATAAAAGTAATAAACAGATGGAGTATGATACAACCGTTCCTCTTTCCGAGACACGTAGATCACTTGAAAAAAGAGAAAGGGGCTCTAAGGGTGCACGTAGTGCACGAGGGGAATGACGTAGCGCACGTGGGCGCAATAAGGAGGGGGGGACACGAGGGTGCCAAATAGAGGGGAACAAGGAGGGGCACACGTGGGTGCCAAATGGAGGAGGGCACACGTGGGTGCCAAATGGAGGAGAAGGGGCACACGTGGGTGCTAAATGGAGGGGCACGCGTGGGTGCCAAATTGAGGAGGGCACACGTGGGTGCCGAATGGAGGAGGGCACACGTGGGTGCCGAATGGAGAGAGAGTGCACGAGGTGCACGGGACGACGTTAACCTCTCAAGTAACCACAAAGGACCGGGGGAGTGCACGAAGTGCACGAAGTGCACGAGGGAAGTGGGCGCACTTGGGCGTAGTAGGAAAGGGCACACGTGGGTGCCGAAAGGAGGGACACACATGGGTGTCAAAAGCAGGGGCACACGTGGGTGCCGAATAGTTTGTGGGTAATCAAAAAAAAAGTAAAAAGTAGGTCCCACCGTGATCGCCAGAGATGTGAACGCGTCACATGGTGGAAAGAGAGAGAGATGTGGTATTTCCCTCTCTCTTTAATAAAGGGTGAAAGAGATGAGGACAGAACAATGGAAACACGCGCTATAGGGGATATGGAAAGAACGGTGGACAAGTACGACCTGCAGATGACACTCTGGTTGAGACAGAGAGAATTTAGACTGACCGAACTCCGGTACGTGGCGGAGATAGGGGTCCGAAGACCCTCTCGCGTAAACTGAACCCCTTCCCGGTAGGCGTGACCCACCGTTCCGAGAGCAGCTTTTTAGATACCGAATTCGAGTCCTGGGACTCTACGTAATAGGAGTTGACAGACGGGAAGACTCGTAAACTTGGAATTTGTAACGGTATCCCACTCCTCGGACTGTTACGAGAATAATATGAATAAAAGCACACCACCGCATGACATTGGTCTTTGCGGGGTTTTAACAACAATATAGCAATATGAACAATAATTAATATATGTACATATGGAAACCACCGCGAGACATTGGCCTTACGGGATTTTTAATGCAACATAAATAATACATATAAGTATATATATAAACCACCACGAGACATTGGTCTCTGCGGGGTTTTTTTACTATAACATAGATAATAAATATAAGTATATATATATATATATATAAACCACCACGAGACTTTGGCCTCTGCGGGGTTTTTACTATAGCATAGATAATAAATATAAGTATATATATAAACCACCACGAGACTTTGGCCTCTGTGGTGTTGTTTAGTACAATATAGATAATAAATATAAGTATATATATATATATATATATATATATATAAACCACCACGAGACTTTGGCCTCTGCGGGATTTTTACTATAACATAGATAATAAATATAAGTGTATATATATATATATATATAAACCACCACGAGACTTTGGCCTCTGCGGGGTTTTTACTATAATATAAATATATATGACAGGAAAGGAAAAGTGATCAAATAAACCGCCGCGAGATGTTGTTCTCCGCGGGATTTTAAAGCGATGATAGGGGAATGCTGAAATTAAATAGTTAGGGGTTAGAGAGTAAAGTGCAGAAAATAAAATGTTGAAATGGAAACGGTCGCGGGAGGTGACCCACCGCACCAATTAGGAGTTATATATACATAAAGTAAATGATAGAAACCGCCGCGGGGAATAATCCTCCGCGCGGGTGAGGCCAGAGACAGAAGAAGATAACCGCTGCGGGAAGCAACTCTCCGCGGGTGTTATTAAAACAAAGATGATCAAAATGGAGCGCGCGTTAGGAGTGTTGTGATCGCCAGGGACCGAGGGTCCCGAGTGGATTGATCGCTTTTGCCTTTGACGCGGGAATTGCGTGGGTTCCTTCTTCCTCTTCTTTCGACAGGCCGAAGAAGAGGGCCTTTTAACTGGTTACCCCTACACAAAGAACGAATTGAGAAAAAAAATAACTAGTTGGTGAGAACGACGACGGTGTAGTACCAATCCTTAGATAATAAAACTGTAAATAACATAAACGAACACGTACCTGGTTAGTGTGTTTAAAACCCCTTTAGAACTAAAAGGTATGAAATGTCATGATGAAATGCACAAACACAAAGACACTCACAAGTGAGGCCCTCTCGGAGAGAAAGGCATGGCACATATGTTAAATGCTGCATGCAACATGATTAATTGACTAAATAAAAATAAGAGAGGGGAGAAAAGCTTATCGGTGGAGGCCAACGACGAGCTTTGAGAAGGGCTTCAATATCACGAGCACAGCACGATCGAAAGACTTCAAAACGGACTTCAGAAACTAGTTAAGCCGGACATAATAACACACACACAAGCATATACACATGAATGATAAATATACTTATGTAAACATATACTTAGACATATTAAAGATATTTAACATATACATAAACACACACATATATAAACATATATGTAAACTGGTCGGAATAAAAAGAACATGAACTTGAGAGAGAAGGTGAGAAAGGGAGAGAGAAAACTCTTTTTTTTATTATTTTCTAAGACTTTGTTTTAAAAGAAAGAGGATGATATATATATATATATATATATATATATATATATATATATATATATATATATATATATATATATATATATAGGAGAAAGAAAGAGAGAGAGAGGGCGAGAGAGGAGATGAGAGGGAGAGAGAGAGAACCGAGACATGGAGAGAGAGAGAGATCACGTAAGGGAGAGAGAGACGAGAGAGAGAAAGAAGAAATGAGACAGAGGGGGAGGAAAAGAGAGAGAAAGAGAAACTAAATTAAAAAAAGATAAAAATGTATAAAGAAGAGAGAGAGGGAGATCGGATGGGGAGTGGGTTAAAAAATAAAAAAACAAGAGAGAGAGATCGAGAGGGTAAGAGAGAGGATTAAAAAAATAAAAAAATGTGGGAGAGAGAGACAGAGAGAGAGACAGAGAGAGAGACAGAGAGAGAGAGAGGGAGAGAGAGAGAGAGGCAGTGAGAGGAAAGAGAGAGATCGCGGCAGGATGCCGCGAGAGAGAGAGAGAGAAAGGAAACGGGAGAGAGAGAGAGATCGAGAGGGGGGCGCGGTGAGAAGAGAGAGAAGAGAGGGGGGTGCAGGGAGAGAAACTGAGAGGGAGAGAGAGAGAGCAGAGAAACGGGAGAGGAAGTGCGGCGGGAAGAGAGAGAGGGAGAGAGGATGAGTGAGAGGAGAAGAGAGAGGGTGAGTGAGAGAACGGGAGGGAGAGAGAGCAGAGAGGGGGACGCAGGGAGAGAAACTGAGAGGGAGAGAGATCGCGGGAGGCGCAGCGGCGGCTGGGGGAGACAACAGAGGTGACGGTGCTGCAGGTGGCCGGCGACGGCGTAGGGCGCTCGGACGGGGCTTCACGGGGGTTGCATGGCGTTGGACGTGAGGTGGGGGCTCGCGGACGTGGCCGGTGACGACGGCGGTGGTCACGGTGACAGCGGCGAGGTAGCTGACGGAGGGGGATCAGCCGGTGACGAGGGGTGGCGCAGTGGTGTTGGGGAGATGGGAGAGAAGGCTGCTGCGAGGTGGAGGGGTTCGGTGCGGCGGCAGTGGCGGTCGACGGTGGCGTCTGCGGCTGGGAACGGTGTCAGGGCGGCGTGCTTCACGGCAGACGGGCGGCTTCGCAGCGAGCGGAGGAGGGCAGACGGTCGGACGACGGCAGCGATGGGGGGCTTGGACGGTGCATGCCGGGGGGTGCTGCCGTTGTACTCGAAGGCGTGAGGAGGCTGCGGCAGAGATGGACGCGGTCGATGACGATGGTGACCGAGGGTGTGAACGGTGACTTCAGGAGGTGGCGGTGGACGGGGATCTGTTGGACGTGGACGTGGTGAGGTAGCAGGAGGGCGTCGTGGGCGTGAGCTGGCCTGGGGTGCTCGGTCGTTGACGTGAGGAGGGTGCTTGCAGAGGAAAGAAAAGAGAGCGGTTATGGAGAGGTGGAGTGGACGAAGGAAGGTGGGAGTGGGGTTGAGAGAGTGGGTGAGAGGGAATGCAACTGGGGTTTTACCAAAGAGAGAGGGGGAGAGTGAGCGTGAGAAAGTCTCACGGTTGGGAGAGGGAAGTGTGTGTGTGTGTGCCGTAGGGGAGGGGGATGTGTGCAGTGGGGTGAGAGGGAGAGAAAGAGATGGAAGGGTGAGGGAACATGTGTGTGCGTGTGTGCCGTGAGGGAGAGGGAAATGAGCAGGGAAGTGAGAGGAGAGAGAGAGGAAAAGAGACGATGGGAGAAATTTCGTGAGAAGGAGGGAAGAGAATAGAGAAATAGAAGGGGACATGAGGGTTAATATGTATATATATATATGAATTATTTTTATTATTATTATTTTGTTTTTGTAATTATTATGCCTTTTTACTTTTTAAGAAATATATATTTATCAATTATATATATAGTAATCACATATATATAAATTTACAAAAATAAATTTATTATTAAAGAAAATCAATTACATTTTTTAATGTAAACATAATTATACACACATTTTTTAGATTTCATTTTCTCTTTTGTTTATATATATATATATATATATATATATATTAATTTTCTCCCTCTCACAAAATAAATGCAATTTAATCAAAATTAGGGAAATCACTCAAATAAAAGAAAATGTAAGCCACTTTAGGGCATTACAGTACAATATGGGATTTACTCATCGTAACGTCAGAAATGGCGTGTCTACACACACGACGCAGTAGAACAGCTATCCTAGTGAGCTCGAACGCCCAGGAACTCGACCTTCTTTATTTCACGAGCTTCAACACCGATTGGATCGGAATCTCTATTTTCCACTCCGAACCGACCCATGCACGCACTCACAGACACGTACCCCTACACAAACACACACGTACACATATATATGTACATAGATATATATAGGTATATATATATATGTGTACATATATAGTTATATGTTATTTATTTAGTTATGAATAGAAAACAATAAAAATAACAAAAGTAAAAGTAGACATATATAAAATAATAAAAATAAGAGTATGGGAATATGTATATAAGAAAGATAAAGACAGAAAGGGCTAGAGAGAGAAAGAGAGAAGGAGGGAGGAGAGGGGAAAAAATAAAAATAAAATAAGAAGGGGAGGGGGAGGGATCGAGAGAGCAGAGAGGGGGGGGGAGAGGGCGAGAGAGAGAGTAAAGGAGAGAGGGGGAGAAATAAAGAAATAAAAAAATAAAAGAAGGATGAGAGAGGGATCGAGAGAGGGAAGGGAAAGAGAAAGGGAGAGGGGATTTAAAAAATTAAAAAAGGAAGTGAGAGAGAGGGAGATCGAGAGAGAAAGAGACGGTGGGAGGGGGGAGAGTGAGAAGCAGAGATAGGGAGAGAAAGAGGAAGAGGGAGATGGGATTAAAAAAAGAAAAAAAGAAGTGAGAGAGAGGGAGATCGAGAGAGAGTGAGAGAAACAGAGAGGAGAGAGAGAGAGAGAGAGAGAGAGAGAGAGAGAGAGAGAGAGAGCCGGCGGGAGGAGAGAAAGAGAGAGAGAGGGTGAGGGAGAGAGAGGGAGACGGTAGGAGGGGGAGAGAAAGGGAGAGAGAGAGAGAGGGAGGGGAAGAGAGATCGCGGGAGAGAGGGAGACGGCCGGGGGCGGGTGATGACGACGGCAGCAGGCGCAGGGGCGAGGGACGACGGCGGCAGCAGCATGGAGGCTGTCAAGGGCGAGGCCGGCGGACGACGACGGCAACGGCGAGGCAGCTCGCGGGAGGACAACGCGGAGAGGGAGGAGCCCGGTGATCGGGCTCACGGCGGCAGCGGCAGAGTTGGCTGGAAGCGGTCCGACGATGACGACAGCAGTAGTATGGGGAGCTCACAGCGGTGGCCGGCGCAGGTCGTGGGGTGGCTCGGTGGAGTGGCCGGTGAACGTGCATGCGGCAGCAAGGGGTGGAGCAGCGGCAGGTGCTCCGGCGAGGGAGCTTCGCGGTAGCCGTTGGCGTGCTCAGACGAGGGACTTGCCGGCGAGGTGGTGGCTTCGCAAAGGTGAGCTCGCGGGTGCTGGCGGTGCAGTCGCTGTGGAGGTAGACGAGATCCAGAGGTGGGCTTGCGGGTGCGTAGTCGCCGGAAGCGAGGGTGGTCGACGGCGTGCTCCGGGACGGGTTTGGTGGCGGGGCTCGATGACGACGGACGTAGATCGCGGCGAGGTGCTGACGGTGGGTTGCGGCTGGAGGTGCTCCGGCGTGGGGCTCGGTGGCAGGTGAGGTGCGCGGCGGCTGTGGCGTCGGTGGTGGTGCGGATGTAGGGGGTGGCCGTGAAGAAGCTCGTGAGCGACGTGGAGAAGTTCGTGGCTACGAGGTGGCGTGGTGGCTGCTGGTGGCGTTCGCAGGTGGAGGAGATGCGGGTGCAAGGGAGGGTTGTGGCGGTCCGATGGCTCGACGGTCGGAGAGGGGGTGCTCCGGCGTGGGGGCGTCAACGGACTGAAAAAGAGGGCTACCGGGTGATGCAGTGGGGGGTGTTGGTTGGAGGTCATATGGAGGTGCAGGAGGTTGAGTGGCTGTCGTTAGTGGTGGGTGTTCTGACGTGGGGTTGTGTGTTACAAGGAGATGGCAGGGAGGGACTGTGGGTTTGAGAGGGGAGGTGTTCGCGATGATAGGAGGAGGGAAGTGGTTGTGTGTATGTGTGTGCCATGGGGGAGAGGAGTGTGTGCAGTGAGGTGAGTGTGTGCGTATGTGTGTGCCGTGGGGGAGAGGAGTGTGTGCAGTGAGGAAGGGGGGACCAGGAAGTCCATGTGATCAGGGGAATATGCAAACAGTAAAAATGGGGAATGTCCGAGAGGGTGGTCGTGAGTTGGCAAAAGGGAAGGATAAAAGGACGAGGAAAGGAAGGGGGGACCAGGGGATTAAGAGATGGGGACAAGGGTTCTAACATGAACTAACAGGCATGTACAGGGTCGGTGCAGATCTGATGGGTTAGTGCACATGAGTAGGCCCATGCACGTTTGCAGCACAGAAGTCGGTGCAGGGCGTCCTCGCACAGGCTGAAGTCGGTGCAGCCCTGGCATGCTCGCAATACACATTGTACAGACTTTAATTTGAAAGACTGCACAAAAGTATGTACGTTGAAGAGAGATGCTCAGGGCATGCACAGACTTGCTATCAAAGAATGTATAGACTTGCTAAGGCGAATGTATAGACTTGCTAAAGAATGTACAGACTTACTAAAGCTGAATGTATAGACTTGCTAAGGCGAATGTATAGACTTGCTAAGGCGAATGTATAGACTTGCTGCAACGTGCAGACTTGAATGTATAGACTTGCTGTAACGTGCAGACTTGAATAGACAGACTTGCTATGTTTAGACTTATAGCAACGTGCAGACTTGAATGTATAGACTTGTTGCAACGTATAGACTTGCTATGTATAGACTTGTTGCAACGTACAGATTTGAATGTATAGACTTGTTGCAACGTATATACTTGCTATGTATAGACTTGTTACAATGTATAGACTTGCTATGTATAGACTTACTAAGTCATCAAAGCAAAGATGATTAATCACCCACATGAATCAAATGCGCAAGTCACTTTAGGGCATCACGGTGTAATATGAGATTTACCCAGGGAAAACGTGAAAACGGCGTGTCTACATTGGGGTCTAAAAAAATGCCATTATTTCATAAAATAACTTAAACATGGCGTATAATCATTGTGGAAAGTGTTAAAGAATGAACAGGCGACTTTTGAAAACTAGCAAGGGTGTGACGGTCTGCTACCACCGCGTCACAGAGTGTGACGGTCGGGGGTTGGTGCGTTACATCGACTGTGACGCCTCCGCCCCTGGCCGTTAGAGCCACCCTGTAACGACCCGAGAATCCGATTACCGGGAAGGCCCGAAACCCGAGACTCGCACCACCACCCACGAGCCCGAAGACTCAGAAGGGTTAGAAGGATGGTGTGGAAACTACGCAAGCATCACAAGTAATTGCAGAAATTAAACAGTTACAATATTAAGCAGGAAATAAATTAGCAATTTACATGGTCCACAATAGAAAAATAACAACAACAGTAGTCCACAACTAGTATAGAGACAAAAAAAGAAAGTACAGCTATACGGGGCATACCCCGGCTCTGACCTCTGGCACTACCTCTGGGCATCCGCACCACGCTGCGTCCCAGACGCGCTCCCCTGGGGCGGCGCCTCACCTGAAACACGGTGAAAACACGCAGGGAATGAGTCTCGGAACAAGACTCAGTAGGGATCACTCGAACCCTACCTCGTAAAATGGGAAATCACTACACTAGCGGTAGGAGAGTACCTCGGAAAGGAAAGCTCTGTACTCTACACAACAAAGAACCTACGGCACGCAAACCGGCACACGTGCCACGGTGAGAAGACCGAAGCTCAACGGTCGACCCGGCAAACCCGAAGGTCAAAGCCACGAAACTGATAGTCTGGCACTCTGCACTCGACAGGAGTACCTCCCACTAGAAGCACAGCCGATAGCGTCCCCTGATGACTTACACCGCACCGCAGGTGAACTGCCTGACGTGGTAGCGCCTACCCAAGGCACGAACACCGCACAAGTAACCACAAACAAGTGACTAGCTGGGGTCACGCCCGTCGACGTGGATCCAACCGCCCCCAACCACGTGTGCACACACAGACCGCGCGTCCCTGGTCTGGCCCTCTGACCGGTTTTCCCCTCAGCCAGACTCTGGCTGCAAGACGTGGGGCCCGACGGCAACCGGTCCACAAACCGCCTCTAAGGGTAAGCCCGTACACCACTCCCTGGTGCGACCGGTACCGCGTACTGGTAGGCTACGACTAGTGGAGGGTCACTGAAGGAGTAGACTCTCAAGTCACGAAAAATGACGTCACAACCGGACGGTACAAGGAACGCTCCTCGTACAAATCACCGTCGCACGGCGATAGAAGTCGACAGCACATCTCCCGGTACCGCTCGGCATGACGAGAGACAAGCCGACACGACCCGTCCCCTTGATCGGTCCATCACGGGCCGCTCAGGGATGTGTGGTCCCATAAGGGCCGCATAAGGCTTAAACGGCCAGGACGTGACCGTTCTACCCCAGGTCCAACGAGAAGATGAACGGCCACCACGGGCCCGTTCAACTGATGTGCGGACCATTCACGGCCGTACGTGGGTGATGAACGGTCCGATATTGGCTGTTCTTCTCCCAACGGTCATAAACCTGAACGGTTAGGCCGTAGCCGCACTAGGGAAGAGCGGCTATGGATTAACCGTTCAAGGGTTGTGCGGCCAAGACCTGGCCGCACACCCGGTCAACGCTTCAGACGACGTACGGCCAGCCCCTGGCAGCACGAAGGGTTAGCGGCCAGCTCATAGCCGCTCACCCCGGCACGCTGTATAACAGTAAAACTCAACGGTCAAAAATCCAGGGTTGGGCGGTCGCTATGGGTCCGCGCTACAGGATATGCGGTCTCACGATAGACCGCACAAGCCCACTGCGCGCCGAGCCCAGCCAAAGCGCGCCGAGCCGATGAACGGTCCCAACAGCACCGCACAAGGGTTGTGCGGCCACTGGTTCGACCGCACATCGCTCACTGGCGCGAAAACGGCGAACCTCGCCGGAATCGCCCAATTCGACCCCATACAAGCCCCACGAAGGGGGAAACGAAAGGAAATCGGCCCCCAAGCTCCCCTAGCATGATTCTACGCTCCCGAAACACGGAATCGTGGCTTAAAATGATCGATCGGGCGGTCACTCCCCAAAGCATGCACGACCCTTCCCGGCGCGAAAACAACCCCTCTCGACCTCGTCTCGGGCTAAAACTCGCGGAGAATGAAGACAAGAGGCTAAGGAACGTCACCCTACCTCTGGTCCGCGACGAGACGCGCCGATCCAAGCCCGAAACCACGAAGAATGCCGAGAGAACTTCACCGTCCCACGCTCGCCGCACGCCCGCACGATCTCCTCGTCGTCACCCACGTCCTCGCGCCGTCGCACCGCCGCCGTCTGCAGTCGGAACGGAGGTCGCCGCGCTCGAACGGGAGAGAGAGAGAGTGAGAGGGCGGCCACGGTCGTGAGAGAGGAAGAAGAAGAAAGGAAGAAGAAGAAGAAAAAGAAAAGAAAATGGGGGGTTTAAATAGAAAATCCGGAATTTCAAAAAATACCGAAAAATAGAAAATTATATTTCTGGAATCCTCGGAATGCACCGATCGCAACAGTACCACCCGTGCCCAGGGGAACGACCCGGTTCACCTACAGCGAGGTTCCGAAGGAATTATCGAAACACACACCGGTAATCGGAAAACTCGTGTGGAAAAGCCGCGAAACTCCTCCGGGACTCCGAAACAACTCCGGATCGCGCTGATCGGAACACAAAAGCTGTCCGAAATGAAATTTCGGACACAACGGAGCTGGACACTCCGAAAAAACCAGATCCGGGACCCCTGAAGAAGGATCTGAAAGGTCAGAGATATTACAGCTCTCCCCCCTTAAGGAATTTCGTCCTCGAAATTGAGAACAACCCAAGGGGAAAGAAGAGGAAGACTCACTCAAACAGGTACGGGAACTGCTGACGCATCTCGTCCTCACGCTCCCAAGAAGCTTCCCCACCAGAGTGCCGCTGCCACACGACCTTTACCAAGGGGATGACCTTGTTCCGCAGACGTTGCTCTCGCCTATCCTCCACGCGGATGGGAAACTCTAGGAGAGAAAGATCTGGAGTCACCTCGGGCCAAACAGAAAACTCGAGCACATGAGAGTCATCGGGCACATACTTCCGCAACATCGAGACGTGGAACACGTCATGCACCGACGCTAACTCAAGGGGTAACTGCAACCGGTAAGCAACCTCACCGATGCACTCCAAGATCACAAAAGGATTAATGTAGCGGGACTCAGCTTCCCACGCCGTCCAAAACGCATCACCCCCTTCATCGGAGAAACTCTCAAGAATACCCGATCGCCCACGACGAACGCGAGAGGCTGCCTCCTACGGTCAGCATAGCTCTTCTGCCGACTCTGGGCCGCCAACATGTTCTGACGAACCACGTGCACCACATCCACACAATGCTGCACCAACTCTGGTCCCGTCAAAACACGCTCACCAACCTCAAACCAATCAAGTGGAGTTCGGTAAGGACGCCCATACAATGCCTCATAAGGAGCCATACCAATGCTCGAATGATAGCTGTTGTTATAGGTAAACTCCACCAATGGCAGGTGGTGAATCCAACTCCCCTGCCACTCCAGGCAGCAGGATCTCAGCATGTCCTCCAAAGTTTGGATGGTCCTCTCTGACTGACCGTCTGACTGAGGATGATACGCCGAGCTAAATGCCAACTTTGTGCCAAGAGCTCGCTGGAAACTCCTCCAGAATCCGGAAGTGAAGCGCGGATCCCGGTCCGACACGATCGAAATGGGAATCCCATGCAACGGAACGATCCGCTCCACATACAAACGAGCCAACTTGGACACGCTCCAGCTGACTTTGACCTGTAACAACCGAGTCACCTTCGTCAGCCTATCTACCAGCAACCAAATACTATTCTGCCCACTCGGGGTCCTCGGCAACCCCACCACAAAATCCGTGGTCACGTGGTCCCACTTCCACGCAGGAACATCCAAGGGCTGGAGAGTACCTCCTGGTCGCTGATGCTTCGCCTTCACCTGCTGACAAATCAGGCACATGGCCACAAACTCAGCAACATCTCTCTTCATGCCAGGCCACCAGAACTGTCTCCGCAAGTTTCGGTACATCTTCGTCGCACCCGGGTGTACGGTGTACCTACTCCCATGAGCATCGCGCAACACCGCACGGCGAACCTGCTCCTCCGCTGGGACGTATAGCCTGCCGCGAAATCTCGCAGCACCGTCCTCGCCGAGCTCCACATCAGCCATGGCTAAAATTCGGGGTAACTCAGGGTCCGCATGCTGAGACTCTGTCACCTGTCGACGGATAGCAGGAGTGACGGTCAGACTCGCAAGCACTGCTAACCCTGGCTCCTGGGGAATCTTGAGCCTGAAGGACACTTCGGGTACTTGTTCCCAGAGCCTCCACTTCCTCAACATCAAGGTACTGACCGCAACCTTCCGACTCAAGGCATCGGCGACGACATTCATCCTGCCCGGCTGATAAGACAAGGTGAAGTCATAATCCTTCATGAATTCCATCCAACGCCTTTGCCTGAGGTTCAGGTCCCTCTGCGAGAACACATACCTCACTCTCTGATGGTCAGTGAACACCTCGAACTTCTCACCGTACAGATAATGCCTCCAGATCTTCAGAGCGATGATCACCGCCGCCAACTCAAGGTCATGGGTAGGGTAGTTCTCCTCGTGGGGCTTTAGCTGCCGAGATGCATAAGCCACCACTCTACCATGCTGCATCAACATAGCTCCTAATCCAACGCCGGAAGCATCTGTACACACCACGAAACCTCCCGATCCAGAAGGTAAAACCAACACCGGAGCCGAGGTGAGCAATCTCTTCAGTTTCCTGAATCTCTGCCCACACTCCTCAGACCAGACGAAAGGCACCTCCTTCCGCGTGAGTCTAGCCATCGGGGTCGCAATGCGAGAAAAATCCTGGATAAACCGGCGATAATAGCCCGCCCACTGCATTACTGCCCCAAGAAACTCCGGATCTCCGTCACAGACCTCGGCCTCGGCCACTGCATTACTGCCTCGACCTTGGCGGGGTCCACGGAAATACCATCACCAGAAATCACGTGCCCCACAAAGTGCACCTCGCCAAGCCAAAACTCGCACTTGCTGAGCTTCGCATACAACTGGTGATCTCGCAACGTCTGCAGCACCACACCCAAATGGTACGCGTGCTCCTCGGCAGACCGCGAATAAACAAGGATGTCGTCCACGAATATGACCACGAACTGGTCCAAATACGGACGAAACACCCTCTGCATCAAGTCCATGAAGGCTGCAGGGGCATTAGTGTAACGACCCGAGAATCCGATTACCGGGAAGGCCCGATAACCCGAGACTCGCACCGCCACCCACGAGTCCGAAGACTCGGAAGGGTTAAAAGGATGGTGTGGAAACTACATAGTTATCACAAGTAATTGCAGAAATTAAACAGTTATGATATTAAGCAGGAAATAAGATAACAATTTACATGGTCCACAAAATAAAATAACCACGACAACAGTCCACGACTAGTACAGTGACAAGAAAGAAAAGTACAGCTACACGGGACATCCCCCGGCTCAGACCTCTGGCACTACCTCTGGGCACCCGCACCACGCTGCGCTCCTGACGCGCTCCCCGAAGGTGGCGTCTCACCTGAAACACGGTGAAAACACGCAGGGAATGAGTCTCGGAACAAGACTCAGTAGGGATCACTCGAACCCTACCTCGCAAAACGAGAAACCACTACTCTAGCGGTAGGAGAGTACCTCGGAAAGGAAAGCCCTGTACTCTATAAAGCAAGACTCTACGGCACGCAAACCGACACACGTGCTACGAAGAGAAGACCGAAGCTCAACGGTCACCGACAAACCCGAAGGTCGGAAACACACGACTGACAGTCTGACACTCTGTACTCGACAGGAGTACCACCCATTAGAAGCACAGCCGGTAGCGTCCCCTGACGTCTTACACCGCACCACAGGTGAACCGCCTGACGTGGTAGGTCCTACCCGAGGCGCAAACACCGAAAAGTAACTCACAACAAGTGACTAGCTGGGGTCACGCCCGTCGACGTGGGTCCAACCGCCCCTAACCACGTGTGCACACACAGACCACGCGTCCTAGGTCTGGCCCTCTGACCGGTTTTCCCCCGCAGCCGGACTCTGGCTACGACGAGGGGCCTACGGTAACCGGTCCACAAACCGTCTCGAAAGGTGGGTGCCCGTACACCACTCCCAGGTGAGACCAGCACCGCGTACTGGTGGGTTACGACTAGTGGAGGGTCGCTAAAGGAGTAGACTCTCAAGTCACAGAAAACAACGCCCAAGCCCGACAACGTGTGGGAATCACCCCACGCACTAGTCCCGTCACACGGAGACCACGGTCGGAGAAAAGTAAGGTTGCCACCCTCATGGGGCAACTCAGGAAGTGGCGGTCTACCCTCAGACCGTCACTGCCAAATGGCGGTCCACTCAAGGGCCGTCACTTAAAATGGCGGTCTAACGCGGACCGTCACTCAACACGGGGGAAAGGGAAGTAACGGCCCAGGCCCAGCGCGTTACACGGATGTAACGCGCTTAGCCTAGCGCGTTACACGCCCCTCCACGGCACAGATTCAAAAAGGGATGTAACGGCCCTGCCCGGGCGCGTTACTCACATGTAACGCACCTAGACCAGCGCGTTACATGGCCCTCACGCCTGGGGTAAACACAGGAAGTAACGCTCCTGCCCCAGGGCGTTACACGCATATAACGCACCTAGAATGGCGCGTCACATGGCCTGACCCCCAACGGTCAAAACCAACGGTCGAAAAGCATGTGACGGCCCAGCCCAGGGGCGTCACTAGCAAACGGCGGCCAGTCGCAGGACCGTTACAGCCCTCGACCCCAAAGACCAACACCCAGGGAAGTAACGCACCCCTCTAGGGGCGTTACAAGCATGTGACGGTCACTGGAGTGACCGTCGCTTGCCCCAGAGCACGCTACGGCGGGAAAACCCCAAAAACACCAACCACGCCCCCGTACCTCCACCGGAGAGGGGGAAAACAAGGGGGAAGACCCATGGGGACCCCTAGCATGCATCTAAGCCACCAAAACATAGAATCATGGGCTAAAACCAAAGATCGGGCGGCTCACCCCCAAAACATGGAAAAACCCCAAAAATGCCCAAACATGCCTCTCTCGGCCTCCCCGCGGCCTACAAACCACGGAAAAGAACGGCGAAGAGCTAGGGAACGTCACCCTACCTCAATGGAGCGAATGCTCCGCCGGATCGTCCACGAATCGCAAAGAACGCTTGAAAACCCTCGTTCTTCCTTAAGCTTCCCACGCTCGCCGCACGCCCCCACGACCGCCTCGCCGCCGCCCACGTCACCGCGCCGTCGCCCCGCCGCCGTCTACAGCCGGAGGGGAGCTCGCCGTGGCCAACCGGGAGGAAGAGAGGGAGAGGGAGGGAGACACGGTGGAGGAGGAAGGAGGAAGAAGAAGAGAGGAAGAAGAAGATGGTGGGGGAGAGAGAAAAGAAAAAGGGTTTTATAGAAAAACCCGGAAAATGCAGAAAATACCAAAAATTAGGAAATTACACCCCCACGATCCTCGGAACGTACCGATCGCAACGGTACCACTCGTGCCCGTGTGAACAGCCCGGTTCACCCGCAGCGAGCGTCCGAAGAGAAAAGCCGAAACCCGCGCCGGAAGTCGGAAATCACGCACGGAAAAAACCGCGGAACGCCTCCGGGCCTCCGAAACGACTCCGGATCGCGCCGATCCGAACACGAAAGATGTCCGAAACGAAATTTCGAACACAACAGAGCCGAACGCTCCGAAAACCAGATCCGGGACCCACGAAGAAGGATCCGAAAGGTCCGGGATATTACAATTAGTGAGCCCAAACGGTATCACCAGAAACTCATAATGCCTGTACCTCGTACTGAATGCAGTCTTCTCCACATCGGACTCGCGAATTCTCAGATGATAGTAACCGGACCGCAAATCAATTCGCAAGAACACTCGCGCAGACTGAAGCTG
Source organism: Amorphophallus konjac (assembly GCA_022559845.1). NCBI lineage: Eukaryota > Viridiplantae > Streptophyta > Magnoliopsida > Alismatales > Araceae > Amorphophallus > Amorphophallus konjac. The sequence continues at coordinate 268,383,482 of CM040117.1, read as the reverse complement.
GTCGAACAAATCATCAATCCGCGGCAACGGATACTTGTTCTTAATGGTCACTTCATTCAGCTGTCGATAGTCAATGCATAACCGCAGACTACCGTCCTTCTTCTTCACAAACAACACGGGCGCACCCCAATGGGAAAAGCTAGAACGAATGTACCCCTTGGCCAGCAGTTCCTGCAACTGCTCCCTCAACTCCCTCAACTCAGCGGGGGCCATACGGTAGGGAGCCTTCGCCAAAGGTCCCGTACCAGGCACAACCTCGATCACGAAATCGATCTCTCGCTGGGGAGGCAATCCAAGCAACTCCTCGGGAAAAACGTCGGGAAACTTGCACACCACCGGAATGTCCTCGACATTCGGCTCCATCCGGTCAGACATAACCACGGACGCGAGGAAACCCTGACAACCAGAATCAAGCAATCGACGAGCTCGAATAGCGGAGATGAGGAATCGAGAAAATGTGAAACGGATACCTTGGAAATAGAAGGTCCGCTTACTCGGATGCTGGAAGTAGACCCTCTTCATTCCACAATCCACCACCGCTCCATGAGTCTCGAGCCAATCCATGCCTAGAATCACATCGTAATCTCGAAGCTGCAACGCATACAACCTGCCTGGCATACTTTGTCCATCGATCCAAACCGGAACCTGATCGAAGCAATACGGGGTGACCATGAAATCACCCGAAGGCAACTCTACTGCCAAATCACAAGGCAACTGGGTCACCGGCTCCTCGACGCTCAGCGCGAAATCCTCCAAAATAAACGAATGAGACGCGTCAGAATCAAACAAAACCCGAGCCGCACAACCCAAAATCTGAACGGTACCTTTCACGAGTTGCAACGCCACTGCCTCTACCCTGGTCATGTGCGTGATCTGGCCCCGAGCTCTCTGCCTGCCTCCCACACTAGCTGACCTGGGTAGCGGCGGATACTGTCCATGCTGCTACTGCCTCTGCTGCTGCGACGGCCTCAGAGGACAGTCACGCGCCATATGCCATGGCTGGTCACACCGGAAACAGATGATCGGCGCCATGCACTGCCTGCCTGGGTGGATCCCACTACACCGTGGACACGGTCCTCGCGACCCACCCACTGATCCCTGACGCTGCAAGGGGATCGGCTGCTGTACACTACCTGATGAAGCTTGCCCCTGATCCTTGGACTTCTTCTTGACGAACCCTTTCTTGAAAAACTTCTTGACCTTCGTGCCAAAGGACGCAGATCCTGTCACCGACGCTGCCTGTGCCGGCACTCCTGAACCACTCATCGCATGTTGGAAAGAACCCTGCTGCTGGGTAGCCAACTGCTGGCTGCGACCTGAAAAGGACTGCCCCTGGCTGATCGGTCCTCGGGTCCTCTGCATGTCCATCTCCAAGGAAGCCGCAACATGAGACGCCGTCTCTAGATCAGTGGCCCCGTTCGCGATCAGATGGTGCCTCAGCTCCTGCCTCAAGCCCTGAACAAACTGCGCGATCTTCACCCTCTCATGCTCCATGATGTGAGGTGCATACCGACCCAGCTCGACAAATCGGGCCATGTACTGCAACACGGACATGTCGCCTTCCACCAGCTCCAGAAACTCTCACATCCGCTGCGTAGCAACATAATCTGGACAGTACGTACGCTCGAAAGCACTAACAAAGTCGTCCCACTCGACCTGCTCAAGTGGACGAAGCTGAAAGGACGTCTTCCACTCGGAAGACCACCACTTCCGAGCCGTACCCTGCAACTGGTTGTAGGCCAACACCACTCTGTCCTCGGCAGCACTCTTCGCAGAACTGAACACCCGCTCCATCTCATCAAGCCAATCGCGAGCCGCATCAGGGTCTGCCTGGCCACTAAAGTAAGGTGGATGGAACTACAAGAAGTCCCTCACTGCTCGGCCTGGCCCACCCCTAGCTGATGAGCCCTCACCAGCCTCTCCGCCAAACTGCTGAGACATAAGCTGGTACATGCCACGAAAGAAATTCTCGGCCCCCGAAAATCTCGCAGTATCCACTGCCTCGGTGGCCGCAGGTGGCGCTCTACTATGCTCCTCCTAGTCCCTCTGGACCCCCTGCTGGATATCCTGGCCTCCAGCCGACTGCCCCTGCTGAGAGCGAGTGCTTCGCCTCGGCGCCATGCTCGCTCCTGAAGCAAAAGACAGAAAACACGAAAACGGCATGGTCAAGAAAACGCACGATGCCCGATGCCAGCGTCAACTGTACATCATTGCTGTGGACTAGTGGACCATTACAATCACTTATGATTCTCGTATAGTTCCACAACCGCGCTCTGATACCAGCTGTAACGACCCGAGAATCCGATTACCGAGAAGGCCCGATAACCCGAGACTCGCACCGCCACCCACGAGCCCGAAGACTCGGAAGGGTTAGAAGGATGGTGTGGAAACTACGCAAGCATCACAAGTAATTGCAGAAATTAAACAGTTACAATATTAAGCAGGAAATAAATTAGCAATTTACATGGTCCACAATAGAAAAATAACAACAACAGTAGTCCACAACTAGTGCAGAGATAAGAAAAGAAAGTACAGCTACACGGGGCATACCCCGGCTCTGACCTCTGGCACTACCTCTGGGCACCCGCACCACGCTACGCCCTAGACGCGCTCCCCTGGGGCGGCGCCTCACCTGAAACACGGTGAAACACGCAGGGAATGAGTCTCGAAACAAGACTCAGTAGAGATCACTAAAACCCTACCTCGTAAAACGGGAAACCACTACACTAGCGGTAGGAGAGTACCTCGGAAAGGAAAGCTCTGTACTCTACACAATAAAGAACCTAATGCACGCAAACCGGGACACGTGCCACAGTGAGAAGACCGAAGCTCAACGGTCGACCCGGCAAACCCGAAGGTCAAAGCCACGAAACTGATAGTCTGGCACTCCGCACTCGACAGGAGTACCTCCCACTAGAAGCACAGCCGGTAGCGTCCCCTGACGACTTACACCGCACCGCAGGTGAACTGCCTGACGTGGTAGCGCCTACCCAAGGCACGAACACCGCACAAGTAATCACAAACAAGTGACTAGCTGGGGTCACGACCGTCGACGTGGATCCAACCGCCCCAACCACGTGTGCACACACAGACCGCGCGTCCCTGGTCTGGCCCTCTGACCGGTTTTCCCCTCAGCCGGACTCTGGCTGCAAGACGTGGGGCCCGACGGTAACCGATCCACAAACCGCCTCTAAGGGTAAGCCCGTACACCACTCCCTGGTGCGACCGGTACCGCGTACTGGTAGGCTACGACTAGTGGAGGGTCACTGAAGGAGTAGACTCTCAAGTCACGGAAAACGACGTCACAACCGGACGGTACGAGGAACGCTCCTCGTACAAATCACCGTCGCACGGCGATAGAAGCCGACAGCACATCTCCCGGTAACCGCTCGGCATGACGAGAGACAAGCCGACACGACCCGTCCCCTTGATCGGTCCATCTCGGGCCGCTCAGGGATGTGCGGTCCCATAAGGGCCGCACAAGGCTTAAACGGCCAGGACGTGACCGTTCTACCCCAGGTCCAACGAGAAGATGAACGGCCACCACGGGCCCGTTCAACTGATGTGCGGACCATTCACGGCCGCACGTGGGTGATGAACGGTCCGATATTGGCTGTTCTTCTCCCAACGGTAATAAACCTGAACGGTTATGCCGTAGCCGCACTAGGGAAGAGCGGCTATGGATTAACCGTTCAAGGGTTGTGCGGCCAAGACCTGGCCGCACACCCGGTCAACGCTTCAGACGACGTACGGCCAGCCCTGGCCGCACGAAGGGTTAGCGGCCAGCTCATAACCGCTCACCCCGGCACGCTGTATAACGGTAAAACTCAACGGTCAAAACTCCAGGGTTGGGCGGTCGCTATGGGTCCGCACTACAGGATATGCGGTCTCACGATAGACCGCACAAGCCCACTTCGCGCCAAGCCCAGCCAAAGCCCGCCGAGCCGATGAACGGTCCGAACAGCACCGCACAAGGGTGTGCGGCCACTGGTTCGACCGCACACCGCTCACCGACGTGAAAACGGCGAACCTCGCCAGAATCGCCCAATTCGACCGCATACAAGCCCCACGAAGGGGGAAACAAAAGGAAATCGGCCCCCAAGCTCCCCTAGCATGATTCTACGCTCCCGAAACACGGAATCGTGGCTTAAAATGATGGATCGGGCGGTCACTCCCCAAAGCATGCACGACCCTTCCCGGCGCAAAAACAACCCCTCTCGACCTCGTCTCGGGCTAAAACTCGCGGAGAAGGAAGACAAGAGGCTAAGGAACGTCACCCTACCTCTGGTCCGCGACGAGACGCGCCGATCCAAGTCTGAAACCACGAAGAATGCCGAGAGAACTTCGCCTTCCCACGCTCGCCGCACGCCCGCACGATCTCCTCGTCGTCACCCACGTCCTCGCGCCGTCGCACCGCCGCCGTCTGCAGCCGGAACGGAGGTCGCCGCGCTCGAGCGGGAGAGAGAGAGAGTGAGAGGGCGGCCACGGTCGTGAGAGAGGAAGAAGAAGAAAGGAAGAAGAAGAAGAAAAAGAAAAGAAAATGGGGGGTTTAAATAGAAAATCCGGAATTTCAAAAAATACCGAAAAATAGAAAATTACATTTCCGGAATCCTCGGAACGCACCGATCGCAACGGTACCACCCGTGCCCAGGGGAACGACCCGGTTCACCTGCAGCGAGGTTCCGAAGGAATTACCGAAACACACACTGGTAATCGGAAAACACGCGTGGAAAAGCCGCGGAACGCCTCCGGGCCTCCGAAACAACTTCGGATCGCGCTGATCCGAACACGAAAGCTGTTCGAAACGAAATTTCGGACACAACGGAGCTGGACACTCCGAAAAACCACATCCGAGACCCACTAAGAAGGATCCGAAAGGTCAGGGATATTACACACCCGACGCTAAACAAAACCCACAGTTTTTTTAACGCCCTAGCAGGATGTAACGCGCACCCGGAGGTGCGTTACGGTGCCCTGACGGCCGCTCGACAGGCCGTCAGGCCAACCGCCGTTCCAGGCCAACTAAAGTCCAAAGACATGTAACGGTCGTGGGTCAGACCGTTACACACCCTGTGACGCACCAACTTAGGTCCGTCACAGGACTGTAACGTGCCCCATGAGGACCGTTATGTGTGTGACGGTTCCTGGTAGGACCGTCACACCGTCTGGGTTACGGACGGGTTACGTTTGAAGCCGGCTTCCCTCCCGGGTGACTAAAATCACCGGGTAGACGACGAAAACCTGTTTTCCTGCCAAACCACACGCCCACAACAACAATATACTACTAAAACATTCATTTATCATGCTCACAATGGATTAAACGTGAAGAACGAAACCTACGCATGATAAACGAGAAGTACACCACATGCACACTATAGGAGCTCAACGAGAAGAACAAGCTATAGGGAAGGCTCCTAACGAGCTCAGGATTCCATCCCCCTACCTCGTTCAAGTTGGAACGGTCAATTAGGCCACATGCACGGGAAGGGAACCACCGAGCCTCCACGCTCCGTCTCGCTCCCATGAGCCGCAAACCACGTCAAGGTGGGCGTCAACGCGCTCCACTCAACGCGAGGATTCCAACGGCGAGCTCCACGCCTCGAACCACCGCCGTTTCGCCTGGATCCCCAAGGAGAGAGGGAGAGGCGATCGGAGGGGGGGAAGAGAGGACGAGAGGGAGATCGACGAGGGGGAGAGAGAGGGAGTGGGGAAAATGGGAAAAGAAAAAAAGGGTTAATATATATATATAATATATATATATATATACCTTATTTTCCCCCGTTAAAAACTCAAATAATTCCAATTAAATCCTGAAAAATACCTGAAAAATTCTTAAAAATTTAAGAAAATAGCCGGAAATTCCATAATATATTCTAGGTCCGAACTACTAAAGATCCGCTAAGGCACGGGCCTCACAGAGGTGCTCCTGTCACTTGACACGTGACTTTCGTGTTTCTCAGAGTTTGTGTTCCCCTCCGAGTCGGTCAGCTCTTGGCACGGTCCAAGATCTGTTTCCCCTGTTGTGTCTGTCGGTGTTTAGCTTTGCCCAAGAGGTGTTTGGGGTTACGTGCACGACAAGCCAGTCGTGTAGGTTGTCGTGTCTATCTTGGCTGCCTAGGTCCTTTCTAGTTTATTTTGCATGTTGTTAGGCTTTTGCTATTCTACTTTTTCTGTTAGCTTCCCCTGTCCTGAGCCTGTTCCCTACTCTTGCTTTCCCTTGCTGTTTACAGCTTTCTAGTGTAGTTTTCTTGCGTTGCTGCACCTGTTGTTTCTGTTGTTCCGTGTTACTGCGTGTTTTTCAGTGGGGATCCGCGTGACCCCTACTGGGCCAGTGACACGAGGCTCACCCCTGCTTTTCAGGTGGGTGGCGTCTTCGGCTTCTGCGGATCCTGGAGTGGCGTGTCTGTAGCTGCCAGCTGTACCTGCATCGGGCTTCTCCCGACCTCAGTGTACGTTTCTTTTTCTGTTGACTGTACTGTTAGACTGCTTGTCTTTCCTTTGGACTGGACTCCGGTATAATTACAAATCTTAAACTATTAATTAAAAAGTAATTTTATTTCTGCTACTTTAACAAACCGATCTAATAAAATTTAATTACTTACTGTTATATCTCTGTGGCTTCAATGTATTACACGACAATCCTTTATCCCTTCGGAGCTTTACCGCTCTTGGGAGGCTTCATGGGTTTCAAGTGGTATCTTGTGTATTCGATAGGCCTATCTGGTATATCTGGTATCCGTGATTCGGGTCGTCACAAGCGGCCTTACGCCCAACCCCCATGAGCTCCCTCTCACAGGGTCTCTTTGCTCTCTCCCTCACAGAGAACACACGTGGTGGCTGAATTCTTCTCTTTTTATCTTCATGCATCGTTCATCGTTTGTCATCCAATACAAAGAGGTGAATCGGGTCCCTTTTAAAAGGGAAGCTACATGTCATCTGGATCATTTTGCCCCTTACAATTTTAACAAAAAATTGTTACTTTGACCAATACGTGAGGCCATTAACTACTAACATAATCTAAAATAAAGATAACATATTTTTTTAGACTCTAGACTTAAATAAAATAAAAATGACTCGATAGTGACTCTGATCGTCCCCCATGTACATATTGTCCTATTACAAGCACATATGCAACCTTGTGTCAGATGTCTAGAGTCTTGCTCCGCATCACAGAGACAACGGTAAAAAGGGGTAAAAAAGTCATTCTCAATGTTAACCCCTCACCTATGTCCTAGATTAAACCTGTGTGTTAAACGTAATTTTTTAACATTTTTTTTCAAAATCTTCCTTGCTTAAAGATACATTTGAGAACACACGCAGCGGGGGGATTTCAATCATTAGAATCCCCGACATGATCTGAGTAATTACAAATGATCCAACAACTATCCAGATTCTTGAGTGAGTTCAAAATCACGATGAGAGAGATTATAGATACAAAATGTTGGTGCCCTTATGAATCCTCCGCGGAAGCAACTATAAAAGAGTTTCTTAGATTTTTAATCATGAACAAATCCTTACGTGGGATGAACTTTTTAGGGTGAGTAAATTATCTTGACATGGGTGAAGTTATTTGGTTTCTCTGACCCGCCCTAAAACCGTGTATGGATTTTGAAAAAAAATGAACAGCCTGCATGGTTATTTCCGAACGCGGCCTTACGCGGGTGGGAACAAGATCATCATTGATTTTGAGTGGACCAAGAAGTAATAAAGTGAGTTAGTGAGGGAAACGGTGATGAATTTTGGTGATGCTATCTCATCTGGACATAATAGATTATCTTTTATATCGTAATCATTCAAGGATCAATGCATTAACTCTTTTTTTAACCAATTTACTAACTCAAGTGTGATGCAAACCTTGAACATCCCAATCATACTGTTAAATAAGGGTTTTTTAATTTTCAATACTTATAATATTTTATATTTACAAATTAGTCTCTTTAAATATTTCTTTATAACTCCTTAAAATCTCAAATTATTTAATACAATGCTCTCTGTCGTTACAAAAACTTCTCAAAAAAAGTGTCTGTGAGTAGTTATAAATAAATATCTAGATTGGAGGGGTTAATATAAAAGTATAAAAGAGTATAGAACCTAAAAATAAAAAATCATAAAAATAAAAATAAAAAGATAAGATAATACATATAGGGGTGTCAATTGGGTCGGGTGGACTAGGAGGCTCCGTTGGAATGGTCCGGTGTAAACTAGATGTGGGTCACAACAATTGGCCTAGGTCTAGTATGAAAATTTTATGGGCCAGACTCGGACTTTGTAAGGCCTAACCCTAGTTTTTAAACTTAAATTAAATTCTTATAACATGTAAATTTTATATTTTTAAGTGTATTATATTAACATATTCGATGATAAATTTATCAAGAAAGAATACAATATCACATAAATTAAGAATATATATTTAGAAATAGAAGAAATATATGTTTTTCTTGCTTACCAAATAAAAGAAATATATGTTTTTATTGATAGGTTTTGGGGAGGAAAAAACACACCAGGCCTCGCACGGTCCAATAACGTCAGATCTGTTGCGGTCCAAAGTAGCCCGAGTTGTAGCGACCGTCTCTAGCTGTCCGGTGATCTTGAAATGCAGCCCAAGCGAGGCCCATCAAGGTCTGGCCGGCCCGTAGGCAAGATCTCCGCGGTCGTGCGTGTCAGACGTCGTAAGACTGGCCAACGGACGAACGTTGGCTCTGCCGTCACGGGACTTACCCCGATGAGCATCAGGTTGCGCCTACATTGCCGAGATGCCCGCCATGATGCCTCCAGAAAGTGGGTGAGTGGGTAGTGGGAGATCCTCACGATCGAGTAGGACACCACTCCACTAACCACGTCGTCGCTAAGTCAGGGAATAGATAATGTCTCAGCATCGAGTATAAATAGGCCCCTAGACGAACCTACAGGGGAGATATACATAGGGAATACACAAATAGAGACTCCAACGACGTTGAAGGTAAGCGACATACAGAGGGAAGATAGAGTGACCTCCGCCCTATTCTCCCTTCTCTAACCCTGTCACCGAGCATCCTCCTTCTCTTCGAGCATTCCCCACGACTCCGGACATCTTCCACAATGCGTTGCATTGTCTCCATTCAGCAAGTCTCGTCTCTGACTAAAGCATCGGAGGGTTATCTTCTAGGGTCACTCCCAGTGCTCTTTTTGGTGCTCTCTCTAGTCCTTGCAGGTTTCCTCGGGATGGTCGATCGTTCTTCCCTATCAAATAAATCTTAAAAGTGTGGTACGAGATGAAAGAGACACTTTTCAGTCTCTACAAGTTGAGTGAGTGAGAGAGAGAGAGAGAGAGAGAGAGAGAGAGAGAGAGTAAATATATAATTTTAATCATAATTTGGACTAGGAGAATCTAACCGGACCTTTCTCGAACCTTTGCTAGGTCCGGGCCTAATATTGCCGGACCAGGTCGGGCCCAAGCTGGGCCCATTTGACACCCTCACTCCATGTCTTACTTATTACAATATTAGAAGAGGCCTTCATCTTTTTGACACTCATATTTATCTTGATATTGTACATTATTTTCACGAATTAATTTGGCCTTCTATTAGCCGGACACCCCTTCTAAATGAATGTTAGAAGGGTGGTTACACCTAAAGTCGCGGTTCGATAAGGGACACTCTACTTCGCCGTCAAGGTGGTGGACCCACTATTGGGCCTACGGCCCACGGGTGCTAGGCTACTACCGCACCCACTTCCCAGGCATTTTTTTCCCTCTTAATAAGCCTCCACTTGTCAACAGCTTACCGCAACTTCTTCACAGCGCCCGGTCCACCAAATTGGCTCTCGGATCAGTGCCTTCGCGATTAAAGCTCACTCGCTCTAGGCTCTTGGTCCTTTTTCTAATATGGGGAGCTGTCTTCGAAGTTGTCGTCACAGTGACAGGAAACCAAGCGAGGTCACGCGGTGCGCGAGACGTCCCGCGTGAGGCGTCAAACAAGAAACACGTGAATTACGTGATTCGTTGAGCGGTCAAACAGAAGGTCAACAGAAGTATCAGGGGAAAACACGCCGTGTCCACATGCAATGCGCAGCAACGCTCACTTGGGATGTACGCATCGATAAGAAAAAACGAGATTTTGCTGCCCATTGTGATACATTTTGTCGTCATCTAAGTTCGGACTTTCGATCTCTCTCTGTCCCATGTGTACCTTCATTATACCCATGGGAATGTACCTAGCAAAGACCAACACTGTCGCGCCACGTGGCTTCCCGGCACGTCAACACGGCACCCCACGGGCGCACATGTATAAATCCCACCGCCTGCGGAGAGCCAACACGGTGGACGGAGATCTGTCGTCCGCGCTATAACCGATGGCTGTGATTTCTGCGCCACGGGGCGGGTATTAATAACGGGTCTCTATCGTGTATCCATTACCCGCTCCACCAGGGACGACGGGGACTCCTTTAAAAGCACCCCCGAAATCCCCGCTTCTCCTGTGAGTCTCGACTTGTAAGTTGTGACAGCAGAGAAGTAAAGTAAATAATAATATAATAAACTAATTACCATGATTAGGGGTCCTCCTTGAATGTTATTAAAAACGTAGGGAGGAGCAGGTTGCAAATTTCCTTGCCATTTGCCGGCACCCTCCCATTCCCCGTGCCGCTCACGGCGGGGGTTGGCTCCTCTTCGGCCTCCCCTCCCCGCCGCCGCCGCATGAGCGTGGGAGCAACGCCGCGGCCGCCATGCCGAGCGCGTGGAAGAAGGCGAAGCTGGGGGACATTCCCCGCCTCCTCGCCTCCGCCCTCGGCTCCCGGGCGAGGCGGGGCGTCGGGGACTCCGCCCTCGTCGTCCAGGCTGGCTTCCCCACTTCCGTCGCCGACCTGGTCGTCAAGAACCGAGGCAGACTGAAGAAGAAAGCGCCGCGGTGGCTGCGGCGGCACCGCCCCGGCGCTGCGGAGGCCGAGGCTGAGGCCGGGTGCTCCACCATGGCCTCCCTTACTTCCGAGATCCTCGCCACCGCGGCCCCCGCCGACGCCGCCCCGACGCTGGAATCTGTTATGAGATCGGTGGAGACGGAGCGGGAGGAAGAGGTGGCGCAGGGGGCGTCGGTGGCCGCCGGAGTGGAGACGGGGAGGGGTGCGATCTCCGCGGAAGGGCTGCAGAGCTCTTTCAGGGAGGATGGGGCCCGGGAATCCGAGCGTACCGCTTCTGAAGCTTCAAGCAGACCCGAGCCAGAGAAGGACGCTCTCCAAGCAAGGAATAGCTGGCGATTCTGGATGCCGAGCAAGGTTGTGTTCCTCGTGTTCGCCCTGGCGATCGGCACCCAGAAGATTGCTCTCGGGGCATCGATTTCGGCATTCGCAATCTTGTTTCTTGAAGCAATGGGGAGACACCTAATCCGATCCCCGAAGTCCTGCAAGGGAACAACGAAGAAGAGCTCAAGCACCATTGCCGGAGTTGTTTCCGTTCCGAGCAGTAACCGAAGAACCCCAGTCAAGAACTTGGCTGTGTTATGTGGCAGGAGCGTCGAATTCCAGGCCCCCGTCGAAGTGATGGCTCCGGTTCCAGCATTAAAGCCGAAGGGACATGTCCAAGCGGAAGGAAGCCAGAGGGATGAGAAAGCGAGCAACAATAGTAAGAAGGCGAAAAAATTGCTAAAGAAGATTGTTCCCGGGAAGCTCTGCGGGCCCAACCGCGAAAAGGGTGCAAACGCCGAGGCTGCATCAGATTGCAGCAGCAAAGGGGCATCCCATCATAGCGGTGAAGGAGAGCACCTGTTGGATGAAGAAGAAGATGGGGGCGCCGGCGGCGACGGCAATAAGGACGAAGAAGCAGAACTCGGAGGACTTCTCGGCTTTGTAGTTGCTGCCGTTTCCCAGGATGTTGGGTTAAATGGTGCAGCTTTTCCGGGAGAGAAGAACGTGGGTGTGCAAGCCAAGGGGAGGTCAGGGCACCTGGTTTTCTTCCTCATCATCCTCTCCGGCCTCGTCGGAGGCCGAGTCGCGGCGATGGTGCTAACCATTCTGTGGTGTTTGCTGGTATCATCTGCCAGAAGCTTGTGGAAGTGCTGGAAGATGCAGCAAAGCCATTAAAAGGACTGCGAGTTGCTTCCATTTCGGAAGCTTTGAGCATTGGAGAGGAAGAAGAAACCGACTTTGTATGCCTTTTCCTGATCCCCTGTGTTCAACCTCTTGTTGTTGTCAATCCAAACTGTGAAGATACAAGGTACTGTGTAAACAAGGAGAAATGAAGATCTCTGATACATACTTAGATGCTCATCCTGTAATTGTTTTCGTTCTCTTCTCTTGTCTTCTTTTTATATGATTTTTCAGATTTTAAACATCATACTGGATCAAAACATGCCTCTGTTAGGCCATCATATAGATCTTCTTCCCCCCACTCTGTGGACAAACACTACATAAATGGTGTACATCTGTTCCCATGGCATTCATGTTTCTGAAACGAAGTAAATGATCTCCATGCTGTGTAGAACTGAAATCCATTGCCCCTCGAAACGAGCTGTTCAGTTGTGTTTCCTTCTGAATGTGTTTTTCCTTGCTATGCCACATTACAGGATACTCGTTCTTATTGCTGATCTCTGTTCTGGAGTTGAATTCTTCATGGGTGACAGTGCTGTTCAGTTGGAGCACTTGCATGTTTACGTCTTCCAAATTAACAGTGTCTGGATAATCCCATAGGAACTGATAATGTCTCTGTTAAACTGATCTGCTTTGCGGCGTCTTGATAGAATTGATGGAATTGTAACACCTTATCTATCCCCAAATAATAGTTTCGTTTAATCTCTCTATCCAAGTGGTCTTCCTCAGATTTCCATTCAAAATTGCAAACACCAAACAATCTTGGTTCTCCCCAGTTTTATGTACTCTGAGCAACATATCCTCAAATCATAGCTGCCTTTTGTTATGCATAAGCGATTGTTGAGTCCATGTTGCTCGTCTGTTTGCAGCTAGCAGAGATTATTCTTAATTTCTTATTCAGACCCTCTAGAATATCTATTCTATACATCCAGCAGTGTTGATTTGGTGTGTCAGTACCTTTATCTTCCCTCTTAAACCACCACTCCTTCAGCCAATCCAAGCATAAGAGTCTCATGTCTTGACTGATGGCTTTCTGGCTTTCTAAGATTCATCTAAGATTCACTGGATCACCCCCTTCCCCCACCATCCCCCTCCTCATTGGCGATGACACTCAGAAAACTACTAGTCTTGCAAAGTTACTCTTGCTGTCAATTAGTCCATCTTCTTTTGCTACGAAAAGGTTACACCTTTGATTAGTGGGGCTAATGCCATTTGACAAGGAAAGACATCCTGCAAACAATCAAACTCAAAGGGAACATAATAGATATTTCTGACCCCAGATGTCTTTTAAAGCATGGATACCGACTATTCTTTTGTCTGTTGTTGTGTGTGCGTGTGAAAGGAAAAATATTCTCAGGACAGACAGAGTGGGGGGGGGGATTATATTGGGGGCAGGGAGGGAAGGAGAACTGTTTTTATGTTATACAAGGAGACCATGAATTTTTCATATTTCATACCAATTTGAGACTAATTGTTGAGGTCCAATCAGAGACTCTAAATTGGCTGAAAGGGCCAGTAGAAATTGTCATGGGGAAGCCTCGGGACCTTCAGGGACCTCCCAAACTTCACCTTTCTTTGTGGCCAAGGGCATCATTCATAATGATGAATGGACCCTTATGTGTGAAGACAGGGAGGTCTAGACTAAAGTCTGAAGCACAATATGTCAGACCAAAAAAAAAAAACATCTGCTGTGTTGTTTGATGTACTGTAAAATGATGTAAAACATCATAAAACAATATTTTTAAAATATTTTTTCAAACATTTGATATATTGTAAATATTTGGGTTTCAAATTGTCCTCCGTTTCTAATTACCAGTTGTGAACTGAAACTAAAAAAAAAAATCTTAAAATCAGCGACTTTAAAACCAAAAGATGATGACATCTCTAAAATGCTCCTAATTCATGGCACGGCCGGAACGCTTCACAATATCAAATCACTTGATGTGTCTTACAGGCTTTTAGCTAGAACCGAAAATGTGATTGATTTTTACAGTGGGTAAATGGCACTTTCTTACGGAACCACAGTTTCACTGTAGATGTTGAATTTAGTATATGTGATCGTAGTAATTCTGACTTGGGTTACACTTTCAGAGCCCTTGTAAGGTCACTGGCAAGTGTTTCCACCATATCATGGCTCACGTATTATATGTAACTTGTCATGACGCAGTTAAATGCAGAAGATGGCCTGCAGATAATGGATTGATGGTTTATAGTTACACAAAAATTGGGTTTATTGTAAGGACTTGTAGACGGCAGGAGTCGTTGTCCACCCTCGGGGGAAAAACAATGATGCAATGCAATGGTAAAAGGGTGATCGACATAGAGGTGTAGACGGCGGGGGTCGTCCACCCTCGTCTGTCCTAGAAGATGGGGATAACGAGACCAAATCAAGGAGAGAGAAAGGGAAGAGAGGGATGCGGAACAAATTCCGGTACGTGCCGGAGATAGGGGTCCGAAGGCCCTCTCGCGCAAACTGACCCTTTCCAGGTAAGCGTGGCCTACCGTTCCACGAGCAGTTTTTCATATACCGGGAAGTCTGAGAATCGATATAACAGAAATGGAGAGACACGTAGACTTAGAAATTGTAACGGTATATCGTTCTCCGAACAATTATAAGGACAATACGAACAAAGACGTACCACCACAGGACATTGATCTTTGTGGGGTTCTAACAGCAATATAGTAGTATCAGTAGTAATGAATATATATGTACATATAGAAACCATCACAAGACATTGGCCTTACAGGATTTTTACTGCAATATAAACAATAAATATTATATATACATATCACCGCAAGACATTGACCTTTGCGGGGTTTTTGCAGTGATATAAGTAATAAGTATAACTATATACAAAGGACCACCGCGATGTATTACCCTCCGCGGGGTTTTTATTATAATAACTATATGTATGTAACGAGAAAAAAAAATGGATCAAATAAACCGCCGCGAGATGTTACTCTCCGCGGGGTTTTAAAGCGATGATGGGGGGATGCTAAAATTAAATGGTTAGGGGTTAGGAGGTTAGCGTGCAGAAATTAAATTACTGGAATGAAAATGGTCGCGGGAGATGACCCACCGCACCAGTTAGATAAGACCACCGCGAGGAACGTGTTCCTTGATCGGGGTCGGAACAAAAGAATACAAAAAATTAAACCACCGCGAGGAACGAGTTCCTTGATCGGGGTTGGAATGAAAGTGCAGAAAATCAAACCACCGCGAGGAACGAATTCATTGATCGGGGTTAGAATAAATGAAAAGGGGATTAAATAAACCATCGCGAGATGTCACTCTCCACGGGGTTTTGAAACGATGATAGAGGAGGGTTAGAGTTAAGCAATTAGCGGTTAGGGTGTTAGAATGCGGAAATTAAATTATTGAAATAAAGCGGTCGCGGGAGATAGCCCACCGCACCAGTTAGATGAGACTACCGCGATGAACTGGTTCCGTCGACGGGGCTTGGACAAAAAATTAATAACAAAAGGAGGGGAGGGGAAGTGTAATCGCCAGGGGGTTGAGAACCCCACAGGAAATGTCTGATCGCGTTCACCGCCGAAGCGGAAGCAGTGCGGGTCCTCTCTTCCTCTTCCGTCGGCCGGTCGACGAAGAGGGCCTTCTTTGGTTACCCTGGTTTTATTATTCTTTTTGTTTTGTTTTATCTTTTGTTATTATATTTTTTTTGGGGGTTTTGTTACTTTTATTATTTTTTATGCTTTTATGTATTTTTAAAGAGATGTGAGAAAATGAAGAAAGAAACCGAGAGATAGATGATAGAATAAGATAATATGATATAAGGAAAAACCACCAAGAAAAAATATAGGTAGAGTGAGAGACGTATTTAGACAAGACAGAAAAGAACGGGGATGGAGATTTAACGATATATGATAATAACAAGAGAGAGAAGATAGGACTTATTTTTTAAACAAAAAGTAAAGGAGGATGGAGATGGAGATTTAACAACAAATAGCAACAACAAGACAGAGAACTAGAATAGAATGGTGAAGGTGATGGTCGGATACCTCAAAAGTAGGAGGGATGGTCGCGTTTTATCCCCGAACTGAGGATCGTGTGAGTTCCTCCTTGTCCCCTTTCGGCCGACTGAAGAAGCGGGCTCCCGGACTGGTTTAACCCTGCACGAAAAACAAACGAAGAGAACAAACAACGAGATAAGGACGACGGTGGTGTAGCATTAATTCTTTAGAAGCTGATATTGAAAATAGCATAAGCGAATACGCACCTGGTTGGTGGTATTTGAAACCCCTTTTAGGACAAAAGGGTGGACAGACAATATGATGAATGAACAAGCAAAGGGATCTCTTAGGAGAGAGATGTAATATGGACGACAGATAATGATTCATGCAATGCAACGCAACTAAAGAAACCAAAGCAAATAAGACGACGTGGTGAGAAAATTTATTGGGCGGCCCGATGACGGGGCTCGAGGAAGCTCCTCTCAGACGAGGGCAGTGTGAACACGCGGCACAGTGAGGCGTGCTCCCGCACCGGGACGCTTGCAGCTTACCCTTCTTTATTTCACGACTTCAACAAATATCGAGCCAGAACTTCTCTTTCATTCCACATAGACATATACGAGCATTCACACACACGCACCTGCAAAGACACTTACACAAATATGTGTATATATTTATATATATATATATATATATATATATATATATATATAAATCCTCATATGAATATATATATATATGTATGTGGACATATGCGTAGAGCAGAGAGGAAGAAGGAGAAGAAGACTCTTCCTTCTTCTTTTTTTAGATTTTTTTTATGTAGAGGATATATACACAAACTAATAAGAAATATGTGTATAGTATATTATATATATATATATAAGAGTAATGAATAAATAGAGAGAGAGTGAGGGTAAGAGAGGAGGTATGTGTAGGAGAGAGTAAGAGACGAGATAAAAGAAAATATAAAAAAAAATTGAGACAGGGAGATCGAGAGGTGGGGGAGAGAGGGAGTAAAGAAGAGGGAAAGAGAATATATGAGAGGGGGTTGGAAGAGTGAGAAGCAGGGAGAGGGGAAAAGGAATACGGTGAGGAGAGAGGGTGAGAGATGGGGAGAAGACAGAAGGAGAGAGGATAAAAAAAAGAGAGAAGAAAAACAAAATAAAAAAGATAAGTGGGATCGAGAGGGAGAGAGAAGCAGAGAGGTGAGAGGGTGAGGGAAATAGGGAGAGGGAAAAAGAGAGAGAGAGAGACAGCGGAGAGAGAGGGAGAGAGAGAGGAGAGAAAGAGAGAGAGAGAGACGGGGAGGTGGAGAGAGGGAGAGAGTGAGAGAGGGGAAGAGAGAGAGACACAGAGAGAGGGAGAGAGAGAGGGAGAGATGCCGGAGAGAGGGGGAGAGAGGAGAGACGGGGAGGTGGAGAGAGGGAGAGGGTGAGAGAGGGGAAGAGAAAGTGAGGGAGAGAGAGAGAGTGAGAGAGGGAGTTCGAGAGAGAGTGAGAGAGATGTGGAGATGGAGAGAGGGAGACAGAGAGAGGGGAGGGGTGCGAGAGAGAGGGAGAGAGTGAAAGAGGGGGTGAGAAGGAGAGAACGAGAGGGGGAGATAGAGACGGGGAGAGAGAGGGGGTCGTCGGCGGTGGGCGGTGTCGGAGGCAGGGCCGGAGGCGGTGACGGAGGCGTCCGCGGGCGGAGATGGAGGCGGCCGCGGGCGGAGACGGAGGCGGCGTCGGGGGTGCTGGAGCGGCGGGGAGGCAGACGACGTCGGCTGGGGGCGGCAGGAGGCGAGCGGGGGGCGGACGGCGTCGGCGGGGGGCGGCGCCGGAGGCGGAGGGCGGCGAAGCAGGGCGGCGTGGAGGGTCCGTGAAGAAGAAGAGGCCGCATCGGCCTCTTCGTTCAAATGGGGGGCACGGGCGATGAGCCCCCCCCCCCCCCCCCCCAAAAGCCCTTTTTTTAAAGAAAAAAAATGCAAAGAGAGAGAGAGGTTGAGGGAGGGGGAGAACAGAGTGAAGAAAAAGAGAGAGAGTGAGGGAGAGAGAAGAGAAAGAGAGAGGTGAAGAGAGAGAGAAGAATTGAGAGAGAGAGAGAGAGAGAGAGAGAGAGAGAGAGAAGAGAGAGAGGGAGAAAGAGAGAGAGAGAAGAGAAACGGGAGAGAGAGAGAGAGGCGCAGGGGGAGAAGGAGAGAGAACACGGGAAAGAGGGTGAGAGAGAGAGAGTTAGAGGGAGGGTGTGAGGGAGGAATAAAAAGAAAGAAAAAAAGTGAAGAGTGAGGGCGGCGAGAGGCAGAGATAGAGGGAAGAGAGAGGGAGGATGAGAGAGGAAGAGGGAGAGATGGCTGTGGGTGGTTGGGTGGTGGCTGCAGAGGGAGAGAGGGAGAGAGGAGGGGAGACGGTGGAGGTGGCTGTGGTTAGCAGAGAATGGGGAAAAAAGGGAGTGAGGGTGGAGGATGGGGTGGCTGTCGTGGGAAGTGGAGTAGTTGGACGCGGGAGATGGCTTGGTATCCAGAGCCATGGAGAGAGTGTGTGGGTTAGGGAGAAAAATGAGAGAATAGAGAGATCTCTCCATGAATGGAGGGG